>CP106731.1:42893229-43293229 GCA_025506655.1 Gossypium rotundifolium | reverse complement strand
TTATGGCTTCGTACGTTATGAAAGATTAGGCTTTTAAAAATGTATGAACTGTAAGATGAAAAAGTAAGGCTTTTTATGTGGGTTATCTGGGTTAGAAATGATAACCAAGTTATTTGAAATGAGTTCTAATGGTGATTTTCTATTTTATAAGGCAAAGGTTGTTGCAATCCTTGATTAGATGCTAGATCTAAAGTTCAAGCTGCTATCCGTGGTTGTCAGGTGAGTATTTAAGCTAACTCTTGTTTGCATATTGTTCATGTGAGAGCTTCTGTGAAAGTTGATTTATCTATGAAATCAAATCTAGAAAAGTATGGCATGATGATTATACTATTACATAAATGTTTGATAGACTTTGCATATGTAGTTTGTATGAAACCTGACAAGTTTAAGTAAGTGATAGGAATCCTAAGGTTAAAGTATGGTTGTATGGGCATGTCTAAAATAGCTTGGGTGTCTATATGAATCAAGCATTGAGTCTTGAATGATGTCAGTGTATGAAGAGTCTATATCTGTTCATTGCAGTAGAGTCTAAAGGGGTCCATTGGGACTAAAAACACGATCTTTGATGTGAATCTCTAAAAGGAAAAGTCTATGGCCATGACACCATATTGTGTAAAACCAGGGATTCAAATAGCGGCCGTTATCGGAATAGCGGCCGTTATATAATGCAGAAGCGGCGGCCGTCCAAACCGCTTATTGTTGAAAATAGCGGTGTGAAGCGGATTCACACCAATAGCGGCGGATAGCGGCCGCAATTTAACGGTAATCTAACGGTCAGCGAAAATAACGGGCCGCTATTCCGTTATTTTCCGTTATAGTTAAAAAAATTGGAAGAATGATGAACTTGGCCCTCATGTGCAGACAAACACAATAAAACAGCGGATAGCATATCCTACATGAAACACAAAAGAAACAGATTCAACAGACAAACACAATAAAACAAAAGCCAAAGGGAATATATTCCCTATGGCCCTACGCCTACCGCAATCGAGATTTCAATCAAAAAAAAGTAAAAAGAAGTTGAAGTGTTGAACTTAAATGTTGAATCTGAAAACTAAACAACACAGATTCGGAGCGATAGAAATTAAAGTGCTTACTGCTTGGTTTCTTATTCAAAATTCCAAACATTTTTGTAATTTGGCAAAAACAGACACAGGAGCAGCAAATAAAAGCACAGAGGAAGGAGGCGAGGCGAGGACTCATCCAGATTCCAGAATCCAGAGATTGATAATTTTCAAGTAAGTTACCTGAAATTTTGTCTTGGTTCTTGCTTGCATGTCTTCAATCTACAGTGCATATGTTCTTTAGAGACTTAAAGCATATGTTCTTGCTTGCCGATGAACCGATGAAGGGAGAAGGCAGCCAGCAGCAACATATTTTCCAAGAGGCAAAATTTCAGAGGAGAGGAAGAGGATGTCAGTGTCACGAATCATGATAGAGTTTAAACTCATCAGTTTTAGCCTTTTAGGAGTGAAAATAGGAAGAGGAAGAGGCAAGAAAATAGGAGTGAAATGAAGAAGAACAGACGAGAGAAGAGAAGTAGAGAACAGAGGCGTTTTAGACGATTGAAAAAATTTTTGTGGGTTTTAACTTTTAAGAGCTTTAAATTATCTGGCATTCTTTAATTTTTTTTAATTAAAATTAGAAAATATTTTAATTATGGTTTTTGGCTTTTTACTATTAGGTTAAATTTTTTTTCTCTTTATTTTAATTTTGCTATATAATTAAATTTGTTTGGGCCAAGTTTTATTATAATTGGACCGGACTCCTTCAATTTTTAATTTTTTCTTTTAGTTTTTAATTTTGTGTATTATTAATTTGTTAAAATAAAGCCCAATTTTTAGTTTTAAAAAAATAATGCTTCACTTACTTATTCAAAAATACATATTCATTTTATGGGTTATAAATTGCATATTGATTGGATCACATAGTATTGAATTTTTAAAAGACTTGAAATAAATATTTTTGAAATAAAACATGAACATGATAATAATAATAACGGATCATTATAAGCATATTACTGAAATATTTTAGACAAAACTATTCTCACTTGTTCTAACTTTTGAGTTTGAATAAAATTTAAAAAGAAAAAGTTAACTTTTGAAAAATAAAAAATTCTGAAAAACGAGATTAGAATTTGATTTTATTTATATATGTATAGAAAAATTAATTGATCTTATTGTATTAGAAAAGTATTAGTTAACTATTAATTTCTAAATTTAAAGTGAAAAACATTAATTTCAATTTGTTTACTTGTTTCAATATTAAAACTAATTAGTAATTACTTTGGAACCAAGTACTAATGGGTTATGGTGTATTGTTGTTTTTAAAAAAATTATGTATGGATTATGCAATAAATTTAAATTTTCCATGTTAATGATGTTTACTTTTTTTTCTATTATATTGTTGATAATGTAAGTAATGAGTTACTTATATTTATAAATATAATTTTATGTTTCTTATATATATAAAATAAAGCATGCCACCGCGTGAAGAGTTCCTACTAAAGGATTGGAGGGTGCACCAAGTAATGATATAGGTTGGCACTTTGGAACTCCAGACCAAATGCGAGAGGAAATATCGTGTGTAAACTTTGTGGTAAAGTTGTGAAAGGAGGAATAACACGATTTAAGGAGCACATTGCTCATAAAACCGGCAATGTTGCACCATGCCCTAATGTTACTGGTATGTGATACTTCATTATTATTTTTAAATGTTATTGTAAATTTATCAATAAAGATTATATAATATTGATAATAATATAAAGTGTGAATTTTTTTTATTTTATTAACAGGTGTCATTAGAGAAAGTATGATGAATATACTGAAAGAAAGCAACACAAAGAAAATAGACAAAAAGAGGAGAAAAGATGAATTCTTATCTCAAATAAGAGAAGAGGAGGATGAACACGAAGAATTCATTGATGAGGTTTCTGCTATAAGGCAAGCAACTCGAGAAAGTATTCAATCACAACATGAGTGGCATAGAAGGGAAGAATTCAGACGAAGTACTGGTGGTCGTGATAACATTTATGAAGAAGGGCGATCTTCTCATAGGGAAAGAACAAGAAAACCCATCCCAAGTGAGTCTGAATTTACCTTAAGGGGAGCTATACCTGAATTGGTTAGAAGCAAAAGTTCAAAGCAACCAAATGTCAATGACTCTTTTTTAAAGAATTTTCGAAGGAAGATAGGTGAAGCGGTTTCTAAATTTTTAATATATGAAAGACTTCCTTTTCAATTAGCAAGCTCTCCATGGTTGTATAACTTAATTCAAGTGTCAATGAAGTTGGACAAGGTGTAAAGCTCCCAACACCTTATGAGGTTTCGATGTATATTTGGAGTTAGAGTATCAACGAGTTCATGATTGGGTAAATGAACTAAAGACTCATTGGAAAGAATTGGGTGCAACTCTAATGTGTGATGGTTGGACCAACAGTTTGAATCAAATGCACATCATTAATTTCCTTGTTTATTGTAGTAAAGGAACTATTTTTTGGAAATCGGTAGATGCCTCAAGTGTTCTTAGTAGAGATGCTAAATTCTACTACAATTTGTTAGATTCAGTTGTGGAAGAAGTTGGAGAAAATTACATTGTCCAAATAGTGATCGATAATGAGGCAAAGAATGAAAGTCTGCTGGAAAAAATTAATGTTGAAAAGAAAACACCTATATTAGACCTCATGTGCAATTTCATCTGCTTAGATTTATGCCTTGAAGACATTGGGAAAAAGCCCGTGTAGCAAAAGTGTTAGATGAGGCAAAGAAAGTGACTTGTTTTATATACAATCACATTTGGACAGATTGATTTGATGAAGAAGTATACACAAGGAAACAAATACTTGACTCGCTCTTACTCGATTTGCAACTCATTTCATTCAACTTGAAGAGATAACAAGACAAAAGCAAGGTCTCGAGAGAAATGTTTAATTCAAAGGTTAGTATTTTATAATTAGTTGATATAATTACTTAAATATAGCAACCTTTAATTATTTTATTAGTTCCAAATAATTTAAATTATATTATTTTAAAATTTTCTTATGAATATATAGGAATTTAAAGAATCTAAATGGGGACAAAGAAAAGTCGTATTCGCTTATGAAGCCAAAAAATTGTCTTGGGAAAAGATTTTTGGAAAAAGGCCAATGGCCTCATAAAAGTTTACTGAGCCTCTAGTAAAAGTATTGAGACTTGTGGATAGTGATGAAAAACCAACAATGGGCTTTATTTATGAGGTCGTTGATAGAGCTAAACGAGCAATTCAACAAGATTGTCGATATTTCACCGAGTACTAAAAGATTATTGACAATAGATGGAATTTTATGCATTCCGACTTGCATTCAATTTGGTAAGATAAAATATTTCATATAATTAAGAAATTTTTTATATTTTATTATTTTAAGCTTTAGATTATTATTATTTGATGATATTCTTATAAATTATACTTAGGTTATTTTCTCAATCCTCAATTTCAATTTGGGGTGGAGCATTCTGAGAATGTACTAATAGAAACATTAGAAGGTACACGATCAAGAATTGAAAGATTAGAACCTTCTCTTGATAATCAAGTCGAATGGTGAATCAAAGTTAGATTCAAGTACTATTATTTGTAACTTAGTTACATAATTTGAAATAGAATTTTTATTTTTAATTTTTTTACTCTATCTTTTATTTATGCATTTGTTGCTATTTAGAGATAAACACGAGACATTCGGTACTCCACAAGCACAAAGAGCTTGGAAGCAAATGAATCTGGGTAAACAGTTAATTAAATTATTTAATTTAATTTATATTATTTAATTATATTGTACATTTTGAAGTTATTTTGAAATTTAAATAATATTATGCAGCTGAGTGGTGGATGATATACGGCACATGTGTTCCCGAATTACAAAAATTAGCAATTAAAGTGCTTAGTCAAACAACTTCAGCATCAAATTGCGAACGAAATTGGAGCACATTTAGTTATATTCACACCAAGGCAAGAAATAGGTTGAAGTATAAAAAACTTGAGAAACTAGTGTTTACCTATTATAATATGAGGCTTAAGATAAGGCATCAAAAAAGAATGAGCACTGATGATACAAACACTAGTTTTAATCCTATCAGCCTTGATCATATCTTTGAAGATGTTGATCCACTATCAGAATGGCTTTATGAGAAAGAGAATCCATTATTAGATGGTGAAAATGCCGGTGTGTTGCCTGTGGATACCTCTGATGATGAGATGGATGTTAATCAATCTCATCAGTTGAATTTGTCTCATTCAAGTTCTAGTTCAACTCCAAGTCAGAGTGGCGATGGACTCGATGGTGGTGGTTTAAGTCCAATTGAAGAGGATGATGTATATAGTGGTGATAGAGGTGAAATTAGGTCTTCTAGTCGGTATGGAGGAGAATATGGGGTCAGTACCACTAGTGGACATTTCCGTGATAGATCAGAGTTTGATGGAAATATGTTTCCTGAACCTAGGAGAGATAGAAGTGAACCTAAAGCTCCATCAAAAGGAAAAGGCAAGAAGCATACTTCAGTAGGCTCTTCATCTGGTAGGAGATCGAGTTCTAGTAAACTTGGGTATAGTGATTCATCTACTAGCACTCAAGGTTTTTATCCACCGTAACAACCTTCATATTTTCAACCTTCACATGGTTATCCACAACCATATGGTTATTATCCACCATTTCCTAATTATGGTGTGCCATACCAGCCTCAAATGCATCCTCCACCACCAATGTATCCCCCACCTCCACCTCTCATGTATCCTCCTCCTCAAATATATCCTCCATATCAATTATATGAAAACCAATGTGAAAATGTTACTTTTTTGGATATATTTTTGGACAAAGGCCAAGAGAATCAAGTCAAGAACGCCTCGAAAGTGAAGGTGAAGGATTTGATCTTCCTCGTCATTCCACTAATTGGTGAAAACTAAATCGCACCACTACCATTATTTGTAAGGTATTTTTTTTTTGAAGAAAACTTTTGTTAATGTTCTTAATTTTGATGATATTAAAACATTTAAAATATATCTTTAGATAAATGAATAGAGTATATTTTATGAAAAGATAATTAAGAGTCAAGCATGTTAAACTATATATTAAAGTAGAATGAGAGTGATAATAAGTGATAGTAAATAGAAATAATTAATGAGAATCTATACAATTATATATTCCTTTTTTCCTTTTGCGAATAGAATGTCTATATCTTTATCATCTTCAAAGTCACAAGAAATATTGAAGACATCTATCGTATAAATTTTAATTATTTTATCCTTAAAAACTTTCGAACTTATTAAATATGATAAATGTTTAATATTTCCTTCTTCTTTTTACTTTGTTATTAGTTAATATAACATTCTTAGAAAATTCAGTAAATAAATGTAAGCATATTTAATGATTATAAAAGTTGTGTTCTCATATCACATTAATAAAAGTTCATAAGTGTTAGAAAACATTCTAAAAATCATTAAAAGTGACTTTTATAATTATAATTATATTTATTATGTTTTATAATAAGTTGTGCGAATTTTAAAAAATTCACGACCTCGATACCCAAAGGACCGCAATAACGTCTGTTATGTCCAAGAATCATGATAAACGCAACGCGACCAAAACGCGATCACCACCGCAATTTAAATCCTCGTAAAACCATAGTTGAGCTATGACATCATATGGAAAAGAAATAAAGGAAGGTGATTACTCAAAGGGGGTTCTCTTTATGACCTAAGACGATGAGGGCAAACCTCACAAAATGTAAGTTTAGGTGCATCTCTATCATAATCACGCTAGAAAAAGGAAGTCTTTGTGGTGATCTATGAAAAAGGAAGTCTTTGTGGCAATCTATGAAAAAAGAAGCCTTTATGGCCATTTATAATAAAAGAAGCCTTTGTAGCGATTTATGAAGGGAAAGCCTTTGTGGCGCACTCTAAAGAATGACCTTTGTGGCAACCGTCCGAAGGAATCGCCTCTGTGGCGAACCTTGAGGGAAAGAAAAGACAATCACGACAAACTCTAAAAGAACGATAGTTGTAATGAACTTAGAAGGAAAATCCCTTGTGGTGTATCATGTTACATATTCAATGAGATATTCTAATGAACTTCCTTTGTGACGAGCTTCGTATGAAATGGTATGGCATATCTGCATGGTCTTAGGACAAGAACAGAGAATTAGAATGTGCCAGAGCATGTGATGAATTCAAAGTATGGATTAATTAGACTTGAAGATAAAATCTAAGTAAGGGTTATGTCTAGTAAATTGAAAAGGTTATATGTTTGTAAGTATTACAAGAAAGTTGGTATTCTCTAGAAAGGATCAAGTCATATAATTAAAGAATGTATCTTCTATCTAAGTATGAAATTATTCATATATTTCGAAGAAAAAAATGACTTAGAGTATGTATGCAAGAAAAACAATATTTTGTCTGTATGGGCCTCTAGAATGGTTACAGTTAAGGAATCACAAAGGTGCAGAGTGAATAACGTGAGTAGTGTATCATATATGCAAAAAGTCAGGCATGACTTCAGAGTCAGGGGTGACATCTATGATATGAAGAATGGCATTCTGGGAAGGTATTCGCTAGAGACAAGTTGAAGAACAAAGAACAACGAGATGGTGAATTGAATTAACAGATACAAAATACAAAAATGATTCAGGTAAGTGGGTGTTTATCTCACTAAGTTCTCATTAACTTCCATGGATTGTGTTTTCTATTTCAAGTTGAATGTGAGGCTGGGCTTAGGGGAAACGATGCCAAGACTACACCCAAGGAGCGACGTATTAGATTATTATGCATACAGAACCAATTTTGATAGCATGAATGGGGAGGCCAAGTGCTGCGAACCAGTTTGAGACGGGAGATGAGATATGACGAGAGAGATGGTTCCACCTAAACTACTCAAATTGACAAGGATTCAAGGGAGGGGGTTTCTCATGGTGGAGAAGATTTAGGACTTTAAAAAAAACTCTTGTGAATGGTTGTGGCCATAAATGAAACCAAGGGTCTGTTAATTGGCTGGTGAAATGAGGTTTTAGTAATAATGGGTGGTGATTTCAAGGTAGAGATATTTTTAGTATCCCTCGATTTTTAGGGGTTTTTTTGTAACAGTTGGTTTTTTCTATTTTTCAATAATATTATATTCCCAATTGTTATTTAAAAAAAAAATAAATTAGTACATGTACATTATGAGAACATGGCAAAATGCCAGGTGAGCAAATATAAAAAAATATATATCCTAAAATAAATAATTTTTAATAATTATTTAAAAATCACATCCACGTTCATTTATCCATGTTCATTTTGGTTGATTTTTCAAATAATTATTAAAAAATAAAAATTTATTCAAGAATTATAAGAAAATATAAAAAATATTTTTAAATTAATCTTAATTTAAATTAAATAATTAAAATTAAAATAACTCTCACCAAACAACAAATCCAAAATAATAGAATCCATAACTTTTATTTTTCGATTAGCAGTATTTATATATCATGTTATTTACTTTGATCATACTTTCTTAAATGTTTTTTCCCAAATTTGTAACATATTTTCTCATATTCATTCACTTAGCAGTAGACAAAATGCAGAGCAAACAACTACTTAAAACAAAGGCTTTTACTTACATTAAATTTTACATTATTTTTCTTTTATTCGTCATTTCAAATTTTTTAAAGTGATTTCAGTTTTATTTATATTTATAGTAATTCATCATAATAATTATTAAATATTTAAATAAATTATAAATCGATGATGATAATTAATTTTCAATTCAATAATTTTATTAATTTTAATATATATTTTTATAATTATTTGAAAATCACATCTTAAATAATTGTTTGTCCGATTATCTCGGACGTGGTTTTTGAAATAATTATTTTAAAATTTTAGGATTTTGTTATTATTTTTAAATATTTACTGGTGTGTTAAAATATCGAGTTAGCATGAAATACATGTGACATGTCACATGTTGATGCCTATTTGTTTTGTTAGCCACATTAAAAATATATAGAATTTTTAAAAGAATAAATTATGAAAGTTTTGAATAAAATGAGAATGAAATTGTTGGTTATTGTTGTAAACTAGTTGATATGTCAACGGATTGGGCTGTTAGTCTAAATGTGAAGATTAATTGATAGTGAATTTAGAAAAGTAGTGACATGAATGATCCGAGAATGTCATTCTATAAATAATTTGTGGCCTTTATTGATCATCGCAAGTCGAGATTAAGATAATAACTTAGAATTAATCAAACCGCAACTTGTCACAATAAACAAATATCTACAAAATTGAAGCTGTATGCGCACCAATGAAATGAGTTGCGTATAAATTTATGATAACACAAATACGGCTTATAATGTCAAAATAGATTCCTTGTACCATCATCTTCTAAAACCTAATATTTTACAAATTTGGATGCCATGACTTATAATCTCCAGCAATTGAAGCAGAATGAAGTGTGGTGGTAGATTATCCATTATTCTCGCAACCAACTTGATTGTCTCTTTGCATTAATCATGGTTTCAAACAAGTATGGGGTTAAGATATGATCAGATTTTCCATATCAGCCATTTGATTTGCATTTCAAACTAATGAGATTACAATCTCTCCACCAAATTTGACTTTCAAAAATATAAATATTTGTTATTGGTTGCTAATTCTTCAATCAAAGTAGTTGCATAATTACTTGTGAAAAATGTTACAGAGTTAAGCTGTTGGCAAGATTCTTAGATTTTCTCTACTGTTGGAATGTATTGGAGAGCACAGTTTGAAGGTTTAGATACGGTTATTGTTAAGAATTCTGCTTCTTAACCTTTCTCTGAAATATAAGTGTCTTTGTCTCTCTCTCCTCGTTGATCAATCCGTGCACTCACAATTAAATTTGTAAGTAGCACTCTCCTTGCTAAAATGAGATATATGAGAGTAACTTCCACTAAATTACCATTATATCTATTATTTTCATAACTTCTCTCTCATTACTCACTACAAGTAACATAAATGCGATGCCATTCACTCTCATTACCCAATAATTCATAACATGTGAATTAACCCATATCTCTCCCACGTTCTATAAAATATGTCACTTTGTTTCATATCTGTTCTTTGGGATAACTACTTTGGAAAGGCTATAAATAGAATATCCAAAGTTCCATTTAGAGACTTTTTTTTTTTTTAAATATTTTGGGCAAACTTCTATCTGCAACTTTATTTTTACAATCACAACAACCACTATAACTCTCATCTTTTTCAGCCTCTTATTGCATCCATCACCACCACTTACCGCAACACTTGTTTTCTAAAGTCTGCTCTAATCTTCCTGTCCACCATCTTTCCACGACATCTCATTTTCTTAAATTGTAATGTATCCTCATCTTACCAAAAGAACCTTTTACATTTTGGTAATTCCACTGCAGAGGAGCGATTGTTGGATCTAGTATCTTAAGTGTAGTATATTCATTTTGTATACTTATATTTTTTTGAATAAATTGGTTTAATAGAATATCCATTGATTACATTAATAGTCTTTGCATATTTTCCTTAATGTTTTTGCACGTATTGGCTTATTGATTATCTTATGCTTAGCTCATACTAAGCAACATTACGTGGTCGGATCATAATACGGAAAGATAGCTTCTATAGTAGAAAAACCTAAACATGTCCTTAGCCTAATCGACAATGAGCAAACTGATTGAAAGACTAATATGCCGTTTATCAAGTTCAATTTGGGAGATGATTTGTCTTGAGCATTGAAGCGAATGACTCCCAGAAGATAAGAATATAGATGTGATTGATTAGACTGATAGTACATCAGATAGGACCCAAGTAGAATAGATCCTAGATCTATTTATAGATTTATTCACTTATGACTTTCATAGTGTGACATACATTAATCTTAAGTGGATGATAGACTATGTATGTGTGACTCATATACTTTGATGTAAGTAAAAGCCCAAGTTTAAATAGATAAGAAACTAAAAGTTGATGCATTGGATATACGACTTCTACAGTATGTAGAATCATTTACAATAGTGAAATTCATAACCTAACTAATGGGTAAATGACATCATCTTATCGGCATTACATGATAAATGAAAAGTAAACACAACTATGAGTCATTTGTCTTATGAAGGAAAATATAATGGTTATCATGAGATAAAATAGGATCATATTGGGAGAACGAAGTTGTCCCAAAGAGATTAAGAATATCCTATGAGGATAACACACTTATGACAGTGTCATTAGACGGACACATATTAAGTAGTTTTTGTAATGGTATGTAATTATAGAGAGTTCAATCACGATACTATAGTAGAATGACTTCATGACTAAATAAGTTCATAATTAATAGGCAAAATGCTGAGACTTAATTATGAATTATTTGAGCCCTAATTATATATATCCGATTGGGCCCGTCGCTAGCTCGTTGAATTCAGAAATGAATTACATGCAGAACCAAATGATAAAAATGAATGAAAATAATGAAGTTAGAGAAATAAATCGCATTCACGAACATGTTTTCTCACTAAGTATAAAAATGATTTGAGAATTAATTTAAAATTTTTGAGTTATTATTTAATTAATTATAATTAAATAACTGAAGTTTGAATATGAAATTAAATTAATTAATCATTACAAATTTGTTGAAAAAGGAAATTAAATTATAAAATTCTAGATCAAAAGCCCAATAAACAGATATAATTGGACCATTCTTTGAGATAATTAATTTGCAAATACTATAAATAGAAGATCCAAAGTTCCACTTAAGAGACTTTTTCTGATTTTTTGGGCAAACTGAATATGCTAAAACTTTCTTGCAACTTTCTTTTTACAATCAAAATAACCATGCAACTCTCAATTTTTTTAGCCCCTCCATCACCACTACATGACACAACACTTATTTTCCAAAATCTACTCTAATTTTCCTCTCTATCACCACATCTCGTTTTATTCTATTATAACATCTCCTTAACTAAACAAAAGAACGCTTTAGACAAAGAGAATTGTTAAAAAAAGTAGCGACTCATTGAATTGAGCTCAATTCTTGGAATGGATTCCATAGAATTATCATTCTGTAACACTTCAAAAGTATAGTGCAACTGTCATTTATCCAATGACTTGTAAGACAGCCAAGTCGTTAAATTTTTAATTACCTGGGAGTCCTTCCTTGACATCTTGTCTATTTGACATGCAAGTACGAGTTCTCTAAGGGAAATCCTTTGATGCTTTCCTGCATAAGAAGGCAATACAATTGTAAAGAACGTAGGCCAACTACCAAATGCTAAATTATTGAAACCTAGAAAAAGACCAACATCTTCAGATCAGGCTATGTAGAAACAAGTGTGTAATGGCACTGTCGAGGAAACAAACCTTCAACCCAACTCGCTGCTGCATATGGGTGGAGGAAATATGATGCAAGGCTGCAATTGGTGTACAGAAAACTATTGTTAAATATAATACAGATAGGAATCTTGATCTTCAACCCTGCATCTATAGAATTCATGATAAAAGTATTATTACAGTAGACGAAGATGATATTATCATCCCATACATGCGGACATTACTCTTATTTTAGAAAGTTCATCTTTCATCTTCAATTATTATGAAAGCATAGGGAGTACATGAAAAACATGTCAATGCAGTATTGAATTGAGTTAATCTTTTTAAACGCATAGCAAACAGTTCATGCCTGCAAACCATAATCTAAGTTGTTTCTTCGATTCTGTTCTTTTCTAAACCGTAATCAGCTTCACCAATCTCTCCAAGGGAAAGAAAACTTGCCTTCATTATAATCAACGAGGTAGCATAAACAATGACACAACCGAACACATAGAAATTAAAACTTTCTCTTTTGGTTTCTCCTCTTTGAAAATGGAAGAAATTCTTCTTGTCGCTGTTATTTGCGAGGCCAGGCATGTTTGCAGAGCTCTAGTTTCGTCTGCTGAAAAAACGGTAACAGAAGAGCACTTTGCGTAGTTTAAGGATTTGGTTCTTTTCTGTAAGTCGTTTTATCCTATACGCTGTGCCGTTTCACACTATTTTCGCCACTTTTTTTTTTTTTTTTGTGGCTTTTATTTAGAGCTAATAATTTCACCGCCACACATTGATGACTGATGATTCACATCAATCGCCCACCAAAATCCAGAAACCCCCAAAGCCTCAGTCCCATAAATAGCCTCCAAAATCCATCCTTCCCTCAATCTCGAATGCCTTCATTTCTCTCCAAATCCTTCCTCCGCTTGCCCCCCAAATCCCTTCTTTTTCCCATGTCCACTGTCGCAGCAGCCAAATCCCGCCTCCGCGGCGTCGTTTTCGATATGGATGGCACCCTCACCGTCCCTGTCATCGACTTCGCCGCAATGTACAAGGCTGTCCTTGGAGACGTCGAGTACAAGCGAATCAAAGCTGAAAACCCCTCTGGGATTGATATCTTGCACCACATTGAGAGTTGGACTCCCGAAAAGCAGCAAGAAGCTTACAAGATTATTGCTGATTTCGAAAAACAGGGCCTTGATCGCCTCCAAATCATGCCTGGTTAGTTTTTGGTGGCTGTTAAAGTGAAAGGAAAATGTCAGGGTCATGTTAAGTATTATTTGATTTTGTTTGATGATTTGGTTCTGTGACTTTCAAGTTATATGCTTGAATAGGATTAAATGCAAGGATACCCTTTTGAAGAGGAAATCTGCTTCTTTCTTACATACTCGAATACACACACATATACACAATTTTGTTAATATATAATATATTTTTGAACATATGGAAACATTTAAAAAGTAAACAAGGATGCCCATTTTTATTTTGAACTCATCCTTGCTTGACAATCAATCTGAGTCCATGTAATATGGATATGCTGTGTGGTTTCTTGTTTTGTGTTTCATTGAATTAGTCGGTATCAATTATACACCATGAATATTTGTCCATTGTTATTTGGAAAATGTACTTATGTTTGTGGGGTTTAAGGTAAAATTAGCTGATGGATTGTTCAGTTGCGGAGTGTTGAAATTCATGTATCCTTCAAGAAGATTAAATAAGACTGAAAGAATGTCAATGGAGAGAATTGTACTCTGAATTTTATTGATGAAATCTGAAAAACTTGCTTTTCTTTTCATCACTCAATGTATTTGTGAACACAACAATTCAAAAAACGGTGAAAAACTTGGGTTTAAGAATATCATTAGCTAGCAACTTCATATGCTTTGTTTTTGGGCAAATGTAGATATCTTTCATAGTTTCCCAATAGTTACAAGGTAAACATTTGGGAGTATTTTCACGGGGTTTCCATTGATTTATTTTCATTTGATGTTTGTCTTGCATTTTACCTTTGTGCTTGCTGGGGCTCTCTCCTTTTAAGTTGAGATTTAGCAACCGCAGTTCTCTATCTTTCAGCTGAAGAGCCTCATTTATTTTCCATTTTCAATGCTAACCAATTTAAGCTTGTGACATTTGGTTGATAATGTTGCAGGTGCAGCTGAACTCTGTGGTTTTCTTGATGCAAAGAAAATACGGTCAATTTTTGCTCCTACAATTATCTATTTTTCATATTAAGATACTTATTGGTATTATAGTTATTGCCTCGCACCAGATCACTGAGCTTCCATGTGTGCTCCATGTGGCTTGACTGTTGGGCTCTCTATTATTTGGACTTAGGTACGAGTGCCGGATACAAGTATGTATCCAACATGGTATATTCTTTTTTTCTAAGATCCTCTGTGTGTTTGGAGGATTCTTAGATAATCGTATCTCCATATCCATGTCCAAGCACAAGTACTTAAAGAAAATTGAGGAGTTGAAACACCATAGGTTGGACCAACTACTATAGCTATAAATAACAGCTTGCTTTGCTGTGTTTAATTTTTCTGTAGTACTTAGGATTTTAATCTGTCAACCTTTCTTTTTTTCATGGTGGTGTTTTTAGATGCTAACCTTAGTTGCTTCCATTTATTCCAGAAGGGGACTAATCACTCGCAATGTCAAAGATGCAGTTGATCTGTTTCATCAACGATTCGGAGTAAGTTATGTGAAGCATGAAACTGAACCATTCTGAGCTCTTTTTTTTTATGGTTAGATTGGGAGACAAATGAATGTTAATCTAACATTCATAGTTTTCAGATGATGTTTTCTCCGGCACTCAGCCGAGAGTTTCGTCCTTATAAACCGAACCCTGCTCCTCTGCTGCGTATATGTTCGACTTGGGACGTTCAACCAAATGAAGTCATGATGGTTGGTGATAGTCTTAAAGATGATGTGAGTGTTCTCTTCAAAAGCAAGGATACTAAATAATGAAGAAAAAACTGATTATCCATCTCATTTATCATCTTCATACGACATGTATTTGCAGGTGGCTTGTGGGAAAAATGCAGGAGCATTAACATGTTTGCTTGATGAAAAGGGGAGATATGGCTCTCAAAACTTCGCCAACTTGGATCTAACACCAGATTTCAAAGTGTCTTCCCTGATTGAAGTTCATTCTCTTCTGAAATCTAATTTTGACTTAACACCCTGATTTCCCGGTAAAGGTCCTACACTAGATTTATCTGATTGCCTTTTTACCTTAAGAAAGAAAGATTTTAACAGTTGAGGAACACTTGAAAAGTGGAAAACAGTAGTGGTAATTAAGGAACTGAACTTTGGTATAAGATGCTGCTTTGTTTATCTGTAGGCAGCAAAAGGAGAGATCTTTTGTAGGTGGATAACCAAGGGGTTCGGTGTGTTGTTGAACATGGTGCATGCTGGTATGTATTTTATTCTTGGTACCTTTGTTGTTCATGTAGATGTTCTACTGTAAAGAAATATTAGGCAGAAAGTCCCTCTTTGTTAATCGTTTTTTCATTGGTGAATTCAATTATGTTAAAGAAGGAATATCTTTGTGAAATACCCATTACTCTCAAATTTTGGTCAAGCTGATCCCCAACCAGAAAATTGGGAGTGTGAAAGCTGAATAAATCGAATTGACTTAATTTAGGTATTTATAGTTTTATTTTCTTTAATTTGTATTTTTCTTAAATTTGGTATACTTTTAATTTTGTTTTATATCAAATTCTTTATAAAAAATTATTAAAAAATTTAAATCAAATAATGTTTAATGAACTCAAAAAGGTACCTACCAAGGTATATTTCCATGGTCACCATATATGATCATATTTTTTACTGTTCTTGACGAGTATATGTTAATTTAGATTTTTTTATATATATTAGTTATTAAAACATTGGTGAATATTGTGGATTTGGTTCACTTCGGTCGGGTTTTATTTCACACCCCTACAGAAAATGCTGCCAAGTCTCATATTACAGGAGTTCTATCAATGCAACTATTGTCTGATGAGGCACTTTCATCTATTTTCTAACCTGAATCATTAAACAATACACACAACGGATACAAAGCAGCGAATCCCATTTCAACAAATATAGAAGGAACTTCAAGAGTTCACAAAGCAAAACTACATTTTAAAAAAGGCAAGTTCCAGTTCAACACTATGGTCCTTCAAACCCTAGACCCTGTTACAGCAAGGCGGCCCTTAGGCACCGGCTGGTCCTCATATTCGGTGTCTCTATACCCTGGTCCATACCTACTGCCAAACAGACCAGCATGGATCAAACAAACATACAAGAGTTCGGTTAATGTGAGGATTATTATGAGAGCTTCAATTACTCTCAATCTCCACCCTCACCGCCCTCCTATATTTTTATGCTTGCAAGCAAAGCTGTCAAGGGAAAACAGTTGTTTTCAAAGATGAAAAATGGAGTAATTGGTCGAGTTTGATAAATACATAAAATGGGTAAAATGCGAAGTTCACCCAAAGGCTAATGCAGTCAAGGCCCAAGCTATTAACGAAGATGAACCAGCTTCAGCCAAACTATCACTTCTCCAAGACCTAATATGACCCCCTCCTGCTAACTTTGAAACTATGCCGGCTACAGCAGCCAAGATTGCGATTGTCAAGAAGAAACCGGTGGCTCCATTTCCACCCATACCTGAAAGACTTCCCTCGGGTTAAAACCAAGCAACACAATGTTTTCTTTTAAACGTAAGAATAGGGTTATCACTTACTTGGGTGAGCAGTTTGGCCATCGATAAACCTATTAAAACACCAGCTAGCGAATCCGAGCACAATGAAATACATGATCAAGTTGAGAAACAGCAATGGAGCTGCTATATTCCTTCCAACTGTAGCCATAGTTAAGTCAGATAGAACAGTTGAAGAAGCAGACAACCCAAGCAAATTTGCTGACTTGAGCCAAAAGATTTTGAGCAATGGCAAGAGAGTATGGCTATGGATGGTTAACATAGGGGAAGTTATAAGGTGGATCGGATCTATGTGTAAAGCAGAGAGGCAATGCATGCAAACGCAGGGGAGTGGATACAGCTGGAAGGAGAAAATGGTGTTTACGTTTTACAGTGATCCTTCTCTTCTGGAATCTGGAAGCTTTAGAACTTCTGCTGACGGTGTTCATATCCAGTGTTTCTGAGAATGTATTATTAGTTTATTACCCAGCGTTTAATTTCATCAGTTTCAAATTTCTTATTGTCCTATTATTCCAATGGGTGCATTTTCTAGAATTCCTAAATTTGTTTAAAATTTTAACTCTCTTTATTATTTATTAATTCAATTCAAATTAAATATTATTATTTATGAAATATTCGAATTTGAAAAATTTTCGTTGCATGCTCAAAACAGTAAAAAATTAATAAAATAATTAAATAACAATTCAACCAATTAAACCTAACAATTTAAATATAAGGATTACAACTGATTAAGTCTTAGCTCGATTGCATTGATATTATTATCAATGCAGGAGGATATAGGTTTCAATGCACCAAAATGCATTATTCTTCTATTTAAAGGTTGGCGAGGGATTATAGATAATTTTAGATATAAAAAAAAAACATATATGACAACAACTAGTGTTTAATTTTTATAAACCACTCAAATGAAAATGTTATATTTATGAAGCATTAAAATGGATCACCTCCAAACCATTCAACACATTTACAAGTTCAAAAATTCAGTAATTCTTTGAAGAGAAGATTTTTGCAGACTTGAAGCTCCTTCCAAAATATCAAATTTTTTTTTGAAGAAATCCTGAATAACAGCATATTAGTTTTGAAAAAAGTTTCCTTCTAATCTTGTTCACCTAAAAAAAAAAAGAGGCTAAACTCGTTTATTCAAGATCAAACCTAAAAGGCCCTTGAAGCAGAATCGTCCATCTATAATATTAAGTCTAGAAGACCCTTCGATCAAACCTCTTTCAAATTCACTTGCATCAACATTAAAGATATAAAACTTATTTTAAAAATCATGTCCCGACAACCCTTAAAGTAGACCCAACCATCCAAGATCAAGTCTCAAAGACCCTTTGTAATGACCCGATTTCTAGTGTTATCAAAAAATGCAATTTTGGGATCCATTTTCGTAAATTGACCCTGTAAATATTAAATAGGGATATTTATGGAGTTAATGTAACACCCCTCACCCGTATTCAACACCGAAATAAGGTTACAGAGTATCACTGGACTTATAAACAATTAAACATTCAACTCTGCATAAATTTTTACATTTCAAGCAGTCATCAATCAATTTCAAACACATGGTCCCTATTACAAGCCTACGAGGCCCTAAACATGCATTGGGAATGGTTCAGGACTAAACCGATAACATTGTAAACTTTTAGAAAATAATGAAAATTTTCTCAAAAATAGGTACACACGCTCTTATAGCTAGGCCGTGTGTCTCACACAGCCACCAGACACTCCCGTATCACATGCCGTGTGAACATTGGAAAAGGAAGCACATGGTCATGTCCCAGCCCGTGTCCGACCCCGTGTAACTCTCTGACTTGGGTCACACGGCCAACACACGCGCCCGTGTGCCCTAAAAATGGCCATACACGCCCGTGTGCCAGGCTATGTGCTAGGCCGTGCCAAACCTGTAGGGTATACTGACTTATGCCACACGGCCAAGTCATACACCCATGTGTGAGGCTGTGTGGAACATACTGACTTGATTTCAAATTCCATACCAAGAGACACACGGCTGAGACACACGCCTGTGTCTCTGCCGGTGTGGACAAAAATAGGCTATTTACCAAGCCATTTTGCCGCCCATTTTGCACATACCTACACAAGTTCAATTAGTTCCATTTCAAGACACAAATAAGTAGCCAAATATCATCAACTAATGTTTAAATCATACCATTTCATTATCAACAATACAAGTCATAAATATATAACAATTTGCCATCTAATCATACCTAATTCACATATACAATTCAATTAACTAAACCATTCCATACATACATTATCATACACCAACTAACAAGCACATAACTTTCCAAATTATCAACCCTTATAGCAATCAAATTACCTAATACCATTAGGCATTATAAATTCATCCTCAATCACACAATATAGGTCAATTACCAAACTCAAAAATAGAACCATTTGCACATTTATAAACATCATCAAAATCATCATCTCAAGCCAACTCAAATGGCCTAATTACATTTTCATCAAACGTACCAAAATGACTCAAGCCTATACATGCCATATAGCATATTTACACAACTTCAAAAGTACCAAAATAGGTGTCCGATATTGTAATAAAGTCCCTGATGATCCTCGAATCCGAGCTAGCTTCGAAATACTATAAAACATAGAAAAATAAACAAAGTAAGCTGTAAAACTTAGTAAGTTCGTATATAAATATGAAATAATCTCATCATTCATTAGCATTTTAAAATAGGTAACATAAATTGCATTTAAAGTATCAATCAATGAGTTAATATAAGGTTTAACCACCTAGTAACTCATAAGTTCTTAACCTCTTTTAACTCGTTATTTGAATAGCTTTTCGTACATACATGTACCGACACGTATCTATTTCTCATCAATTCTCATACCAAATCACTCCAGCTTATAAATGCTTACGGTACGAGTACATCGATTTTCGATGCCATATTCTAACTATGGTCTTACACATATATTGACATGGCCCTGCGTGGTCTTACATTCACTTGCCATAACCCGATTATGGTCTTATTTTCTGATTGCCTTAGCCCAGCTAAGGTCTTATTCAACAACTCATCTTATTTAAACCGTACATTTAATTTAAGATCTCCAAATTTAACTAATAGGATAAATGCAATCTCAATTCCATCCATCAATTAAATAAATGCACATTTAAGTTCAATTATGTGAACTTACCTCGTGTACGAAATGACAGAATGGACCGACTATTCAATTACTTTGTTTTTTCCCCTATTTAAGTCTGAATTCCTCTTTTCTTGATATGCTCAATATACCATGGCCGAACCTTCAAAAGAATTAAAAATGGTTTTTTTTCCTTCCTTAGTTTCGGCTAGATGAAGATGAAAGCACCAAAATTTGTATTTGTTTTATTTATTTTATCTCTAATTATCAATTACCAAAATTAACCTTTTAAAACCTTACAAATTTCAAAATTACCAAGCCACTATCATCCACTAACATGTTTTTGGAATATTTACCACATAAGGACCTTCACGTTAAAGTTCCATAGCCATTTGACACCTTTATCTATAAGAACACTACTTTTGCACTTTACGCGATTTAGTCCTTTTTATCAAATTGACTATTCAAAAGATAAAATTTCTTAATGAAATTTCCACACAATCACTCAATCATGCTGTAAAAATTAAAATAATAATAAAATAAATATTTTGAATTTAGATTTGTGGTCCCGAAACCACTATTCTAATTTGACTAAAAATAAGCTGTTACAACTCTCCCCCCTTTAGGGATTTTCATCCCCGAAAATCTTACTAGTAAAAAGGTTAGGATACTGTTTTCTCATAGCTTCCTTAGGCTCCCACGTAGCCTCTTCAATATCGTGACGTTTCCACAAGACTTTCACTAAAGCTATGCATTTATTTCTCAATTCTTTAACCTCTCGAGCTAGAATTCTGATTGGTTCTCCGTTGTATGTCATATCGGGTTGAATCTCAATTTCTAACAGAGAAATCACATGGGATGGATCAAATCTATATCAGCACAATATCGACATATGAAACACGTTGTGAATCTTTTCTAATTCAGTCGGTAAAGCTAACCGGTATGCCACTAGCCCTATTCTTTCGATAATCTCATAGGGTCCGATGAAACACGGACTCAACTTGCCTTTGTGACCAAAACGAAGTATTTTCTTCCACAGAGATACTTTCAAGAATACTTTATCACCGATCTAAAATTCAATATCTTTTCATTTCAAATCCACGTATAATTTTTGACGATCTGAAGCTGATTTCAAACAATCGCGAATTACTTTCACTTTCTCTTCAGTTTCTCTAACTAAATCAACCCCGTGAATTTGTTTCTTCTAAGCTCGGTCCAGTACAAAGGTGTTTGGCATTTTCGACCATAGAATGCTTCATATGGTGCCATCTTTATACTCGATTGAAAGCTGTTATTATATGAAAATTCAACCAATGATAAATATTTCTCCCAGTTGCCTTCGAACTCTAAAACAAAACAGCGAATCATATCTTCAAGAATTTGAATTACTCTCTCAGACTGTCTGTCAGTTTGAGGATGAAAAGCTATACTGAAATTCAACTTTGTACCCAAAGCTTCTTATAATTTCTTCCAAAACTGCGGCGTAAATCTCGGATCTCTATCCGAAATAATCAAAACTGGCATTCCATAGAACCTAACGATTTCAGAAATATACAACTCAGCCAATTTATCAAGTGAAAAGTCAGTATGTACAGGGATGAAATGTGCTGATTTTGTTAATCGATCAACAACAACCCAAATAGCATATTTCTTTTTCAGAGATAAAGGCAATCCTGATATGATATCCATAGTCACTCTGTCCTATTTCCACTCTGGTATCATTACTGGCTGAAGTAGTCTCGACGATACTTGATGTTCGGCTTTAACTTGTTGGTAAACTAAACATCTCGATACAAACTCTGAAATGTCTTGCTTCATACCCGACCACCAATATATCTATTTCAAGTTTTTGTATGTTTTAGTGCTTCCCGGATGTACAGATAAACAACCAATGTGTGCTTCATTTAAAATCTTCTGAATAAGCTCAGGATTTCTCGGTATATAGATTCTACCTCGAAACATCAAACAATCATCAGATTCAATTTGAAACTCTGAATCAGAAGTCAATTCACACTGAATTCGTTTAACTTGCAATTCATTATCATATTTTTGGGCTTCACAGATTTGCTGAAGAAATAACGGTCTCGCTTTCAACTCAGTTATAATCGAACCATCATTAGACAAAGTTAACTATGTATTTATCGCACGCAAAGTAAATAATGACTTTTTCCTTAGAGCGTCAGCAACTACGTTCGCTTTTCCATAATGATAGTCAATTATTAGCTCACAGTCTTTCAGTAATTCAAGCCATCTTCGTTTTCTTAAATTCAAGTCTTTCTGAGTCATTAAATATTTTAAGCTCTTGTGATCTGTATAGATGTGGCATTTCTCACCAAACAAGTGATGTCGCCAAATATTTAATGCGAACACAATCGTAGCTAACTTTAAATCGTATGTCGAATAATTCTTTTCATGTGGCTTCAACTATCTTGAAGCATAAGCTATTACTTTGCCTTCTTGCATCAATACACAACCCAGACCATTCAACGACGCATTACTGTAAATTACAAAATCTTTACCAAACTCAGGCTATATTAAAACCAGTGCCTCTGTCAATAATGCTTTCAGTTGTTCGAAACTCTGTTAACACTTTCAGACCATTTGAATTTTACATCTTTCTGAAGTAATCGAGTTAGTGGTGTTGCAATCATAGAAAATCCTTTCACAAAACGTCAATAATAACCAGCTAATCCTAGAAAACTCCGGACTTCAGATGCATTTCTCGGAGGTTTTCAATCTATAATTGCAAAAATCTTGTTCGGGTCAACTCTAATACCTTCGGCTAAAATGATATGCCCCAGAAATCCAACCTCTCAAAGCCAAAACTCACATTTACTAAACTTTGTAAACAATTGCTTGTCTCTCAAGGTTTGTAACACTATTCTCAAATGCTCGGCGTGCTCAGACTCATCTCGTGAATAGATCAGAATGTAATTAATGAACACAACAATGAATCTGTCTAAATACGATCTGAAAATCCAATTCATCAAATCCCTAAAAATGATAGGAGCATTAGTTAGTCCAAAAGTGTAACACCCCTTAACACCCCTTACCCGTATTCAATGCCAGAACAAGGTACGAGGCATTACCGTACTTAACCTTACTTGAACATGCATTTTTGGCTATAAAATTTCGTTCCAACTCAAAACTTTTCTTTCTTAATCATCACATACATATTATGGGCCTACAAGGCCTTAAAAATTATCTGGAGGGTTTCGGAGTTCAACCAAAAACTTTTGCACTTCCTTAAAAATTTTTGCCTAAACAGGAGTCACACGCCCGTGTGACATGAGACATGCCCGTGTGGGCAGCCTATGTGGTCTCACATGCCCATGTCCCTAGCCCGTGTAGAATTTATTTTTTTATTTTGAACCTACAGAGGTTTTCACACTATTGGGCACACGCTTGTGTCTATAGCCCGTGTCCTTCACACGGCCTAGGCACGCCTGTGTCCTTCACACGGCCTAGACACGCCCGTGTCCTCTCCCGGTGGAGCTCTCTATTTATGATGTCATCAAACTCTTAATAGCACACGACCATGACACACGCCCGTGTGCTGGCCTCTGTGACGAATCATATCCTCGTAAGATGATGCAGGGGACACACGACCTATTAACACACCTATGGAGCTGACTGTGTGTCACACACGGTCTAGACACACGCCCGTGTGTTTGTCCGTGTGGACACTTAGAGGCTATTTTCTAAGCTAATTGCCACTCTAAAACATAAACACACTTATACCAACTCAAGCAATACTAATGTAACATTTATACACTATGAATAATACCCAATTCATCATCAATAAGATATGGAACTTAGCAAATATTAGCCAATTTCTTTGGCTATATACAAAAAGTATGCATAAGCTTGATAACTATCCATTTTCCCCTCAATATGACATAATTCAAAATGATCAAACTCCTATACATGCCACACTCAAAATAATCAACTTTGCTATACCAAAATAGTGGTGGATAGTGTGATCCGAGCTCCGACGTTCTTCGATCCCCGAACTAGCTTGACGATGCTACATGAAGAAAGAAAAGAGAGAAGTAAGCATATAGCTTAGTAAGTTTGCATGAAATCTTATGTAGCAACATAATTGCTCAAAATAAACTCATTCATCATAAATCAAAAACACTTAAATTTCAAGTGCTTAAACTTACTTACTCATACTTACTCTTACTCATACTTACCCATCACATTAGGGTTACCTTAACTTGTATTTACTCATGGTACTTGTATCACTTATTACATAGTTTAGCACTTAAACTATCATAGACAATAACTTAAATCTCTATCTTCCTTAACTTAAATAAAATTCTTTATCATTCTTATACATCTTATCTCATCATCAACCTTACTTACTTTGTTCTTAATCACTTTTTCATGCTCACTCTTTTGCCCGTTGAATTTCTCGGAATACTAGAGGATACTCAATCTCATCAAATATGTATCTTGATACCAATGCCATATCCCAGATATGGTCTTACATGGGATCACCTCATGATACCGATGTCATATCCCAGATATGGTCTTACACGGGATTCCTTAGCTTGATATCGTTGCTATGTCCCAAATATGGTCTTACATAGGACCTTCTTCATATGGTGTCGATGCCATGTCCCAGACATGGTCTTATACAAGACCTTCCTTATATGGTGTCGATGCTATGTCCCAGACATGGTCTTATACGAGACCTACCTTATTCGATGCTGATGTCATGTCCCAGACATGGTCTTACACAAGATCTACGTTCGGTGCTGATGCCATGTCCCAAACATGGTCTTACACGGGACCTATATTCCTTGATGCTGATTCCATGTACCAGACATGGTCTTATACGAGCTTTCCTTATCTCATGTTGTGACATAGGTATCTTTGTTATTCCGAATATTTAACCGGGACTTTCACTTACTTATTCTCATTGATTTCCTTATTAGACATTGTCAATCAACTTCATGAAAATAATATACATTATACAACATAGCAAGTAATTTGATCATAAAAGCATATGTATCTATAATTTCACACAAATTTACCTCGGTACTCCAAAATATGTGTAAATGTGTAATTTAGTCCACAACTTTGTTCTTACCTCGGTTTTGGTCTGGGCTTCGTGTTTCTTGATCTATAATGACAATTTAACTTGTTTAATACTTACATTGACTAAATTGACTCATAATTTATACTTTGGCAAAAATTACATTTTTGCCCTTAAACTTTATCACAATTACACTTTTTCCCCTAGGCTCGTAAAATGATTTTCATTCAACTTTCTTATATTTCAAACCTAGCCGAATCATATTCTTAACTATAGCAACCTTCAATTTTTACTATTTCATAACTTTTGTAATTT
This sequence comes from Gossypium rotundifolium, assembly GCA_025506655.1. Taxonomy (NCBI): domain Eukaryota; kingdom Viridiplantae; phylum Streptophyta; class Magnoliopsida; order Malvales; family Malvaceae; genus Gossypium; species Gossypium rotundifolium. Next base: position 43,267,733 of record CP106731.1, on the reverse strand, counting down.
GATCATTATATATATTTTTCATGAAAATCACTTGGAAAAAATATGTTTATCCTACATCAAAATTTCATAATCTTCCATAAAACATTAAAATACATGCATGTCATACATGGGTAAATTTTTGAACATGAACCCTTGTAACAGCCAAATTTAGGGCCTAGTAAGAATAGTGGTGCGAGACCACAAATTTGAAGTAGAAACATAAGATTTTATGATTTTTATGAGGCTTACAACATGATTGTGTGAAAATTTCATGACGAAATTTTATTAATTAGAGAATAAATTGTCCATTAGGACTAAATTGCAAAGATTAGAAAATATAAGATTCTAGAAGATTTAAGTATGAAATAGCATCATAAAAATTATTAGAGGTACTTAATTAGAAATTAGGCCATTAAGTATTATGATGCAAAAAAATGGACATGGGAAGAAAAAATCTCAAGAAAGGGTCATTAAGGGCATTTTTGTCATTTGGTAAATAAAATATTAAAAAGGGAAAAAGAAGTCAAAATTGTATTCATATTCTTCTTCTTGGCCGAAATTCCCTAAGGAAGACATAGCTAGGGTTTGTTCATCTTTCAAGCTTGATTGTAAGTGTCACTTTGCCCTATTTTTAATGTTATTCGTATTTTTGAAATCCTCGTAACTCGGTTTAGCTATTTATAGCTATATTTTGAGCTAGGGTTTATGTTCAAAAATTTACCCATGTAGGATAAACATCTTTTTCAAAAATTTATGGAAGATTATGAAAGTTTGATGTAGGATAAACATCTTTTTCTAAGTGATTTTCATGAAAAACCCATATAAGGACCAAATTGTAAAAGTTATGAAAATGGTCATACATGAGTGAAATAGTAGAAATTGAAGGTTGCTATAGTTGAGAATATGATTTGACTAGGCTTGAATTATAAGAAAGTTGAATGAAAATCATTTTACGAGCATAAGGGTAAAAGTGTAATTTTGAGAAACTTTAAGGGTAAAATGTAATTTTTCCAAAGTATGAGTTAGGAGTCAATTTAGTTAATGTGAGTATTAAACAAGTTAAATTGTTATTATAGATCAAGAAACACGAAGCCCGAACTGAAACCAAGGCAAGAAAAAAGTTGTGGACTAAATTGCACATCTACACATATTTTGAAGTACCGATGTAAGTTTGTGTGAAATTATAGATACATATGCTTTTATGATCAAATTACTTGCTATGTTGTATAATGTACATTATTTTCATGAAGTTGATTGACAATGTCTAATAAGGAAATCAATGAGAATAAGTAAGTGAAAGCCCTGGTTAAAGATTCGGAATAACGAGGATACCTATGTCACAACATGAGATAAGGAAAGCCCGTGTAAGACCATGTTTGAGACATGGCATCAAGGAATGTAGGTCCGTAACGTTTGAGATCATCGATGCTGAAGACCATGTCTGGGACATGGCATCAGCATCGAATAAGGTAGGTCTCGTATAAAACCATGTCTGGGAAATAGCATCGACACCATATAAGAAAGGTCTCGTATAAGACTATGTCTGGGACATGGCATCGACACCATACGAGGAAGGTACCGTGTAAGTCCATGTCTGGGACATGGCGTCAGCACCAAAGGAAAATCCGTGTAAGACCATGTCTGAATTTAAAGTACCGAGGTAAGTTTGTATGAATTTAAAGTTTTATATGTATTTTGTTAAATTACTTATTATGATATTTAATACATATTATTTCCTTGAAATTGAATAATAATGTTTTAATAAGGAAATCAATGAGTACAAGTAAATGAAAGTTCCAATTGGAGTCTTGGAATAACAATGATACCTATGCCATAACATGGGACAAGGAAAGCTCATGTAAGACCATATCTAGGACATGACATCGGCATCAAGGAATGTAGGTCACGTGTAAGACCATGTCTAGGACATGGCATCTGCACTGAACGTAGATCCTATATAAGGTCATGTCTGGGACATGGCATCAACATCGAATAAGGAAGGTCTCGTATAAGACCATGTCTGGGACATGGTATCGACACTATATAAGGAAGGTCTTGTGTAAGACCATGTTTGAGACATGGCTTCGGCACCAAAAGAAGATCTCGTGTAAGACCATGTCTGGGACATGGCATCAACATCAAGTTAAGAAAATCCCGTGGAAGACCGTATCGGAGATATGGCATCGGTATTATAAGGAATCCCATGTAAGACCATATTTGGAATATGGCATTGGCATCAAGGTTCATGTTTGATGAGATTGAGTATCCTCAGTTATTCCAAGAAATTCAACAGGCAAAAGAGCCAAGTGTAAAAGAGGTAATAAAAGAGTTAAGTAAGTAGAGATAATAACAAGTTAAGTTACTCAAGAAAGATAAAGAGTTTTATTTAAGTTAAATAAGTTAATGATTTGAGTTTATGATTACATTAGGAAAAGTGCTAAATTATGTGATTAAGTGATACATGTACCATGAGTAAAATACAAGTATGAAATCATATTATGATATGATATGGGTAAGAGTAAGTATGAGTTAGTATGCTTGAGCACTTGATGCTTATATTGTTCATATATCATGAGATAAATGAGTTATTTTAAGTATTTTTGATATTGCATAAATTTCATTCAAACTTTCTAAGATATATGCTTACCCTCTCTTTTCCTTTTCCCTTTTCCTTGTAGTATTGTCAAGCTAGTTCGGGAATCAAAAAACGTCGAGCTCGGATCACACTATCAACTGTTCTTTTGCTATTGTAAATTTAATCCATTTTGAGTATGGCATGTATCGGAGTTTGTTCATTTTGAGATATGTCAAATTGAGGAAAAATGGTTAGTTATCAAGATTATGCATTCTTTTTGTATATGGCCAAAGAAATTGACAATATTTGTTAAGTTTTATATCTTTAATGATGATAAATTATGCATTAATGTTTATGCATTTAATGGAACTATTGTGTTGCTCGAGTTGGTATAAGTGTGTTTATGTTTCAGGGTGGCAATTGGCTTGGAAAATAGCCTTATAATTGTCCACACGGGTAAACACACGGGTGTGTCTAGGCCGTGTGTGACACACGGTCAGCCCCATGGGTGTGTTAATAGGCCGTGTGTCCCCTGCATGAACCCACGAGAATAGGATTCGTCACACGGGCCAGCACAGGGGCGTGTGGCCTGGCCGTGTACTATTAAGGGTTTGATGATGTCATAAATAGAGAGCTCCACGAGCAGAGGACACGGGCGTGTCGAGGCCGTGTAGGGACACGGGTTATAGACACGGACGTGTGCTCAGCCGTGTGAAAACCCCTGTAGGTTCGAAATAAAAATAAATTCTACACGGGCTAGGGACATAGGCATGTGAGACCACAAGGCCTGCCCACACGGGCGTGTCCCATGTCACACGGGCGTGTGACCCTTGTTTAGGAAAAAATTTGAAGGAGTGTAAAAGTTTTCAGTTGAACTCCAATACCTTTCGGATGTATGTTTAAGGCCTCGTAGGCCCATGATATGCATGTTATATCTAAGAAAGAAAAGTTTAAATTTGGAATGAAATTTTATAGCCCGTTATTGCATGTTCAAGCAAGGTCAAGCATGGTAATACCTCGTATCCAGTCCTGGCGTTGGACCCGGGTAAAGGTGTTATATTTAGTGGTATCAAAGCTACGATTTAGTTAATTTTCGGACTAACGTAGCGTAAGTTTTAGTCTAGCTATACATGCCATATATATGAGTATTTATATAATGATAGTGTGACGACTCCTAATGACTTAAATTGTGTTTTATATAGTAAATGGATCCCGAAAGAGTTGTGGCTGATGATGTAGAAAGTAACGCAGCTCCCACTGAAGGGACAGTGCCAAATGCAAATGAGAATAGACCTACAACAGTAAGTCAGAGAGGAGGAGAGGCTAGGAAAGCTTTTCTCTACATGATGAATGCATGGTACACAAAGTTCGTTTGCACAAACTCGAATGCACAACCCCTTCCACCCCCACCTATTCCTCAGTCTACCCTTGTAGCCCTTTAAGTGGTAGAAGTGGTAAGAAGAGAAAAACCTCCAGTAGATAGAATCCAAAGCAAGGAGCCGAGGAATTCAAGACCAGTAAAGATGATGGCCCGAAAATAGTAAAATTCTGGCTTGAAAACACCATTCGGGTGTTTGATGAGTTATCGTGCACACCTGAAGAGTGCATGAAGTGTGTAGTTTCTCTTATGAGAGATTCTGCTTATCAATGGTGGAATACCCTTGTGTCGGTTGTACCAAGAGAAAGGGTCACATGGGATTTTTTCCAGGAAGAATTCAAGAAGAAGTACATTAGTCAGAGATTCATCGACCAGAAAAAGAAAGGAATCCATGGAACTGAAACAAGGTAAAATGTCAGTAATAGAGTATGAGAGCTTTGTAAGCCTCAGTAAATACGCTCGAGAGTGTGAATCTACTAAAGCTATCATGTGTAAGAGGTTTGAGGATGGACTAAACGAAGACATTAAATTGTTTGTTGGTGTCCTTGAGTTAAAGGAATTTGTTGTGTTAGTGGACCGGTCTTGTAAAGCTGAAGAATTTGTTAAAGAGAAAAGAAAAGATAAAACGGAGTCTCGTGGCTCAAGAAAGCTATAGTGGAATAAGTCATTTTAGTCCTCATCCAATAATTCGAGAGATTTCTCTACCTGATCAGCTAATTCAGCTGAATTTTCAAACAAAGGCAAGAGTAAATAGTATTTGGGGAATAAGGTCCAGACTACTTTAGTCGTTAGTGTTAGGAATATTCGATCGAATAGATCGGAATGCCCACAGTGAGCAGACATCACCCCGTGAGTGTCGTACAAATGAGAATGCTAATTTTGAGTGTGGTTCCCAAGATCATTTCATCAGAGAATGCCCCGAAATGGTTGAGAAAGGCAAAATTCAGAATGCAAGAGCAGGAAGCACTAATAGAGGAAGACAACAAAGGAACCTGGGAAGTAGAGTGAGTAGTAAGGGTATACCCTGAGAACAGGCTGCAAGATCTGAGAGTAAAGCACCTGCAAGGACTTATGCCATTCGCGCTCGCGAAGAGGCATCATCCCTTTATGTAATTAGGGTACATTTTCTTTTCATGACACTGATGGTGTTGCTTTAATTGATCCAGGGTCTACCTATTCATACATTTGCATGAAATTAGCATCTAGCATGAGTATACTTGTTGAGTCTATGGAGTTTGTGATAAAAGTGTCTAACCCTTTAGGAAAAAGTGTGTTAGTTAATAAAGTATGTAAAGATTGCCCATTGATGATTAAAAGGTCATTATTTTAAGGCGAATCTTATGCTATTGCCATTTGATGAATTTGACATTATTGTTGGTATGGATTGGTAACCGCTCATGATGTGACAGTAAATTGCGAGAAGAAATATATTGAGTTGAGATGTGAAAATGGGGATACTCTTTATGTTGAATCAGATGAACAAGACAGGTCACCAGTAATGATCTCTTACATGTTGGCTCAGAGGTATGTAAGAAAAGGGTATGAAGCGTATCTTATCTTTGTAATGAATGCCAAAGAATCAAGCTAAAGATTGAATCAGTATCAATAGTATGTGGTACTCAGATGTTTTTCCTGAGTAATTGCTAGGGCTGCCTCCAATTAGAGATGTTGAGTTCGGCATTGAGTTAACTCCTGGTATAGTGCTGATATCGATTGGTCGTTACAGGATGGCTCCAACCGAGTTGAAAAAAATTAAAGCGCAGTTGCAAGAGTTGACGGACAAAGGTTTTGCAAGACCGAGTTACTCTCCATGAGGTGCTCTAGTACTATTTATGAAAAAGAAAGATGGCTCTATGAGATTGTGTATAGATTACCGACAGCTTAACAAAGTAACAGTGAAGAACAAGTACCCATTACGAAGGATCGATGATTTGTTTGACCAATTGAAGGGAGCCACTGTGTTTTCTAAGATAGACTTGAGGTCGCGATACTATCAGTTTAGAGTAAAAGACTCAGATATGCCAAAATGGCTTTTCGAACGAGGTATGGGCACTATGAATTTTTAGTCATGCCTTTTGGTTTAATAAGGCCTCGACGATGTTTATAGATTTAATGAATTGCATCTTTCGGCCATATCTAGACAAGTTCGTGGTCATTTTTATTAATGATATATTAATATATTCCCGAGATGAGCTGGAGCATGCTGAACACTTAAGGACAGTTTTACAGATTCTACGAGATAATCAGTTGTTTGCCAAGTTCAGCAAAAGTGATTCTGGCTCAAGGAAGTTGGATTTCTAGGACATATTATCTTGGGAGATAGAGTCCGAGTAGACCTAAGTAAGGTTTCAGCTATTGTTGATTGGAAACCATCGAAAAATGTATTTCAGGTTAGAAGTTTTCTAGGCTTAGCTGGCTATTACAGACGGTTCATCAAAGGGCTTTCCATGATAGTGACTCCAATGGCAAAACTGTTACAGAAGAATGTAAAGTTTGAATGGACAGAGAAGTGTCAACAAAGTTTTGAGAAACTTAAGGCAATGTTAACAGAAACTCCAGTTCTAGTACAACCTAAATCAGGAAAAGAATTTGTGATTTACAGCGATGCATTCTTAAATGGATTGGGCTGTGTACTTATGCAAGAAGGCAAAGTGGTAGCGTATGCCTCTAGACAGCTAAAGCCACATGAGAAAAATTACCCGACGTATGATTCAGAGTTGGCTGCTATTGTTTTTGCATTAAAGATTTGGAGACACCACTTGTATGGTGAAAGATGTCAGATTATTCACTGATCAAAAAAGTTTGAAGTATCTGATGACACAAAAGGAATTGAACTTAAGACAGCGAAGATGACTAGAGTTGATGAAAGATTATGTGTTAGTCATTGGTTACCACCCGGGAAAGGCGAATGTAGTCGTCGATGCTTTAAGTAGAAAGCCCCTATTTATTTTGAGGGCTATGAATACTCAGATGACTTTTTTCGATGATGGCTCTATTATAGCCTAGTTGAGAACTAGACCGATGTTCCTTCAGGAAATCTATGAGGCTCAGAAAGATGGCAGTGAGTTGCAAGCCAAAAGAAATCAGTGTGAGTCAGGTGTCAAGTTTGATTTTTGAATCAATTCGGATGCATGGTTGATGTTTAGAGACAGTTTGTGTACCAAGGAACGATGAGCTCATTCGTAAAGTTTTGCATGAGGCATATAGTAGATGCTTATCTGTACATCCGGATAGCACTAAGATGTATAATGATTTGAAGAGATGTTTTTGGTGGCCGAGTATGAAGAAAGACATTTCTAAGTTTGTTTCAAGATGTTTGATTTGTCAACAAGTAAAGGCTGAACACCAAGTACCATCGGGTTTGCTCCAACCTATTATGGTACCCGAGTGGAAATGAGACCAAGTTACTATGGATTTTGTAACTCGCCTGCTGTTGACACCAAGTAAGAAAGATAATGTATGGGTTGTAGTTGATAGACTTATGAAATCGGCCCATTTCATACTTATACGAGTTGACTACCCACTTGACAAGTTGGCAAACTTGTATGTTTCAGAAATAGTAAGGCTCCATGGAGTGCCTTTATCTATTATATCGGATCCAGATTTTGGAAGAAGTTGCAAGAGGCTTTGGGCACAAAGTTAAATTTTAGTACTGCTTTTCACCCCCAAGCCAATGGTCAGTCGGAGAGGTTGATACAAGTGCTTGAAGATATGCTTTGATGTTGTATTCTTGAGTTTCAAGGCAGCTGGGAAAAATACCTACCGTTGGTGGAATTCGCCTACAATAATAGTTTTCAGTCAAGTTTAAAAATGGCGCCTTATGAGGCTTTGTATGGGCATAAGTTCCGAACACCTTAATATTGGATAGAACTCAAGGAAAACCATATCCAAGGGGTTGATTTGGTTAGAGAAACTGAAGAGAAGGTAAAGGTGATTCGAGATTGCTTAAAGGTTGCTTCTGACAGACAAAAATCTTACTCGGATTTAAAAAGGAAAGAAATTGAGTATCAAGTTGGTGATAGAGTATTTTTGAAAGTGTCACCATGGAAGAAAGTACTTAGATTTGGCTGGAAGGGCAAATTGAGTCCGCGTTTTATCGGACCATATGAGATCACCGAGAAGATTGGGCTAGTAGCCTATCGGTTAGCTTTGCCGTCTGAGTTAAAGAAGATCCATAATGTGTTTCACGTGTCTATGTTACGACGCTACCGATCAGACCCTTCGCATGTGATTACACCGACAGAAGTTGAAATTCAACCCGACATGACTTATGGTGAAGAACCAATTAAGATTCTAGCCCGGGAGGTCAAGCAATTAAAGAATAAAAGTATAGCTCTCATGAAAGTTTTATGGCAGAGACATGGGGTAGAAGAGGCTACGTGGGAGCCCGAAGAGGCTATGAAAAACTAATACCCAAACCTTTTTACGAAAACCCCTAAAGGGGGAGAATTGTAATAGCCTAATTTAGGGCCTAGTTAGAATAGTGGTGCGAGACCACAAATTTGAAATAGAAACATAATATTTTATGATTTTTATGAGGCTTATGAGGTAGTTACATGATTGTGTGAAAATTTCAAGAAGAAATTTTATTAATTAGAGAATAAATTGTCCATTAGGACTAAATTGCAAAGATTAGAAAATATGAGATTCTAAAAGATTTAATTATGAAATAGCATCATAAAAATTATTTGAGGTCCTTAATTAGCAATTAGACCATTAAGTATTATGAGGAAGGAAAAATTTCAAGAAAGGGTCATTAAAGGCATTTTTGTCATTTGATAAATAAAAGATTAAAAAGGGAAAAAGAAATCAAAATTGTATTAATCTTCTTCTTGGCTTAAATTCCCTAAGGAAGACATAGCTAGGGTTTGTTCATCTTTCAAGCTTGCTTGTAAGTGTCTCTTTGCCCCGTTTTTAATGTTCTTCATATTTTTAAAATCCTCGTAACTCGGTTTAGCTATTTATAGCTATATTTTGAGCTAGGGTTTATGTTCAAAAATTTATCCATGTATGACATGTATGTTTTTTGATGTTTTATGGAAGATTATAAAAGTTTGATGTAGGATAAACATATTTTTCTAAGTGATTTTCATGAAAAACCCAATTAAGGACCAAATTGTAAAAGTTATGAAAATGGTTATACATGAGTGAAATAGAAGAAATTTAAGGTTTCTATAGTTGACAATATAATTTGGCTAGGCTTGAATTACAAGAAAGTTAAATTAAAATAGTTTTACGAGCTTAAGGGTAAAATTATAATTATAAGAAAGTTTAGGGGCAAAATGTAATTTTTCCAAAGTATGAGTTAGGAGTCAATTTAGTTAATGTGAGTATTAAACAAGTTAAATTATTATTATAGATCAAGAAACGCGAATCCCGGACCAAAACCGAGGCAAGAACAAAGTTGTGGACTAAATTGCATAACTACCCACATTTTAAGTACCAAGTAAGTTTGTATGAATTTAAATTTTTATATGTATTTTGTTAAATTACTTATTATGATATTTAATACATATTATTTCCTTGAAGTTGAATAATAATGCTTTAATAAGGAAATCAACGAGTACAAGTAAATGAAAGTCCCAATTGGAGTCTTGGTATAACGATGATACCTATGTCATAACATGGGACAAGGAAAGCTCGTGTAAGACCATGTCTGGGACATGGATTGGCACCGAACGTAGATCCTGTATAAGACCATGTCTGGGACATGGCATCAGCATCGAATAAGGAAGGTTTCGTATAATACCATGTTTGGGACATGGCTTCAGCACCAAAAGAAGATCTCGTGTAAGATCATGTCTGGGACATGGCATCGACATCAAGTTAAGGAAATCCCGTGTAAGACCGTATCTGTAACACCCCTAACCCGAAACTATCGCCAGAATAGGGTTAAGAGGTATTACCGATCATTCAGAACATTTACATCTAAGTTTACAGCACATAGTCAATCATCTTCAATCACTCTCATATACAAACATGTTGTCCCTTATCTAGGTCTAGGAGACCTTTATCACATGCTAAAGAGGGGTCGGGACTAAACCAAAACACACACAGAAGTTCTCAGAAACATAATAACTTAACCAAAATACAAGGGATACATGCCCGTGGGGGTAGGCTATGCCTCACCCACGACTACTTGACACACCTATGTGTCCTCCCCGTGGTTATATACTGTCAAAATTAACACGGCCACCAAGCACGCCCGTGTGCTAAAGCCGTGTACTACTAGATCATATACTGCCATTTCTCACACTGCCATGAAGCACACTCATGTCGAGGCCATGTGCTACCAAGCTACATTCTGTCAATTCACCCACTGTCTATAGGCACGCCCGTATGCCACAACCGTGTGATATTATAGGCCATTTACAAGGCCAAAATGCCACCCATAAATGTCAAACCTACAAGCCATATTAACCAAAACATCTTATAAACATATTACCACAAAAAACATAGCAAAAATAGACATTCAACCCATGCATTCAATACCAATTCCTACCATGACAATTTCAAAGACTCAAACTCACATCATTACAAGCATTAACCATTCATTTGCATATCCAAAACTTAATCATTTCATTATCATCTTTTGAGCCTCAAATATCCGCTGTAAAAACAACGGTTTTACTTTCAGTTCAGCTACAACCACATTATCATCACATAGATCTATTTGATTACTCAAAGCTCGCAAAGTATATAATGATTTACGACTCAAGGCATCCGCTACAACATTAGCTTTACCGGGTGGTAATCTATCACAGGTTCGTAATCTTTCAATAATTCTAACCATCTTCTTTGTCACAAATTCAAATCTCTCTGAGTCATTAAATACTTTAAACTCTTATGATAAGTAAAAATGTGACACCTCTCTCCAAACAGATAGTGACGCCAAATCTTCAATGCAAACACAATCGCAGCCAATTCAAGATCATGTGTTGGGTAGTTCTTTTCATGCAGTTTTAACTGTCTCGAAGTGTAATCAATCACATTTCCTTCTTGCATCAACACACAGCCCAAACCACTCAACGATGCATCTCTGTAAATGATAAACTCTTTGCCTAATTCAAGTTGAATCAACACTGGTGCTTCCGTTAACAACACTTTCAACTGTTCAAAACTCTGTTGACACTTTTCTGACCACTCGAATCTAACATCTTTCTGTAACAATTTTGTCAATGGAGTTGCAATCATCGAGAAGCCTTTCACAAATCATCTTTAATATCCCGCTAGTCCCAGAAAACTACGGACTTCAGACACATTTCTTGGAGGTTTCCACTCCAAAATAGCAGAGATTTTATGCGGATCAACTCGTATCCTAGCAGCTAATACGATATGCCCCAGAAATCCAACCTTATGCAACCAAAATTCACACTTATTGAACTTTGCATACAACTGTTTCTCATATAGAGTTTGTAGCACGATTCTCAAATGCTCGGCATGTTGCATCTCATCACACGAATAGATCAAAATATCATCAATGAACACTACCACGAATCGATCCAAATACGGTCTGAAAATCTGATTCATCAGGTCCATAAACACTACAGGAGCATTGGTTAGTCCAAAAGGCATCACTAAGAATTCGTTGTGTCCGTACCTCGTTCTGAAGGCAGTTTTTGGTACATCGGATTCTTTAACTCTCAACTGATAGTAGCCCGATCTCAAATCTATCTTAGAAAATACTGTAGCTCTTCTCAGATGATCAAACAAATCATCGATCCGAGGTAACGAATATTTGTTCTTTATCGTCGTTTTGTTCAATTGTCAATAATCAATACACATTCTCATAGTTCCATATTTCTTTTTCACAAATAATACAGGAGCTCCCTAGGGTGAAAAACTCGATCGTGCAAACCCTCTATCGGTCAATTCTTGCAACTGAGACTTCAACTCTTTCAATTCTGTTGGTGCCATTATGTACAGAGTTATTGAAATAGGACCAATTCCCAGCACTAACTCAATACCAAATTCAACTCCCCTAATCGGAGGTAATCCCGATAACTTTTCTGGAAACACATTTGGAAACTCACATACCACAGGCACAGATTCAACTTTCTTTTTCGACACTTTTGTATCAATCACATAAGCCAAATAAGCTTCACAACCCTTTCTCACATAGTTCATAGCTTTCATCACAGATACAACAGCTGGTAATCCTTTCATATCACTGGACTCAATTCGAACTATCTCACCATTTTGACTCTTCAATTCAATACTCTTTTTCTTACAATTCACGATGGCATTATGCAAACTAAGCCAATCCATACCCAGAATTATGTCAAACTCATCGAATGGTAACAACATCAAATTAACCGGAAAACATAAATCACAAAACATCACACTTTATCTACCAAAACACACTTGCCTAGGGGTTTGACAATCTAACCACAATTTCAGTAGTCTCAACAGGTAGAGTTTTACTCGATACTAGATTCACACACACATGGGAATGAGTTGATCCGAGATCTATCAATGCAATAACATCAATATCAAATAAAGTGAAAATACCGGTGATGACGTCTGGAGATGATGCTTCCTCTCGTGTGCGTATAGCATAGGCTCAGACAGGTGCTCTTGCTTCTGATCTCACAGCTGTATCAATTGTCCCTCGCTGACTTTCGCTCATATTTTTGATGTTCTGAAGTGGTCTATCCTTAGCTGTCACATTACTCGGTCTTTCATTCTAAACATTTTCTTCTTCAACCATCTTTGGGAAATATCGAATAAAATGATCTCGGGATCTATATTTTCAACAAACTCTATTGTTGTACTTGCCCCAGCACTCTCCCACATGTCGTCTCCCACATTGTCTACACTCGGGCTTGTTACTCTTAACACTGCCAACACTTGATTCATTCAGAGCTTGAATTCATAAACCGGTACTTTGTCTCGAACGATCTCTATTTGAATGTCCAAATGAAGCATTTGAACGATTGCTTGCATCTTTGTATCTCCTCGCTGAAGGTTGAGAGAATTTATTCATCGATCTCTTTTTTTCATCACGAGCCTCAGAATCGGCTTTCTTCTTTTCTTTACTGAGCTCCTTAGCTTTGCATGCTCTTTCAACTAACACATCAAATTCATTTATATCCAATATCCCAACCAACAACTTAATGTCTTCATTCAATCCCTCTATGAAACGTTTGCACATAGTAGCTTCAGTAGAAACACATTCTCTAGCATATTGACTCAATCGCATTTAATTCCCTTCAGATTCAATAATGCATAAACGACCTATTTCAGTTCTAGAAACTCTTTACGTTTCTGATCAATGAAGCGTTGACTGATATACTTCTTTCTGAACCCAACTTGAAAGAAATCCCAGGTGATCCTCTCTCTCGGAACTATAGATGTCAACGTCTTCCACCAATTATAAGCCAAATCCCTCAACAACAAAATAGCGCACTTAATACATTCGTCCAGAGTTAACGAAATCTCATCGAATACTCTGATTGTATTCTCAAGCCAAAACTTGGCTCTCTCAGTATCATCATCAGATGTGGCCCTAAACTCTTCGGCCCCGTACTTACGAATCTTGTCTACTAGTAGTTTATTCATTCTGTTCGATCTACAACTTGCGGCACAACAGGTACTTGTGGGGGTGGAGGTTGTGGAGCAGCCGGATTCATTCTAACAAATTTTGAAAACCATTCACTTATTATATGGAAGAAGGCTTGCTTAGCCTCTCCTCCCTCATTACTTTCATTCGGCCTAGATGTGGCCGGCGCTGTCCCTTGAGAGGGAGCGGGCGCATTACTCTCTACGTCGTCAGTAACTATTCGATCGAGATCCATTACTATATTAAAACACATTTCAACTGTCAGAATTCATCACACTATCGCAGTTTCATATTATGGCATGTATAGCTAGTCTCACACACGCTACATTAGTTTGAGAATCGACTAAACCATAGTCTGATACCAATAAAATGTAACACCCTTAACCCAAAACCGTCGCCGAAATAGGGTTAAGAGGTATTACCGATCATTCAAAACATTTACATCTAAGTTTACAACACATAGCCAATCATCTTCAATCACTCTCATATACAAACATGTTGTCCCTTATCTAGGTCTAGGAGACCTTTATCACATGCTAAAGAGGGGTCGGGACTAAACCAAAACACACATAGAAGTTCTCGAAAACATAACAACTTAACCAAAATACAGGGGATACACGCTCGTAGGGGTAGGTCGTGCCTCACCCACGACTACTTGACACACCTGTGTGTCCTCCCGTGGTTATATACTGTCAAAATTAACACGGCCACCAAGCATGCCCGTGTTCTAAGGCCGTGTACTACTAGATCATATACTACCATTTCTCACACTACCACAAAGCACGCCCGTGTCGAAGTCGTGTGCTACCAAGCTACATTCTGCCAATTCACCCACGGTCTATAGGCACGCCCGTGTGCCATAACCATGTGACATTATAGGCCATTTACAAGGCTAAAATGCCACCCATAAAGGTCAAACCCACAAGCCATATTAACCAAAACATATTATGCACATATTACCACAAAAAACATACCAAAAATAGTCATTCAACCCATGCACCATGACAATTTCAAAGACTCAAACTCAATCATCACAAGCATTAACCATTCATTTGCATATCCAAAACTTAACCATTTCATATGCATCATACCATACCAAAATATGTAATCACATAACTTATTCATCCAAGCATTCATCATCTCAAAACTTGCCAAAACATATGGCTAAGTTCATTTCATAAACATATACACATAACTAGCCTATACATTCTATATTTCAACTATATACATCCTTTCAAAAGTACCAATATAGAATGCTGATAGTGTGATTTAGAAGCTGGCGATCCTTGATCCAAGCTAGCTTTACTGACATTGTAAGGTAGAGAAACAATTCACACAGTAAGCTTCCCAAAGCTTAGTAAGTTCGTAACAAAATACATTAAATCAAAACATGTCATCACGTAGATTAATTCACAATCTGATATCTCATATCATCCAAAACTAGTAAATTTAATAAACCTTTCAAAAAATCATCCAAAATTTCATCCACCACATAGGTTTCGAACATACCTTAGCCAACACTTAGTTGTCAAATATTTAAGCTACTCAATATTCATGAATCACATAGATCGACATTCGTCCCTTCTACAGTTTATTCGCACACTTAGTGCCTAAATAGTTAACCGAATCTTAATTAGCATCACACACTTAGTGCATTATATCAAACCGATCTTGAATTAGAATCGACACACAGTGCCAACTACATAGCCAAAGATTATATTACTCCGCACACACACAATGCTATTTATCTTGATCACATTTTCGAATTCACACACTTAGTGCTATTTAACTCAATCTATCACATAGCATCCACATTTAACAATATCATACCATTCATTTCATAATGTTAAACACAACTAAATATACGTATTATGTTCGAACTTACCTCGGACTTCAAACTATCGATACGGTCGATTAATCGAGCACTTTATCTTTGCCTCGATCTCGATCCGAACCTCTCTTCTCTTGGTCTAAACATATTCAAATTCAATCCATTCAATCATCGATTCATTCATCTTAATCCAAACACATATTTAGGGTATTTTGCAAAATAGCCCACACATTATTACATTTTGACACTTTAGTCCTTAATTTATCAAATCACCAAATACACAAAATTTGCTTGTACTCAAGCCTAGCCGAATTATTACTATGCTCATACAAGTCCACACATTTTATTTATTTCACATTTTAGTCCCTTAATTTACACTTTTCATAATTTAGCCCAAAATACTCAATTTCATAAAAAATCCCAATACAAACTATGTTAATCCAACACCAAGTTTTCATATTTCAATATCAACTAGCACATAGCTCAAACATTCATCAATGGCTCATCATAAAAACATCATCAATTCACAAAATTACAAAATGAGCTAGCTAGAGCACGAAGCAACGATTACAAAAACGTAGAAATTATCAAAAACTGAGCTAAAATCACATACCAATTTGTGCCTAAGCTTGCCGAAACTTCAAAGCTTCCTAGCCCTCATTTCTTTTCTATTTTCGATGAGTAATAAGATGAATACTCATCTTCTTTCATGATTTGTTTTACTAATCTATTATGATTAATCCAATTACCATGTTAGCCTTTAATAAAAACATATTATATTACGTTTTAGTTGGTTAAAATGTCCATCCACCATCCACTAAGTACATATGGGTTAAATTGCATCATAAAGCCTCTATATTTGAAAGACAACAACACTTAGATACTTATAAATTAGCACGTAGCTTTTACTCTTTGCGCGATTAAGTCCCTTCTCTTAATTCAGCATTAAAACGATCAAATCATCACACAGAATTTTCACGCAGACTATGTCACATACTATTCACATAGAAAATAATATTAAATTAACATTTCGACCTCAGATTTGGGGTCTCAAACCACTGTTTCGACTAGGGTCTAAATCGGGCACTGTTACAGTATAGGGGATATGGCATCGATATTATAAGGAATCCTATGTAAGACCATATATGGGATATGGAATTGGCATCAAGGTTCATGTTTGATGAGATTGAGTATCCTCAGTTATTCTGGGAAATTCAATGGGCAAAAGAGCCAAGTGTAAAAGAGATAATAAAAGAGTTAAGTGAGTAGAGATAATAACAAGTTAAGTTACTCAAGAAAGATAAAGAGTTTTATTTAAGTTAAAGAAGTTAATGATTTGAGTTTATGACTACATTAGCAAAAGTGTTAAATTATGTGACTAAGGATACAGGTACCATGAGCAAATACAAGTGAGAAATCATATTATGATATGAGATGGGTAAGAGTAAGTATGAGTTAGTATGCTTGAGCACTTAATGCTTATATTGTTCATATATCATGAGATAAATGAGTTATTTTAAGTATTTTTTATATTGCATAAATTTCAAGCAAACTTACTAAACTATATGCTTACCCCTCTCTTTTCCCTTTTTCTTGTAGCATCGTCAAGCTAGTTCGGGAATCGAAAAATGTCGAGCTCGGATCACACTATTAACCGTTCTTTTGGTATTGTAAAGTTAATCCATTTTGAGTATGGCATGTATAGGAGTTTGTTCATTTTGAGATATGTCAAATTGAGGAAAAGTGGTTAGTTATCAAGATTATGCATTCTTTTTGTATATGGCCAAAGAAATTGGCTAATATTTGTTAAGTTTTATATCTTTAATGATGATGAATTATGCATTAATGTTTATGCATTTAATGGAACTATTGTGTTGCTCGAGTTAGTATAAGTGTGTTTATGTTTCAGGGTGGCAATTGGCTTGGAAAATAGCCTTATAATTGTCCACACGGGTAGACACACGGGCGTGTGTCTAGGCCATGTGTAACACACGGTCAGCCCCATGGGTGTGTTAATAGGCTGTGTGTCCCCTGCATCAACCCACGAGAATAGGATTTGTCACACGGGCCAGCACACAGGCGTGTGCCCTGGCCGTGTTCTATTAAGGGTTTGATGATGTCATAAGTAGAGAGCTCCACGGGTAGAAGACAAGGGCATGTCGAGGCTGTCTTAGAGACACGGGTTATAGACACGGACATGTGCTCAGCCGTGTGAAAACCCTATAGGTTCAAATAAAATAAATTCTACACAGGCTAGGGACATGGGTGTGTGAGACCACAGGGCCTGCCCACACGGGCGTGTGACCTCTGTTTAGGCAAAAATTTTGAAGGAGTGTAAAAGTTTCCACTTGAACTCCAA
The DNA here is from genome assembly GCA_025506655.1 of Gossypium rotundifolium. NCBI lineage: Eukaryota > Viridiplantae > Streptophyta > Magnoliopsida > Malvales > Malvaceae > Gossypium > Gossypium rotundifolium. The sequence continues at coordinate 43,250,049 of CP106731.1, read as the reverse complement.
TACCTTCCAGATGTATGTTTAAGGCCTCGTAGGCCCATGATATGCATGTTATGTCTAAGAAAGAAAAGTTTAAATTTGGAATGAAATTTTATAGCCCGTTATTGTATGTTCAAGTAAGGTCAAGCATGGTAATGCCTCGTATCTAGTCTTGGCGTTGGACTTTGGTAATGGGTGTTACAACCCTAACTCAAAATATAGCTAGAAATAGCTTAACCGAGCTACGAGGGTTTCAAAAATATGAAGAACATTAAAAACAGGGCTTGGATGCACTTACTATTAAGCTTGGAAGTTGAAGAAACCCTAGCTATGGCTCATTGCAAATTTCGACTAAGGTAGGAAGAAGATGGACATGATTTTTGGCTTATTTTTCCCTTTTAATTCTTTAATTAACCAAATGACAAAATTGCCCTTAATGGCCCTTTCTTGAGATTTTTCCTTCCCATGTCCATTTTTGTCCACCATACTTAATGGTCTAATTACTAAATAAGGACCTCTAATAATTTTTATGATGCTATTTCATACTTAAATCTTCTAAAATCTCATATTTTCTAATCTTTGTAATTTAGTCCTAATGGACAATTTATTCACTAATTAATAAAATTCCTTCATGAGATTTTCAAATAATCATGCAAGTACCTCATAAACCTCATAAAAATCATTAAAACATATATTTCTACTTCGAATTTGTGGTCTCACACCACTATTCCGACTAGGCCCTAAGTTGGACTGTTATAAAATGCATAACAAGGAATTCATAATGTCCGTACCTCATTTTGAATGCAGTTTTTGGCACATCTGAGTCTATAACTCGCAACTGATAATAACCAGATCTCAAATCAATCTTTAAAACACTGTTGCAACTTTCAACTGATCAAACAAATCGTTTATTCTCGACAACGGATACTTATTCTTTATCGTAACCTTGTTGAGCTAACGATAGTCAATACACATTCTCATTGACCCATCTTTCTTCTTAACAAACAATATTAGCGCACCCCAGTGCAAAACCTCAATCTATTAATTCTTGCAGCTAAGCTTTTAACTCTTTCAACTTTGTTGGAGCCATTCTATACGGAGCTATAGATATCGGTGAAGTTCCTGGTACTAAATCAATAGCAAATTCAACCTTTCTGATCGGTGGCAAACCCGGTAACTCTTTTGGAAACACATCTGGATACTAGCAAACAATTGGTACTGATTCAATCTTTGATTTTAACACTTTTGTATCAAGTACATATGCAAGATAGCTTTGCATCCCTTTCTCACATATCTTTGATCCGACATCAATGAAATTACTATAGGCAATCCACTCAATTCTTCGGATTCAATTCGAATGATTTCAGTATTCTGACATCTCAATTCGATAGTCTTTCTTTTACAATTTACAATAGTATCATGCAAAGTCAACCAATCCATACCCAGAATCACATTGAACTCATCAAATGGTAAAAGTATCAAGTCAGCCAGAAAATAGTAACCCTGAGTCACTAACGGACAATTCTTGTAAACTTTGTCAACCAGGACATATTTGCCTAAAGGGTTCGACGCTTTTATAACAAACTCAATAGAATCAACAAGGAAATTCTTACTAGACACTAAGTTCACACATATATATGAATAAGTTGATCCGGGGTCTATCAATGCAACTACATCAGTGTCATAAAGAGAGAATGTACTAGTAATTAGATCTGGGGATAAAGCTTCTTCGTGAGTGCAAATATCATAGGTTCTACCAAGTGCTCTAGCCTTGGATCTCACAGTAGTATCTCGTGTTGCAGTTCTACTACCACTCACATTTCCAACACTGCGGGGTGGTCTCCCTCTCACAGTCGTGTTGCTTGATCTTATATTTTGAGATTTATTTTCTCATCTAACTTAGGACAATCTCGAATGAAATGCTCATACGAACCACATCTAAAACAAGCTTTGTCATTCATTCTACACTCTCCAAAATGTCATTTTCCACATCGTCCACATTTAGGTTTATTTGGTTTAGCATTACCCACACTTGCCATTGACATAGCTGGAGTTTTTGAACTCATAAATTGCTTCTCAGGATCTCTATTAGAATACTCCACCGATGCATTTGATCGACTATAAACATCTCGTGATTTCTTGGATAAAGAGTGATAGGGTTTATTTATCAATCTCTTTCTCGAATCTCTAGCTTTAGAATCAGCCTTTCTCTTTTCTTTGCCCAGTTCTTCAGCTTTGCAAGCACGATCAACGAGTACCAGAAATTCTTTCAACTCTAAAATTTTGACTAGCAATCTGATATCTTCATCCAATCCGCCTTCAAATATTTTGCACATAATAGCTTCCGTTGAAACACATTCTCGGGCATATTTACTAAGCCTTATGAATTCTCGTTCATATTTTGTCACGGACATACGGCCTTGTTTTAATTTTAGAAACTCTTTACTTTTCTAATCAATGAACCTCTGGTTGATATATTTCTTTCTGAACTCAAATTGAAAGAAATCCCACGTAACTCGTTCTTTCGGTACCATTGATTTCAAAGTATTCCACCATTGATACGCTGTATCTCTCAACAAGGATATAGCACATTTAATGCACTCTTCAGGTGTACACGACAAATCATCAAATACTCTGATTATATTTTCAAGTCAAAATTCAACTCTCTCAAGATTATCGTCAATTGTAGCCCTAAACTCTTCAGCCCCATGCTTACGAATTTTATCAACTGGTAGCTTGTTCATTCGTATAGAATCAATAACTTGAGGAACTACAGAAATTGGTTGAGGAACTGACGAGGGTGGAGGTTGTTGAGCAGTCGAATTTTTTCGAACATATTGAGTGAACCACTCGTTCATCATTTGGAAAAAGGCTTCTTTAGCCTCATCTCCGTGACTACCAGACACGGGTCTAGATTTAGAAGGCACTGTCCTTTGAGCTAGAGTTGGCACATTACTCTTAACATCATCTGCTACAGCTCGTTTGGAATCCATTACTATATGAAAACATAGTTTATAATGTCAGGAATCATCACACTATCACAGGTTATTTATGGCATATATAGTTAGACTCACACACATGCTACGTTAGTCTTAGAATCGACTAAATTGTAGCTCTGATACCAATAATTATAACACCCTTCACCCGTATTCAACGCTGGAATAGGGTTACGGAGTATCACCGACTTATAAACAATTAAACATTCAAATCTACACAAGTTTTTACATTTCAAGCAATCATCAATCAATTTCAAACACATGGCCCCTATTACGAGCTTCTGTGAGGCCCTAAACATGCATTGGGAATAGTTTAGGACTAAATCGATAACATTGTAGACTTTTAGAACACAATGAAACTTTTCTCAAAAATAGAGGACACACACCCGTGTAGCTAGGCCGTGTGTCTCACACGACCACCAGACACGCCTGTATCACATGTTGTGTGAATATTGGAAAAGGAAGCACATGATAGTGTCCCACCGTGTCCGACCCTATGCAACTTTCTGACTTGAGTCACACGGCCAACACACACGCTCATGTGGCTAGCCCGTGTGCCCTAAAATGGCCATACATGCTTGTGTGTCAGGCCATGTGCTAGGCCGTGCCAAACCTGTAGGGTATACTAACTTATGCCACATGGCCAAGTCACACGCACGTATGTGAGGCCGCATGGAGCATACTGGCTTGATTTCAAATTCCACACCAAGGGACACACGGCCGTGTAACGTGACGTGTCACACACGGCTGAGACATACATCTGTGTCTCTGCCCATGTGGACAAAAATATGCTATTTACCAAGCCATTTTGCCACCCATTTTGCACATACCTATACAAGTTCAATTAGTTCCATTTCAAGACACAAATAAGCAGCCAAATATCATCAACCAATGTTAAAATCATACCATTTCATTATCAACAATACAAGTCACAAATATGTAACAATTTATCATATAATTTCATACCTAATTAACATATACAGTTCAATTAACTAAACCATTCCATACGTACATTATCATATACCAATTCACAAGCACATAGCTTCCCAAATTATGAACCCTTATAGAAATCAAATTACCTAATATCATTAAGCATTATAAATTCATCCTCAACCACACAATATAGGTCAATTACCAAACTCTAAAATAGAACCATTTGTACATTTATAAACATTATCAAATTCATCATCTCAAGCCAACTCAAATAGCCTAATTACATTTTCATCAAACATACCAAAATGACTCAAGCCTATACATGCCATATACCATATTTAAACAACTTTAAAAGTACCAAAATAGGTGTCCGATAGTGCAATGAAGTCCCTGACGATCCCCGAATTCGAGCTAGCTTCGAAATACTATAAAACATAGAAAAATAAACAAAGTAAGTTATAAAGCTTAGTAAGTTCGTTTCTAAATATGAAATAATCTCATCATTCATTAGCATTTCAAAATAGATAACATAAATTGCATTTAAAGTATCAATCAATGAGTTAACATAAGGTTTAACCACCTAGTACCTCATAAGTTCTTAACCTCTTTTAACTCGTTATTTGAACAGTTTTCCATACATACCTGTACCGACACGTATCTATTTCTCACCAATTCTCATACCAAATCACTCTGGCTTATGAATGCTTACGGTGCGAGTACATCAATTTTTCGATGCCATAGTCCAACTATGGTCTTATACATATATTGCCATGGCCCTGTCGTGGTCTTACATTCACATGTCATAACCCGATTATGGTCTTGTTTTCTAATTGCCTTAGCCTAGCTAAGGTCTTATTCAACAACTCATCTTATTTAAACCGTACATTTAATTTAAGATATCCAAATTTAACTAATAGGATAAATACAATCTCAATTCCATCCATCAATTAAAAAAATGCACATTTAAGTTCAATTATACGAACTTACCTCATGTACAAAATGATGGAACGGACCGACTATTCAATTACTTTGCTTTTTCCCCGATTTAAATCTAAATTCCTCTTTTCTTGATATGCTCAATATACCATGGCCGAACCTTCAAATCCTTAGTTTCGGCTAGATGAAGATGAAAGCACCAAAATTTGTATTTGTTTTATTTATTTTATCTCTAATTATCAATTACCAAAATTAACCTTTTAAAACCTTACAAATTTCAAAATTACCAAGCCACTATCATCCACTAACATTTTTTTGCGATATTTACCACATAAGGACCTTCACTTTAAAGTTCCATAGTCATTTGACACCTTTAGCTATAAGAACATTACTTTTGCACTTTACGCGATTTAGTCATTTTTATCAAATTGACCATTCAAAAGATTTCTTAACGAAATTTTCACAAATTCACTCAATCATGCTGTAAAAATTAAAATAATAATAAAATAAATATTTTAACCTCAAATTTGTGGTCTCGAAACCATTGTTCTGATTTGACTAAAAACAGGCTGTTATAGTTAATATTTAGACGAATTGAAAGTTGGATTGTCAATTTAGCCGAAATTTTGTTTAACATACGCCCTGAGACTAAATTATAAAAGTTGAACCGTTATAGAATTTTAATTAGAAAATGGTTTGGGGACTTAATTTGCAATTATCTAAAGAGACAGAATGGTTAATAAACCATTTTTAAACAATCTTTATTGGATGGTATGAGGATTGTTGATTAAATAAGTAAAATTAAGATTAATTATAACTAAAACATAATTAAATAAAGTTAATTAAGTCATAATCCAAGTATAAAAATGAAAATTTGGTGGATGGAGAGATAAATTTTATATTCTCCATCCAACTATGAGAAAAAAGAAGAAGAAGAAGAAGAAGCTTGATGACATTTTAGGTTTTTGAAGTTTTGGGTCCTTAATTCAACCAAGTTCTTAGCCATTTTTTTATTTGTATAATTTTTTATCTTGAAAGCTTGAATAAGCTAACCCAATGATCAATTTGATCAATGGGTGAAGTTTTGATAAGATTTCATTTTTGAGAATCGAATTATTTAGGTGCTAAATTGATAAAAATTAAGGATAGTTTAAGAACATAACTTAATTGTAAAGTTTAATTGTTAGTTTCGTACATTAGGGACCAAATTGAATAAAATACAAATTTTTTATGAAATTTTGATAGGAATAGAAAGTAGAAGGTCCCTAATGAATATATGTGAAATCAGATTTTAACCTGAAGGTCTAGATCGAAAGTTACGCTTGTACTAGTTTAGGGACAAAATTGAATAAATTGCAAAATATGTGTGACTTTATATTTGAATATGATTTGATATGGACTTTGATTTTGTGTACTATTGGATTATTATTCTTAGCTAAATATGGCTCAGTGTCGTTGAGAGCGAAAAAAAGACGAGAGCCAACGACAAGTAAATTGAATATTCAATTTGTATTTCTATGATTTGAATCACTATAATTGTTGCATATTTATATTGTTTTGCATGGTTTGATATTGAAGTAAGTCAAAAATGACTATTTGAATTGAATTGATATGATTGTGATTGGTTATCGAGATAAAGGACTAAGTTGAATAGAATGAAAAGCAACATAACTTAATGATTTATGGTGTTTAATATGAAATTGAGTTGAAATATATGTTATGTTATAAAATGATGAATTGGATTATGAATTGAAAACGATAAAATGTAAATCAAGCTATATAATAAAATTGGATTATTGGTTACCCTATTAACTATTTGAGCATAATTGGATGTAGTTGGCATGCCATAGGATAGATTGAATACAAGTTACTTCAATTATATGTTGATGAGTGCTAGGTGCATTTTCCTTCGGACGTTTCCCGCTAAACCAAATTCTAGAGTGTTGAATGTTGTAAAAATTGGTGCCATAACATTGGAAGAACCAATGGCTTCTCTTGCAAAAGCTATGGAATCTATTGCAACAAGCATTAAAGGAATGGATGACCAAGATGTTTTCACGATGGCTCAAATTGAACATTTAAGTGGAAACAACCAAACTCCTACCAACAAAATTCAACATCAAACTCTGTAAGTAAAACTAAAGTCATTGAAGAAGGACTTCAAAATGTTTATTTAGATCAAGTCAAGGAGCTCATCAATATGGTCATCAAAGATTAAGGGTCCGTTTGTTTACATGTAAAAGGTTTTACGAAAAATGTTTTTTGCATTTTCCTATGTTTGTTTCACAAAAATAGTTTGGTCAACGGAAAATAACTTATAAGTCAAGGTAAAATAAGCTATTTTTCCTGTAAAATGACTTACCATTTTGAAAAGCGTAAGTCATTTTCCAGAAAACAGCTCATCTATAGATAATTTTATTTTTATATAAAAATTAACTTAAATCAAGCTTAATATTATTATATTGATAATAATTTTTATTTTTATTTTAAAAATATTTAAAATATTATATTTTTAATATTATTAAACATACATATTTAATTATTTATATTTAGTCATATAATAAATTATTAATATAATAAATATAATTTATTATTTTAATAAATTATTTAATATTTCAATTTTATTTTAATACTAAATTTTATAATTTTAAATAATATTATTCACATATTATTGAAAATATTCAATATTAATATTTTAATAATAAATATTTATTACAATTATAAATATATTAATGATAAATATTCGTAGTATAAAGGTTAAAATATGTCATAAGTCTATGTACACTTCATAGATTTGCAATTTAGTCTTTGTACTTTTATTTTAAGAATTTAGTCCCTTTACTTTTCAAATATGAAAATCAAGTCCAATTATTGACATCGTTAATTTTTAGTCAATTTTGTTGATGTCACATTTTAAATAAAAATACTCACTTAGTAGTCATGTAATTAAAAATGACATTGTAATGAATCCAATTAACATAATATTTTTAATATATGCAAAAACAATGTAACATATAAATTTACGATATAAAATAAATTCAATTAAACAATGAAAAAATAAGAAAATCTCAAATGTATGTTTATTTAATTGAAAACAACTTTTATGAAATATTTTAAGAAATCTACCAAACAACAAAAAATATTTTACAGATTCTTCCAAACACCAAAAAATATTAACTTTACCAAAAAAGTAAATTATTTTCCAAAAGTCATTTTCAATGAAACAAACAGAGCCTAAGTTAAAAATGTTGCTCTGTATTCATCAACACACTTAAAGCTTTACACTCAAAAGATTGATCATTTGAAAATGCCTAAAATTGATCAATCTCCAAAATTCCAATAGTTTAATGGCAAAGAAAATCTACATCAACATTGAAACTTATAATAGCGCTAATATTGATAGAGATCTCATGGCGAAAGAGTTGTTGAAAGGAAATGTTTTTGATTGGTACACTATTTTTTAGCTTGGAATGATTTATAACTGAAAAGAACTTGAGTGACAGTTCATCAATTGATTATATAACACTTGTCGCATTATCAAATGATTAAGCTCACAAGCTCATAAAAATGGAAAATACGAGCCAAACATAGATTGCATTCAGTGTTGGAAGAATCTAAGTTTAAACTGCAAAGAGAAATTATCAACGTTCTCTACTAATAATGTGGGCTTTGAACAAAATCATTTTAAAGTTGCTAAAACCCAAGCTTAAAATCTGATTGAATTGCAAGACAAAACAGTATTCAAAACTGAACTTAGGGTTGCCTATATTCTTGGGCTTCAAAGTGGAAAATTGGGCTTGAATCAAACCAATCATCTAAGTGAGTTTAATAATTAATCAATTTAATGGGAGCAAAGAACCTGGATCAGCTTTAACTTACCTCAAAAGTCAAACTACAAATAAATCCAATTTAACTCTTAAATCAACCCAAATTTTAAAACCCAATTGTAATTTAACTTAACTTTAAAATCAAACTTTAAAGTTAATTTAACTTCACCTAGTAGGGATAAATTTTAAAATTATACATAATTTTTATTTAGTATGCAATTGTATAAATAAACTTTAATTTGAAAGCGATTGTACATATGAAACTTTATTTGTAGGTTCAAATATGTACTTGAAATCTTAATTTTGATTTAATCATACATATTTAAAGAAATAAATACATCAATTTATTTTTATATTAGATAAATATAATTATTTATGTATGCAATATATAAACATAAAATGATATTATATCAATAATTGCGTTAATAATTTACAAGAATTAGATCAAACTAAAATTTCATGTATAAAATTACATAAAATTAAAATTCATATATATAATTACATATTAAACTATAATTCATATATAATTTTAAAATTTATCCCATTTCAATAAAACTAAACTTCAGAACGCTCGGACTGCCCCCAACAAAATTGTCTTTCACATTAATTAAATGACCCATTTATGAAAGTAAACGGTTTCTTCTTTCTACAAAGTTCATTGTTCATCTTTGGCTTGTTTATAGGATTCTTCTATATTACAACGTCATGGGTTTGAAAATTTTATTTTACATTGTTTGTACTTTTTTATTACCAAAAGTTAGAAAAATTTTAATGGAAATTTTACATTGTTGTATTTGTTGTAAATATTTAGGTGAATGTACGTATTATAAGGATATAATCAAAGTAATCCCTCAACTATTAAATGGATCAACTTAATTCTTATATTAATAAAAAGAATCAAATATTTTAAACATTTATTATTTAAAAATATCAATTATTGAGTAATAGAATTAATATTTTTAAATTTTTATGCTTCGTAAATGTAATCTTTTGTTTGAAATTAGAGAATGGATTTTATTGTAGAAGCCCATTTGCCCGCCCACTTTTTTACAACCAAGACCCAAAAAACCCAAACCCAATATCCTCAAGCCCATTTTTTAAAACCCAATAACCTAACCCATCCCTAATTAACCCTAACTAAAAATAAAACAGAAACCCTAGGTGCGCCTGCACCTAGGGCCACTTGCTTCCCCCGTCCCATCCACCGCCGCCAAAGCTCCATGTCACCAACGCCGCCACCGCCCTTCCCACTTGGCCACCAAAGACTGCAAAACATTAAACAAGAAGCGACAAGTAATTTGAAAAGGCTATAAAAGCCGATTTGTATTCATTGTAAGGACTCCTTTTTTTTCAAGAGATATATAAAAACGAGAAATTTCAAAGCGAAAATAATGATCCAGATACAAAAGTACAAAAAAACAGAAAACAGAGGCCCAAGGTATTCCTATTTTTCATTTATTTTCCTCCCTTTACGAATCTGCTTTCCCTTTTTATGCACGATAAAGTAGGAAATATTAAAAAGGAAAGTAAAATAAACACACAAAAAGGGAGAGAAAACTTACCTTTTTTAATTCCAAACCACCGTGGTGGTGGCGCCAAGGCCAAGACGGCCAACCGGCACGGCCGATTACCCAGCTCCGAACTGCAGAGAAAAAAGAAGCAAAACTTTAGTTTTTTTGGAGCAAAGAAAAATGAAGTTTTTTCACAAAATCCCATGATATATAGCCAATTGAAGCGACGCTTTTGGTTGGCGGCCTTAAGCCCAAAACGACGTCGTTTCACCTATAACTCATGCGTTGACCGACCCGCCAGAGGATCCGCGTTTTTAATCGATGGGTTAATTGCACAATTGGCCCTTCCGCCTTTTTAGTTTTTTTAAATCAAACTTTTAATTTATTGCAACATTGGCCCAATGATTTTTCGCGGTTTGCGATCCAGTCCCCCATTTAAACGCTGCGTTTTAAGTTTTGGGAAAATTTCCCCTTTGGTCCCCTCTTTTTCACGCGCGTTTCAAATATACCATTCCCTTCTGTTTTATTCCAAATTAACCCCAAAATCTCATTTTTTAATCCAATTTGATCCCCTCTTTTAATTAATTCACGATTTTGGCTTTTTTGGCCATTATTTAATATTTTTTACCCTATATTATTATTATTATTATTATTATTATTATTATTATTATTATTATTATTATTATTATTATTATTATTATTATTATTATTATTATTATCACCCTATTATCATTATTATTATTATACTATATATTATACTATATTATGCTATATTATATTACATTGCATCATATTATATTATATTACATTATATATTATTTTATCATCCTAAAGCCAAGTCTTACATATTAAATTGTTTCAGTATGTTATCAAGGTTATATCATATAAATTTTGTCACTCATATACGTATATATATATTATATTATTATTATTGTTATTAAATATATTACTTTTACCATTCTTTCATACTACTATTATACATATATATATGTATATGTATATTTATATAATATATTTTACTATTATTCATTTTTGAATTATTACCATTATCTTACATTTTATTATTTTATTATTTTATTATTTAATTTTTACCACTAATTTTATTATTCTGTTACCACTAATATGATCTATGTATTATTCATATCGATATAGTATTATCATTATATTGTATCATTGCCATAATATTATTATTTGTACTCCTACATTCACTCTATTTATATCTATGTTTATCTCTCCTAATTTTATACCAATACCACATAAAATGTAATTTTGAAAATCATCATATTTCATTTAAGGTTTTAAAATAAAGGTGATGATTCGTGTTTAGGAATTGAAAATAGTGCCCTAACGTCTTTGGTTGCGATTTTCCGTCTAACTAAACTACTTAACATCCCTTTTACTAAGTTTTGCAAATCACGAGGCGACTTTGATTACGAGAGATTAAAACATTGCGTCTAACGAAATGGATGTGATGTTTAGATCTTTTCGGGACAAAGAAATCTCAAGTTTTAACTCGAACCTTCTCTCGATTTGACCCGATCTGAGGCATTTTGTAAAGTTGCTACCTTCCATTTAAAGGTTTTAAAAAATAAAGGCAATGTTTTGTATTTAGGAATTAGGAATAGTGCCCTAACGTCTTTGGGTTGCGATTTTCCGTTTGACTAAATCACTAAACACCCTTTGATAAACTTCGCAAAATCATGAGATAACTTTGATTACGAAGGTTAGAAATATCATGTCCTAACGTCTTTGGATGTGATGTTTGTACCTCTCGGAACAAAGAAATCTCGAATACCTTAACATCTTTTAAAGGATCCGTATTTTAAAACCTTTTCAAACTTGACATCAAGACACTAATTAATCATTTTGGTACCAATTTTGGGCGACGAGGGTGCTAACCCTTCCTCGTATGTGTCGACTTAGAACTCATTTTCGGATTTCAGAAGACCAAAATCGTTGTTTTGATAAATCAAACTGTTTATTAAAACAAGCTGTTTTATGAGGTGACCCGATCACACCTTATCAAAAGGATTGGTGGCGGCTCCCTTTATGTTTTCAAAAAAAACCAAAGTCGAATCCTCCTTTTTGTCGCTTCCCAAAAAATGGTTCTGACGACTTGGCGACTCAGGGACCCTTTTTTGGAAAGTCAAGCCATAAATTGATTATTTTTGTCTTTTGTCGGAAGTTTGAAAGTGCAATTTGAAAATTACGATCTTTTCTTTGCATGTTGTTTTTTTCGGCATTGCATTGCATGACCGTCGTGGTCACACCTTTAGGTGGGAGTGAGAAACTACTCTTTCGTGAGGTTTTCACCTCCGTGTAAGATAGTGAATCGCTTTGGGATACATCCGTACCTATGTCTTCGTGAGATTTTCATCTCCGCAGCCATAGGGAAATGTATTCTCGAATCAACTTCGGTCTATATGAGCCTATAATGGGTGAAGATCGAGAATCTGCTAGTTCGGTACCCTTACTTTAGAATCGAACCTCATATAGTAAGCCCTAAGAATCCACCCTAGGTAGAGCCGCCAAACCCTAGTGGTTACAGATTAGGTATTTTTATTCTTTGCTTACTATGTATGAAATATTAACTTGCTTCATTTTTATTTTTGCATGGCATCTTCATCAAAAGGTGTTGATTCACGTTCAATTGCCCAAATAGACGACTTTGTCATGGAAAGGGGTTTCTTGATAGAGTGGAAGACAATGCGGCCATCCGGATATGGGCCGAGGCTCATGCGACAAGAAAAAGGTGATAGCCTCACGAAAGGTGCGTGTCGAAATTATGGGACTTCACGCGTGTCGGTGTCACCCAAAATAATCTTCAAGAGATGAAAGAGATATGTAACATCGGGGATCATGAGATCAAGCAATTATTCTCTGTCATTATGGAGATCTGTCATATCGCTCGACATCAAGGTAGACCAAGACCTATTTTGAGCTATAGCCCAATTTTGGAATCCCGCTTATAATGCTTTTACTTTCGGAAAAGTGGATCTAGTGCCTACTATAGAAGAATACACGCTCTACTTCGTTGCCAAAATTCAAGCCGACAAAGTTTATACAAGACACATAACGCTCCCACCTTCTTAAAAAGGCGATGAATATTACGGGAATGAGTGAGCAGTGGGTTGCAGCACGGATAAAGCAAAAAGGAGATTGTAAGTGTATCCCCTGGAGAAATTTAAGGGACTTGATCATAGCACACCCTGATGTGAAGAAAAGGGTTGACATCTTTGCCTTGAGCATTTATGGATTGATTATTTTCCCTAAAGCTCTAGGGCATGTAGATGAGGCGCCTCTCGGATCTATTCGACGGAGTTGGATAGAAGAGTCACACCGTTCCTGCAATTACGGCCAAACTTTCGTGTCTCTAAGTGCGTCAAGAAGAAGCGAAGGAAGATTCACCGGTTGTGCATGCTCTTATTAGTATGGTTCAACACCATTTTGGAAAGCGAAAAAGGCACGGTCGAATCTTCTCGAGGACTATTCCCGTTAAAGGAATTAGCAGCCACACCAAGGCGAGACGATCTTACGGAAGAAAAATGGATGACAATTACGCAAAACCGCAAGAGGAAGGCGTGGAATGGAAAGCTCCTTTGATGATCCCCGATGAGATACTATATCGATGTGGAGATTTTGACCGGGTTCCTCTATTGGGAGTGTGGGGAGGCATGGATATGCTCCTCTCCTTGTGTTGAGACAGACAGATCAAGGCAGTTTATACCATAACACAAGGTCTAATTCAGTGTGAATTTGAATACAAAGGGATAATTGTAAGAAAAGAGTTCGTGAAATAGTAAGCGCTTGGAGTCAAACTCATAGAATAAAAAGGTTTGCCACAAACCCGATGACAACTCCCGAATACGACCGATGGAGAAGCCGGAGAATCAACGACAACATTCCCATACCAGGCCAAGAAGACGCTCGATCAATGGAGGAACACCTACAGGTAATCCCGCCAGAGCTCGAAATCATCAAACAAGATTTTGAGAAAAGGAATGCGGAATTAGGGAAAAGGATAGAACGATTAGAAGAAGAGAAATGCAATTGGGATTGGGCGTTGACATCCGTAAGTGGAGGCCAAAAGTTGAGAAAAGGGAAAAATAAAGGTGAGGAAGATCTGAGAGGTTTGAAAACGGACTACAAGAAGTCGCGAAGGTCAATGAAAATGGTGGATTAGGAAAAACGTCGAACAATGGCGTCAAGAACCGAAAGAGGAAAGACATAGAGCGATCGGTGGGAAAGGGAACTCAAGAGATACCCAAGTTCGAGAAGATACCACGAAAAGAAGTTTGGTAGAAATCAAAGCGAAAAGAAGAATTAAAGGCTCGGTGGCGAATTGGAAAGATCTTTGTATCGAAGATCAGTAGCCGCAACTCTGCGCTTGAATTAAAGGCTAGCCTGGTAAAATTGAAGAAATGAAAAGGAGAATCAAGAGCTAGAGTCTGCTTTACGGTTGTGAGCTACGGTGGAGCTTCAAAGTCAATGAGGAGCGTTGGAAGCAACAACTTCATCACTCGAGAATCAAGTCGAGATCGATTACATCATGGGGAAGCCGTAGCTCAAGTCTGAGAGGTCGCGAGCATTTGCAAACCTTAGGAGTCCAAGGCGATGTACTAAGTTTGTTTTATGAATCAAAGTCGAGCAAGGACAAGAGTTAGCTAAGCTTCTTGAAGAAGTCAAGGCCTTAAGTATTAGGCGAGGCCTTATATGTAATCTATTCTATGTAAAGAAATTTGTTTTCTAGAAAAGTTATTCTAATGGAAATTGAATCGAATTAACGCCTTTTTTGCATACATTGCATGCATGTGCATTACATTGCATCATGTGCATTAAAACTCACAAAAGAACCTTAAATTATGCGAGTTACCACGGAACATCGCTACAATCTGTGAAGCAAAACTAAAATCATGGATCAAAGTTGAAAGACTAGAAGCGGTGCAAAGGGAATTACAAGAACAGATGCAAGAACGATTAGCCAAGATGCAACAAGATATGATAGAGCGAATGCAAGAGTCCCAAAACAACATGATAAGCCAGCTGGCTCAACTATTGGCCAATGAACGAGGAAAGGGCGTCATTGCTAGCTCGAGGAATAATGACGACCACTACCCTCCGGTTTACCCCGCCAAATACCCAAGCACCACCGAAATATGTCCCAAAGGACACCTTTTGTTATCGAGCCACAATGCGAGGATGAGACCGCAATGCCAAAGACACTTCCCTCTTGGTTCAGCACTAATCACGGAGAAGGTCCGACTAACCTATAGTCCCCGACTTTGATGAAATGGTGAAATGGATAAGGTGAAGTCGAACCTACCTGCACAACTCGAGGATCGTTGCAAATGGTTAGAAGAAAAGTTTAAGAAATAAAGCTGCGACCATCGCTACGGGTAGACGCTAAAGATTTGAGCCTAGTCCTGCACCTCGTGCTTCCACCAAAATTCAAGACCCAGATTTGAAAAATACAATGGGACCGGTTGCCGAAGCGCACATCACGATGTCTTGTCGACGGATGGCGGGATATGTTAACAACGATCAACTACTCATTCATTGTTTTCGGGATAGTTTGGTAAAATTGCGCCAAATGGTACAATCACTCAAATAGTACTCAGATCAAGTCGTGGAGGGACCTAGCACAGGCCTTCCTAAAACAACACGGGCACGTGGTCGATATAGCTCCCGATCGAATCACGCTCCAAAATATGGAGAAAAAGCCAAATGAAAATTTCAGGCAATATGCCCAGCGGTGGAGGGAAGTAGCCACACAAGTTCAGCCACCGCTTCTAGAAAAAGAGACAACCATCTTTGTTTGTCAATCGTTGAAAGCACCTTCATTAATCACATGCTTGGAAGTGCCACCAAAAGTTTTTCCGATATTGTCTTTGTCGGAAATGATTGAGAATGCGATCGAAGCGGTAAAATAGAGGTTTGGAGAAAGTACTAGAAAGATGGCCCAAGAAGAGGGAGAATGACATAAACAACATAGGTAAAAGTTATTCAAAGCCTATTCATGTGAGCCGACAAGGATGTGACCCCGATCATCGAGCCCTTTTAGGCAGAGTCCAACACAAGGCCAAATCTTGAAAGAATCCAATTTACGCCAATTCCAATCACATACAAAGAGCTATACCAAATTTTATTCAATGAGCACATCGTGTCCCCATTTTATTCTGACCATTGCATTTCCATACCCTAAGTGAGTACGACTCAAGCGCAGACTGCGACTACCATGCCGGATAGAGGGCATTCGATGAGAATTGCCTCGCCTTCAAAAAGGTAGTCGAGAGGCTAATCAAAATGGGTGTTATAAGCTTGATGACTTGGTAAGAAAGGGAACCCATTGCCCAATCGCGAGGATAAAGGGGTGAACGCGATCGGTGAGGAGATTGTGAGAAAGATCAAGAGGGATGTCACCGAAGTGAAGACCCCATTGCAGATAGTCTGGAAGGAAATAGCAAAAAGAGGATTGATAGAGTCAGATTCTACGGGAAGCGAAAGACATATGAAGAATTGTTGCAAATTCCATAAGACGAGGGGGCATGAGATCCAAGAATGTGCTGAGTTTAAAATTTTGGTGCAAAGCCTCATGGACAACAAAGAATTGGAGTTTTATGAAGAAGGAGAAGAGGAAGAGGAAATATGCTTGACCAAGAAAATTTGACAAAACCCGGAGTTAATTACCGAGAATCATCATTTCATGGAACACGTAGGTCGAACACGAGAAGACCAAAAATCACAATTCGAAAACCGCTTTTTTCCTTACAAAGATAGTAAAAGGGTGCCTTGGAATTATAAGCGCAATGTGACAATACCGGAGCGCAAGGTTCCACTAGTACTTCGGAGGAAGTCAAGAACGAAGGTTCCTATACGCGTAGTGGGAAGCGTTATGACCCTGAAAACAAGAGAATGGAAACGGCAAAACTGAAGACTATGTCGATTGGGCAGGAAAAAGAACCCAAAGCCATTATCAATGAACCCGTAAAAGAGGAGGAGGCTAAAGAATTCCTAAAATTCTTGAAACACAAATGAATCTGATGTAGTGGAACAACTGCACGTGCAACCAACTGCATCTACGTGTTAGCGCTTTACTAAGCTCAAAGTGCACCGCGAAGCATTAATGAAAGTGCTAAGTGAGACCTATGTTACTAAAGATATATCCGTCAACAAGTTGGATCGTCTGGTTAGTAACATAAGCGCTGATAATTTCATCTACTTCAGCGATGACGAAATCCCTCCGGGAGGCATGGGATCGACGAAGGCCTTGCACATAACCACCCGTTGTAAGGGGTACACCTTGCCAAGTGTGCTAATAGATAATGGGTCAGCATTAAATGTCTTACCACTAGCCACGCTCAAGAGGTTGTCGATAGATAGTTCTCATATGAAATCACCAAAACATAGTGAGAGCATTCGACGGCAGAAAAGAAGAGTGATGGGAGAATAGACATACCATTATTGATCGGGCCTAATATATATGAAGTAGACTTTACGGTCATGGATATTAAGCCTTCTTACAACCGCTACTAGGAGGCCTGGATTCATTCAATGAAGTACATGTACCTTAAATCGCACTGTAAATTGAAATTGGTAACGAGAAAATCGGTGGTAACTATAAGCGCCAAGAAGATATCATAGCAATCGTTACCAACGGAGCGCCATACCTAGAAACGAATGAGGAAACCATTGAATGTTCCTTTCGATCCTTAGAGTTCGTGAATCGACTTTCGTTTCGAAGGAATAAAGTTCAAATCGCCTAAACTATCCAAGACTACCGGATGGGATTGCAAATGACAATGGGAAAAGGAGCCCTACCGGAAAAGGATTGGGTAAATATCTCCAAGGAAAGTCAAGCCCGATCTTTGAAAGAAAAAGGGATCGCTTTGGTTTAGGTTTCAAACCGGATGCTAAGCAGATGAAGAAGGAGATGGAAAAGAAACAAGAAAGGAGAAAGGCCGACCGAATGGAGAAGACGCTAAGTGGGGCCGATGACATTCCCCACATATCTCACCTTCGATCGGGAGGAATGATTTACCCAGGAAGAGAATCTCCTAGAGGGAATGTCCTCACATTAATGCTATCTGAGGATAAGGAGATCGATCAAAGAAATCATCGAGCATCCGCCATATGAACACGAAGCACGTTAGACAATTGGACTGCAGAGGAATTTCTGTAGTATTTAGAGATTCTGTGAGTAATATTGAACACTCTTGTTGTTTTAAGCCTAGAAACAATGAGATTTCTTTTGTGAAATAGGCTCATGTTCGACATTTTGCTTTAATGAAATGCATCTTTAATACTACTAAATGTCCTCTTATTTTACATTTTTACCATTTATTCTTTGTTATCATTCATATCATGTGAATAATTATCCTCAAATTCATTTGTTCTTTGTACACCCTTGATACCCATTACTGTGTCTCTAGACATCAATGATATGAGTTATGATACTCTGATTCAGAGGTCTCGCTTTGAGCAAGACATGTGTTCAGAGGAATCTCGGGACTTTGGAAATGACATAGAATGCGACTTGCCTCCAGATTTGTTGAGAATGGTAGAGCAAGAAGAAAAACAGATCATACCCCATAAAGAGTCGGTAGAAACGGTGAACCTAGGAGAGGGGCAAGAGGTGAAAATTGAGCTTGTATTACTGCGGAAACCAGGCGAGAACCTCATCAAATTACTCCATGAATTCAAGGATGTGTTCGCATGGTCGTACCAAGATATGCCCGGACTAAATCGATATTGCAGACACAAGCGCCTATAAGAGAAGAATACAAGCCACCCAATGAAGCTCAAGAATGTGACCGGATGTCTTGTTAAAATAAAAGAAGAAGTCGAGAAACAGTTTAATACCGGGTTCTTACAAGTGGTCAAATACTCGGATTGGGTGGCTAACGTTGTCCCTGTCCCCAAGAAAGATGGGAAGGTACGAATGTGCGTGGACTACAGAGACCTGAACAAGGCCAGCCCGAAGGACAATTTTTCGCTGCCTCACATCGACACTTTAGTAGACAATACAGCAGGATATTCGTTGTTCTCCTTCATGGATGGTTTCTAGGGGTACAACCAAATAAAAATGCATCCTGAGGACATGGACAAGACAACGTTTATAACCATGTGGGGAACGTTTTACTACAAGGTGATGCCATTTGGGCTAAAAAATGCAGGCGCAACATATCAGAGAGCCATGGTAACCTTATTCCATGACATGATGCACAAGGAAATTGAGGTTTACGTCGACGATATGATCACCAAATCCCGAACTGAAGAAGAGCATGTGCAGGTCTTGAGGAAATTGTTCTTGAGGCTGAGAAAATTCCAGTTGAAGCTTAATCCGTCAAAGTGTACCTTCGGAGCTCGGTCCGAAAAATTGCTCGGGTTCATAGTCAGTGAAAAGGGGATCGAGGTTGACCCAGATAAAGTCGAGCCATACAAGAATTACCTCCACCACGTACTCCAAAAAGTTAGAGGTTTCTTAGGAAGGTTGAATTACATCGCTTCAGTTCATTTCACAACCGATCGAGAGATGTGACCCCATATTCCGCTCCTCAAGAAACACAACCTGTGCACGTGGGATGAAGAATGCCAAAGGACCTTCAAAAGGTGAAACAATATTTGTCTCAGGCCTAGTATTAATGCACCTCAACGGACAAGCCCTCATCCTTTATCTAACGGTACTTGATAATTCGATGGGATGCGTCTTTGGCCAACATGATGAATCGGGAAGAAAGAAAAGCAATATACTACCTCGAGAAGAAATTCACCGCATGTGAAATGAGGTACCCGCCAATCGAGAAATTATGTTGTGCCTTGATTTGGACAACTCAAGGTTGAGGCAATACATCTTTGTATCACACGACATGGCTCATCTCAAAGCTAGATCCCTCAAGTATATGATGGAATCCACCGCCTTGAATGGAAGGATGGCCAGTGGCGATCCCGCTTCCTAATTTGACATCGTTTATGTAAACCAAAAGGCGGTAAAAGGGAGCGCGATAGCGAACTTTCTAGCGATGAGAGCCCTTGAAGACTATGAGCCTTTAGATTTTGATTTCTAATGAGGACTTGATGTACGTGGCGTACATTAAAGAAGGTACCTTCGAAGACCATCTTTGGAAACTAAATTTTGACGGGGCATCAAATGCCGTGGGCAATGGAATTGGGCGATCTGATATCCCCAAAAGGAGACCATTATCCATTCACTTGCAAACCGGATTTGATTGCACTAATAATATGGTGAATATGAAGCTTGCATCATGGGGCTCCGTCGCTATCGAATTCAAAATCGTGGTATTAGAAGTCTATGGGATTCATACAGTAATCTATAAGCTCAAAGGAGAATGGGAAACCGAGGATCCAAAGTTGGTTATTTATAAAAGATTGGCCCAGAAACTTGTCAAAGAGTTCGATGACGTCACTTTCAATTACTTGCCTAGGGACAAAAATCAGATGGCTGATGCTCTGGCCACCTTGGCTTCCATGGTCCGAATAAATGAAAGCGAAGATATGAAGCCAATACAAATGAGCATTCATCAAGACCCAGCCCATTGTTACAATGTCGAGGAAGAAGGGGAAACTGGCCCACCATGGTACCACGATATATTGCGGTATGTGAAGAATCGTGAGTACCCTGATCAAGCCACTGAGAATGAAAAAAAGACGTTGAGGAGATTGGCCTGTGATTACGTCTTGGATGGAGAAGTCTTATATAATAAACGGAAGGATCAAGTGCTGTTGAGGTGTGTGGACGCCGCGAAGCTAAATTAATCCTAGAAGAAGTCCATGAAGGTGTCTGTGGAACTCACGCTAATGGTTTCACAATGGCGGACAAATAATGAGGTTCGAATATTATTGGTCCACCATGAGGGAGATCAGATCAACTATGCCAAAAATGTCATAAATGCGGTTATGGAGACAAGATTCACGCACTACCCGTCACCTTTACATGTTATGACTTCTCCATGGCCATTTTCCATGTGGGGCATGGACGCCATCGGCCAATATCTCCAAGGCATCGAATGGGCATCGATTCATCTTTTTGGTCATCGACTACTTCACCAAGTGGGTAGAAGCCCTCGTATGCTAACGTCACCAAGTCAGCGGTCAGTCGGTTCTTGAAGAAGGAGATTATTTGTCGATATGGAATACCGGAGAGGATTATATCAGACAACGCACTGAACCTAAATAATAGTATGATAGCGGGAGTTTGCAGCCAATTCAATATTAAACACCACAATTCGTCCCGTATCGTCCAAAAATGAATGGGGCGGTGGGCGACCAACAAAAACATCAAAAGGATAGTGGGGAAGATGGTGAGACTTACAAGGATTGGCATGAAAATTACCGTTCGTGCTTTATGCTTATCGAACGTCCGTCCAAACCTCTCTTGGGGCAACGCCTTTCTCATTGGTCTATGGGATGGAGGCGGTTCTACCTATTGAAGTGGAAATACCTTCTCTTGAGTATTGTCGGAAGTGAAGCCGACGAAGTTGAATGGATCCGATCCGGTATGATCGGTTGAACTTAATTGAAGAAAAGAGATTGAGGGCTATCCGTCATGGTCGATGTACCAAAAGCGAATGATGCGAGCTTACAACAAAAGGTTCACCTAGGGAATTCCACGGGGGACCTCGTGTTGAAAAAGATCCTTCCATACAAAAGGATCACAGAGGAAATGGATGCCGAATGGAAGGACCGTATGTGGTAAAGAAAGCTTTCTCAGGAGGTGCACTGATTCTGACTGAGATGGACGGGAAAAGCTTGCCCAATCCCGTGAACTCAGATGCAGTAAAAAGATACTTTGCTTGAAATGGAGGAGGCCAAGGTGAAAACCCGCAAAGGGCACTTTGAGACTTCGAAAAAAAAAATGGAGAGGCCAAGGTGAAAACCCGCAAAAGGGCACCTTGAGACCAAAGGGCTTTTTGAGTTGAAAACCCGAAAAGGGCGGCTCAAATTTTGAATGAACACGTCGTGATCTTGTAGCGCTATAATCAACAGAAGAGGAAGTACGTTGCATATTGGGGCATCGACAAAATACTTTGAGTCTTCTAAACACATGACAGGCTCAAAATAGTCTTCTTGAAGTTTGTATATAGAAGTCCAATCGGCGATGCCTAGGGTGTCTAATTCATGTTGTTTATTTTACCAATTTTGAGTTCTTTTTCTCCGTAAACAAAAGAAGGGGATATGTCCCCAATCAATTTTCTTTGTCTCATAAATAAATTCATTTTGATTCTCTTTGAAATCGACCTACTATTATCCATCATTAAACATGCTGCATTGAAACAATAATTGATGAACTAACGACTTCACAAAGGAAAGTTCCACGTATCACTTTGGAAATCTCTAGATAAAACAGGAAGTCAAAGCAGAACATTTGTTTAAGAACTTCCACGAACACAAGACAAAGACATTGGAAAAAGAGAGTCTCGATGGAGACCATTTCTTCAAAGTCCTCTTGGATTCAAAGAATTGTGGCGGGGTGAATAATGTTACTTGGTCATTTAGAAAAGTATGACGAGCCAATTTTCGATAGGGAAAGATTCAAAAACCCAAAATTGTTGAGAACGAATCTAAAACAAACCAAGTCGAGTATTCTTCAAGAAGGAGTTGTGACTCCCGGGGAAGACAGCTAGAAGTCAAGGCAGACCTGTGTTCTAAGGCCTAAAATAGACTTCAAAATTTCCACAGGGGCAAGCCATTCATGTGAAAACGATCACTGAAAGGGAAACGAAGATAAAACCTTGACAGACAAATGAGTGATAACACCTTAAATAGGAATCATACTCATAACATTCTGACTCATCATACTCGTGGCATCCTAATCATTAGGCATAAGTATGTATTCATTTTACAGGTTACGTCCTCAAAAAGGACAGTACGATTGAGCAAATCGCGTCTCCCTGAGTATGCAGTGGAGCAGATCAAAGAGATCAGATTTGACATTCCTGAAGTTGCAGGAAGCAGATCGAAGATTCAGTCTGGTGATCCCTGAGTTTGCAGGGATTAGATTGAAGAAGGCAGATTTGACGTTCTGAAGCTGCGAAGCGAATCGAAGATTCAGTCTGGTGATCCCCGAGTTTGCTGGGATCAGATTGAAGAAAGCAGATTTGACCTTCTTGAAGTTGCAAGAAGCAGATCGAAGATAACAGATTTGACATTCCTGAAGTTGCAGGAAGCAGATCGAAGACATCAGTCTGGTGATCCCTGAGTTTGCTGGGATCAGATTGAAGAAAGCATATTTGACCTTCCTGAAATTGCAGGAAGCAAATCGAAGATATCAGTCTGGTGATCCTTGAGTTTGCAAGGATCAGATTGAAGATAACAGATTCAAACTTCCTGAAGTTGCAGGAAGCAGATCAAAAAGCACTTTCGTTTTATATCTCTCCAAGTCGCAATAGAGCAGATCACTACAAATCTCATTTCTCAAGGCTACGAAGAAGCGGATCAAAACAACAAGATGCGATGGACGAAATAAGGCTACAAAAGGAGTCGAGGCTCAAGAGGGCCGGGCAAAATGGGCCTTGTGAAAATCTTTGCTCCATTCTCGTACACGACAATGAGCAAAGAGGGCAAATAGAAGCCCATTTGTCCCACCCATTTTTTACAACCAGACCCAAAAACCCAAACCCAATATCCCAAGCCCATTTTTTAAAACCCAATAACCTAACCCATCCCTAATTAACCCTAACTAAAAATAAAACAGAAACCCTAGGTGCGCCGCACCTAGGGCCACTTGCTTCTGCCCCCTGTCCCATCCACCGCCTCTGCCAAAGCTCCATGTCACCAACGCCTCGCCACCGCCCTTCCCACTTGGCCACCAGCACCTGCAAAACATTAAACAAGAAGCGACAGCAAGTAATTTGAAAAGGCTATAAAAGCCGATTTGTATTCTGTTGTAAAGGACTCTTTTTTTTTCAAGAGATATATAAAAAACGAGAAATTTCAAAGCAGAAAATAACAGATCCAGATACAAAAGTACAAAAAATAGGAAAACAGAGGCCCAAGGTATTCCTATTTTTCATTTATTTTCCTCCCTTTACGAATCTGTTTCTCCCTTTTTATGCACGTATAAAGTAGGAAATATTAAAAAAGGAAAGTAAAATAAACACACAAAAAAGGGGAGAGAAAAACTTACCTTTTTCAAATTTAAATACATCAGGCGGTGGGCGGCACGTACTGGCAACTGGCAATGACGGCCGATCGGATTCGCCATAGCTCCGAACTCGCAGAGAAAAAAAAGCAAAACTTTAGTTTTTTTGGAGCAAAGAAAAATGAAGTTTTTTCACAAAATCGGGCTTATATAGCCAATTGAAGCGACGCTGCTTTGGTAGGCGTCCTTAAGCCAAAACGACGTCGTTTAGCCTATAACCAAGCGTTGACTCGACCCGCCAGAGGATCCGCGCGTTTTTAATCGATGGGTTAATTAGCAATTGGCCCTTCCGCCTTTTGGTTTTTTAAATCAAACTTTTAATTTATTGCAACATTGGCCCAATGATTTTTCGCGGTTTGCGATCTAGTCCCCATTTAAACGCTGCGTTTTAAGTTTTGGGAAAATTTCCCTTTGGTCCCTCTTTTCACGCGTTTCAAATATACCCTTCCCTTCTATTTTATTCCAAATTAACCCCAAAATCTCATTTTTTAATCCAATTTGATCCCCTCTTTAATTAATTCACGATTTTGGCTTTTTGGCCATTATTTAATATTTTTTACCCCTATATTATTCATTGCTTATTATTATTATTATTATTATTATTATTATTATTATTATTATTATTATCATTATTATTATTATTATTATCACCCTATTATCATTATTATTATTATACTATATATTATACTATATTATGCTATATTATATTACATTGCATCATATTATATTATATTACATTATATATTATTTTATCATCCTAAAGCCAAGTCTTACATATTAAATTGTTTCAGTATGTTATCAAGGTTATATCATATAAATTTTGTCACTCATATATGTACATATATATTATATTATTATTATTGTTATTAAATATATTACTTTTACCATTCTTTCATACTACTATTATACATATATATATGTATATGTATATATATATAATATATTTTACTATTATTCATTTTTGAATTATTACCATTATCTTACATTTTATTATTTTATTATTTAATTTTTACCACTAATTTTATTATTCATTACCACTAATATGATTTATGTATTATTCATATCGATATAGTATTATCATTATATTGTATCATTGCCATAATATTATTATTTGTACTCCTACATTCACTCTATTTATATCTATGTTTATCTCTCCTAATTTTATACCAATACCACATAAAATGTAATTTTGAAAATCATCATATTTCATTTTAAGGTTTTAAAATAAAGGTGATGATTCGTGTTTAGGAATTCGGAAAATAGTGCCCTAACGTACTGGGTTGCGATTTTCCGTCTAACTAAACTACTTAACATCCCTTTTACGAAGTTTTGCAAATCACGAGACGACTTTGATTACGCGAGATTAAAACATTGCGTCTAACGAAATGGATGTGATGTTTAGATCTTTTCGGACAAAGAAATCTCAAGTTTTGACTCGAACCTTCTCTCGATTTGACCCGATCTGA
The DNA here is from genome assembly GCA_025506655.1 of Gossypium rotundifolium. Taxonomy (NCBI): domain Eukaryota; kingdom Viridiplantae; phylum Streptophyta; class Magnoliopsida; order Malvales; family Malvaceae; genus Gossypium; species Gossypium rotundifolium. The sequence goes on along the minus strand of CP106731.1, from coordinate 43,224,246 downwards.
GGCATTTTGTAAAGTTGCTACCTTCCATTTAAAGGTTTTAAAAAATAAAGGCAATGTTTTGTATTTAGGAATTCGGGGAATAGTGCCCTAACGTGCTGGGTTGCGATTTTCCGTTTGACTAAATCACTAAACACCCTTTTGATAAACTTCGCAAAATCATGAGATAACTTTGATTACGAAGGTTAGAAATATCATGTCCTAACGTGCTGGATGTGATGTTTGTACCCTCTCGGAACAAAGAAATCTCGAATACCTTAACATCTTTTAAAGGATCCGTATTTTAAAACCTTTTCAAACTTCCGACATCAAGACACTAATTAATCATTTTGGTACCAATTTTGGGCGTGACGAGGTGCTAACCCTTCCTCGTATGTGAATCGACTTCGAACTCATTTTACGGATTTCAGTAAGACCAAAATCGTTGTTTTGATAAATCAAACTGCTTTATTAAAACAACTGTTTTTATCAGGTGACCCGATCACACCTTATCAAAAGGATTGGTGCGCTCCCCTTTTTATGTTTTCAAAAAAACCCAAAGTCGAATCCTCCTTTTTTGTCGTTTCCCAAAAAAAATGGTTACGACATTTATGAAACAGGAATATTATCCCTTTCCAATAATTTTATGTGACATCAGTATTTTTATCCTGAATTTTAAGATTTTAATTTGGATTTAAATTTTTTTGGATAAAAATACTGAAATTCAGAATGAAAATGCTAATGTGGCATAAAACTATTGAAAAAGGGATACAGATGACGTGGCGTCACTGTTTTATACAATTCTTTCCCTTAAAATTAAGCTATAGTTAAAAAAAAATTCAAGATATTATTTTATATAATAAATTAACTCTATTCCAATTCAAATTTATTTAATTCCTTTTAATAGTGTTGGTTGTATCTACATGTATACAAGTAGTATTCTTATAAACTACTTTAATTTGCCAATAATTGATGAAATCTTACCCCAATGCTTTCGACACATAAAATGGATGTTAAGCTTGAGCATTTTTCTCCAGCTCGTTCCATCTTCCTTTTTCGCCATTCTTCAAGAGCTGCGAAATCCATAACCATTAGTCGAACCGCAACGAAAGAATTACTTCGACTTGTTTGATCATTAGCAGCAAACTAATTAAAATGGAAGAAGCTTTGCCTCAGACTAAACTCATATAAGAAATGTGTTTTATGACTGAGAAACAGGTCAACTTTAAAGTTGGCGGCGTCAAGATGCTGTCCTTTTTAATAATTGATTCTCTTTTCCGAATGATGGTTGATGAAAATAGGCATACAAAAACTACTTTCTGAATGCATGTGTGTAAACCCTAATTTAGCTTTCCGAAACCCCTAAACGATCCCAAATCACGAACAAAATCTCCCACCTTCACCTCTATACCATGTCTCAATATCCCACAGCTTTAATCTCATTCAAAGAACAAACCATTAAACCTCATTTGGGTTGGTTCCTGGTACGAGAAGAAAGAAACCATGAAAGCAAGAAGAGAGCAGCTATGAGATTGAATATATTCAAAGCTATGGTCGCATCCTGGAAAGATAATCTCACTCTCCATTTGCTTTGCTTCCAGCTTTATTGTTCCATTTTTTTATAATTTAATTATATTATACAACCATATAATTCCTGCTCAAACAAATCTGTTCCATTTTTTTTAGGTAAGAGACCCAACTGTTTTTCTTATTTTGGGAAATAAAAATAAAAGGCTTCTAATATTGCTATAATTTCATCATTTTAATCATTACCTATACTCATTTTAATAATCTAACTTTATTACTTAATTTTTAAAATTAATTTTATTTTGCAAAAAAAAAACTGAAATTTACAAATGAATTAATTTATTCAACTATTAATATAAAATCCACTCTTTCACTTATAATTCAATTCCATCAAAATATTCAAATTTTTCCTTATAAAAAGTCAAGTAATTCCTGTAAAAACTAAATTAATTATAAAACAAAAATTTTAAAGATATTTTCTCTACAATTTTCTTTTTCTCTAACAAAAATAAACTAAAACTAATTTTTTAAAAAAGACTAAAGGAAATAAAAAGATAAAATTTTTAAACTCAAATTTTTTCTATAAAACCTCAAAATTTTGCATCTTATCGAGAACAACTTGAAATTAATTCTAAAAAAGTATAAAAATAATTTTTCTAACTTAAAATTCCACTAAATTAACCATATGTGCTGGTTCTTTTAATTAGGTTTATGAGTTTTTTTTTTTAAATTTTGAAATATATTATTTTGGAGGAGAAACGGAAAGGGCGTCCAATTCTATTTCTCTCTTAGGGTTAGGGTATTTAATATTTTTAGGTTTAAAATTTGTAATATTTTTAAATTTAGAGTTTTTGACTGAAATCGAAATCAAATTTAGTTTTGAAAAGTCAAAATGTAAAACGCGCATCGTTACACATACATTTAAAAAATAATAATATATCTTCAAATTGATATAACTAAATATTGCGGGTAATATATAAATAAAAAAATGAGATAGGAAAGATGAAGTGGATAAGCAATCTTTTAAACAAATAAAAGAAGCTGTAATTATTCAAAACCTTTGGATTTCAGCTGTATTATTTTCTACAACCAAAGAAACAGTAAGTAACTAGTTATAATAATTCTGAAGAAAAAAAAAAAACTTACTACTACTTGGTATTACATATCAATCATGGATGACTAGCTTCTTGTACTCTCCACCAGCAATGGTTAATTCCATTACCTGCTCAGGGTTCACAATTCCCCCTTCGTCCAAGAACAATGTCAGCAAATTCTTGGAATAACCACTCACCAACGCCACTCCATCCTGAGTAGCAACCCCCGGAGTCGAAGACGAGTTCCTCAGGTTCCAAAATACAATCTTCGGCACCCTTTTGTACCCACACTTATGAAACTTCTCTTTTATAACCTCATAATCTGTCTTCCACATCTCACCCCCCCCCCCCACTCTTTCATCTTCTCTCTTATGACTTCATAATGCGGTTCCTCTTCATCATCATTATACACACTCTCCATATTCATATATTTAGAATAATTCCCACAGGCACCATCAAATTCCATATCACTAAACACGAATAGCCTCCTTATGAGTTGTTCCTCACTGAGTTTTCCTTCCACCGCAGCTGCTGATATCTCATCGAACACTTTCTGAAAATCTGTGTTAAAACCCACCTCCATTTTACGGACAAACTCAGTCTTGGCTTTAAGACTGTCTCCCTTAACCAAATGCAGCTGGGGATTTGCACTAAAAGTAATCACTGTCCCCTTCCAATGCTCTTCACTCAACTCTGAAACCAACAATCCCAGGGCCACCGCAACATCCATGGGTATCCCAAACATACTCCCCGAAACATCACAAACTGCAATACAGTTCGTTAGCTTCCCCTTCTTACCCACATCCTCGACCATTCTCTTCCACTGTAGCTCAGCCACTTCCCCTCCATCTTCGTCTTCCAGTGACGCGATTATTTCATGGGGAAGCAACGCTCCAGCAGCAATCTTCGCCCTCCCGGTCTTCACCCGCTCAAGGTACTCCCTAAACCTTTCCTTGTCATGCTTTTTGACCAACTCCTTGTAAGTCTTCATTGCAACAGATGGCACCCTATTGTAAGGGAGGGAATTCCATTTATTTGCACTCAATGTACACCTCCGGCAACTCCAGCGCCTTATGCAACGGAACAAGCACTTGTTTCCTCAATCTATCCCGAACCCTGTATGCATAATGCGCTTCCTCCAATCCCTCGAACTCTTTCTCGCTCTCACGAGGGAAAACCCTGAGAGCAATCGCCTCGAATATCAAAGTAGCCTTATCATAAGATGAATCAATTGAAGGACACCATTTTGCAGCTAAAGTGATATCAAACAATTTCCTATCATTCAACTTCTTAATATCAGGTTTCAAGCAATCAGCAAAGAATTCAGCAACACAATCAAACAAAAGTTTATAATTTGAATCAAAATTATACTTATCGAAATCCTTTTTCGCTTTCGCTTTCTCCCTCTCTTTCCTCAAAGCTCTAGCTTTCTCCTTATCTATTCCCCTACCCATTTCCTCCACGTTCTCTAAAACACCCTCAATTTTTTTTTCTGAAGCCTCTACTTTCTCATTACTTTCTTTCTTGAATTTTCCACGATTCTTGATTTTCTTGGAGGACCTTTTCCCCCCTCTCTTTCTATCTTGCCACTCCATTCTCTGGATCTTTCGCGATTCAGGTCCCTCAAGGATCCGATAAAGAATCTCCGGAAAATCCTTAAAATACCCAAATTCAGCAATCGCCTTAAGATTAAAAGCAAGGGCTTTGGGATGCTTACTGAAAAGCCAAAGCACCGCCGGATAAAACCCTTCTTTGTCAGATTTCCCCGTCCCTCTTACACCCCTAAGATTACAGATCAACTTCAGAGCAGTTAAAGAATCATGAGCCCAAGCCAATTCCAACCGTTCGATTAGCTCATGAGACGGTGTATCGGGAACCACATGGAAGAAAAAGTCTAAACAAGGATTGCCAGTTGAAAGAAAAGTGGCATAGTTATTTTCCGTTCTGCCCCTTGGTGGTTCTCCTGTGGGTTTGCAGTCCCCGGCTTGGATGGCTAGAGATTCCACATCAATGACGGCGGTGGAGGGCGGGTTTAAGGTGTGTATCGCCGGCGGCCCAACAATTGTAGAAATCATTTTGGTTTTCAACAAAGAAAATACACTCTGCCAACTTCCCTTCAAGAACTAACAGGTTTTTTTTTTTTTTCATCTTCCCCTAATTTTATAAGAATTTTTTATTTTAAATTTTTATAATAATTTTGTTTTCTATTTAATTTTTATCTTCAGTTTTACACATTTCAAATGTAGAAAATTTTTAAATATGGATGATTAATAGGTAAACTATTAAAATAGTTATTTTATTTTTTTTTTTATATTTTAGTTATTTATAATTGAAATGTTATGTTTTTAATCACTTATGTTATCATGTTATAATATTTTAGTTCTTGAGTGTTGATTGCCATTAATAATATAACGGTAAGTGATCAAAATAGTCATTTTGTTTTTCTTTAGTTACATTTTAATCACTTATATTTGAAATGTTATGTTTTTAGTCACTTATATTATCGTGTTGTAATATTTTAGTTACTGAGCGTTGATTGCCATTAATAATGTAACGGTAAGCTAATGTGGCACGTTAAATCATCATTTTAAACGAAAATTTTAGGTTAAATTATATAATTGGACCCTATATTTTTTTTATTTTAAGCAATTTAATTTTTTTTCTTTTACGTTAAAAGAGATGGAGAATGGAGGAAAATAGAGGGAGAACCAGAAGAGAATGAAAGAAAAAAAAAGCAAGTTAAAAGGATATAAAAGAAAAATAAATTGCTCAAAATGAAAAAAAATATGGAGACTAATTGAATAATTTAAGCTAAAAGTTTTATTTGAAATGATGTTTGAACGTGTTACATCAGTTTATTGTAACACAATTAACGACAATTAGCAGCTCAGTGACTAAAATGTTACAACATATTAATTAAGTAATTAAAACGTAACTGTCGAAACCATTTTTAAATCGGGTTTTGAAAAATGGGGATCGACTTTAAAAACAAAAACGGGAGTCGCCATCAATCTTTTTTACTTAGGTGTGATTGGTTCACCTTGTAAAATATTTCGTTTTAAAAATATTTTTGGTCTACGAAAAATGAGAAAATAGGTTCGGGAGTCGGTTACGTATGAGGAAGGGTTAGCACCCTCATAACGCCCAAAAATTGGTACCTAATTGATAAAATCACGTCCAAATATTTGAAATTTAAAAAGTTTAAAATAAGATCACTTATTAGAAGTAAAACCAAGATTTACCTATTTCAAAGAAATGTAAATACCACATCCAATAAGTTAGGATACAGCATTTTATAATTTGAAGCTAGGTGTATCTTTATTTTAGAAAATTCTTGCCTCAAGACACAAAACATCACACCCAATAAGTTAGGATACAACGTTTTGGAATTCTCAAGAATAAGTTTTTATTTGAAAGTTGAGATATCTTTATTCCGAAAGAATATAAACATCACATCCAACACGTTAGGACACGACATTTTTTTAAACTCTCATAATTAAACCCATCCCATGATTTACAAAACTTGTTAAAATGATATTTAGTTATTTAGCCAAACGGAAAATCGCATCCAACACGTTAAGACACTATTTTTCGAATTTTTAAATTCATAAACATTGCCTCATTTTTAAAAAAAAAAACTTTAAATAAAATATTAATTTTATGAAATATATTGTTTAATTTAAACAATAATCATGTGACAATATAAAATACAATTAAAATAACTAAAGTAAGAATAATAATATAATAAGAATAAAAATATAATATAATAAGAATAAAAATAATAGTAAGATGAAAAACAACGATAACGAAAATAATATAAGTAATATTAATAATAAAATAATAAATCATAATAATAATACCAAAAATACTAGGGTTAGTTATAAATAAAATAATGGTAGTAGCAATATAAAAATAATATATATATATATATGTATAAAAATATATTGTAATAATCTAAAAATAATGAAAATAAATATGTAATATATATAAATTTTATATCAAGTAAAATTTTAGAAAATAATAGAATATAATACTATAATTAAAAATATAATATGATAAATAATATATAAATTTTAAACCAAATAAAATAATATATAATAATTAAATATATATATAGAAATAATAATAAAATAAGAAAGAATTTTATCTATATGTATTTTATAAAGTTAACAAAGTAAAATGTAAAATTTTAATATTATAAAATATTTTAAATATAATATTAGAATAATTTAAATCTAAAAAGGTTTTAAAAAATAATAAAGAAATCGGGGATCAAATAATAATAAAAATAAATAAAAGGGGTTAAATTAGAAATAAATAAAATAATAGGACTTAATTATAAAAATGAAATAATGTCAAGGGCACGATGCACAAATAACCCCTTTCCTATAAACACGCGGATCCTTCAGGTCGGGTCAGAATTTGGGTGCGGATCTTGATTGAAACGACGTCGTTTTGGTCCTTACGACCATGCCAAACGACGCCGTACATGGGCTATAAAGTCGAATTCAAATTTCGAATTCATTTTAAACACTGAAAGAAAAAAAAATTAGAGAGCTTCAAAAATTCTCTCTAGTCCTTCATCTAGATTCCGATCTCCGAGACGCTGGTCACACGCCACACGCGCCTCCGTGGCCGGTGGCCAGAGGCTCAAATCTCCGATTTTCGTCGTCGAGAGGTAACCTCTTTTACTTCTTTTTTTTTTAAATTAATGGTTATATAGAAGGTATGTGAAAAATAAATAAATAAATAAAATAATAAATAAAAATAAATAGAATGAAAAAACCTCTGCGCAAATCTGCTTTTATTTCCTTCAGTTTTCTGACAAGATTTTTGCTCACTGGCTTTGTACAAATCCGTGTCTTTTCGTGCATTACTCTCCGGTCCTTTTGTTGGTTTACAACAGGCTTTTTATAGCCTAAAAAAATGAAAATAAAAAAGGAAAACTTTGCTGTTGCCATTTGCTGCTTGTTTTTCTTTCCTTTCTTTTGCAGGTAAACAACGACCTTGGCGATGATGGCGCGATGTGGGGTTCGTGCGCGTTGATGGTGGCGCGACCGTTGGGATCCTGTTGCTTGCGGCGTGACGATTGAGGTGGAGCTGACTGCGGTGCTAGGGTTTCCAGGAAATCCTTGGTCTCCTGACTGCCGAAGGTTCTGGGCTCCCTTGGGCCACATAGGTTTTGGGTCTGTAAGTGGGTATTGGGCCACGGATTTAGATTAGGTAGTCTGCTGTTGGGTGATTTGTTTGTAAATTTAGGCCTTAGTTTTGGACTGTAAGAGGACATTGGTTTTTTTTATTTTATTTTCTTGGCCCGGGCAAAAATGTATGCTTACAGCTGCCCCTCTTTGCTCATTGTTGTGAAACAAGAATAGAGCAAAGACTATAAAAAGACCAATTTTGCCCGGTCTTGGCGGAACCTTGGCTTCTTGGTCTTCTTCAAATGGTTTCTAACTCCACTGCAACTTTAGGAAGATAAAGCTAAAAGTGCTTTTGATATGTTTCCTGTTGTTATTTTCAGGAAGATTTCAATCTTCAGTTTGCTCCACTAACATCTTAAGGGAACAAAATCTAAACTTTTGGTTTGCTTCCTCAGGAAAACTTCAATCTTCAGTTTGCTCCACTAACATCTCTAGGGAACAAAATCTGAACTTTTCGATTTGCTTTCTTACTTTCTTCAGGAAGACTTCAATCTTCAGTCTGCTCCACTACCATCTCAAGGAACAAAATCGAACTTTTGGTTTGCTTCCTCGGAAGACGTCAATCTTCGCTTGCTCCATCGACATCTTTAGGAGCAAAATCAACCTTTCAATTTGCTTCCTTACTTTCTTGGAAGACTTCAATCTTGATCGCTCCACTACCATATCAAGGAACAAAATCTGAACTTTTGGTTTGCTTCCTCAGGAAATCTTCAATCTTCAGTTTGCTCCACTAACATCTTTAGGGAACAAAATCTGAACCTTTTGGTTTGCTTTCTTATTATCTTCAGGAAGACTTCAATCTTCAGTCTGCTTCACTAACATCTCTAGGGAACAAAATCTGAACTTTTTGGTTTGCTTCCTTACTATCTTCAGGAAGACTTCAATCTTCAATCTACTCCACTACCATCTCAAGGGAATAAAATCTGAAGTTTTGGTTTGCTTCCTCAGGAAGACTTCAATCTTCAGTTTGCTCCACTAACATCTCTAGGGAACAAAATCTGAACCTTTTGGTTTGCTTCCTTACTATCTTTAGGAAGACTTCAATCTTCAATCTACTCCACTAACATCTCTAGGAAACAAAATCTAAACTTTTTGGTTGCTTTCTTACTATCTTTAGGAAGACTTCAATCTTCAGTCTACTCTATTAACATCTCTAGGGAACAAAATCTAAACTTTTTAGTTTGCTTCCTTACTATCTTCAAGAAGACTTCAATCTTCAATCTGCTCCACTAACATCTCAAGGGAACAAAATCTGAACTTTTAGTTTGCTTCCTCAGGAAGATTTCAATCTTCAGTTTGCTCCACTAACATCTCTAGGGAAACAAAATTTGAACCATTTGGTTTGCTTCCTTACTATCTTTAGGAAGACTTCAATCTTCAGTCTACTCCATTAACATCTCTAGGGAACAAAATCTGAACCTTTTGGTTTGCTTCCTTACTATCTTCTTCAATCTTTAGTCTGCTCCACTAACATCTCTAGGGAACAAAATCTAAACTTTTTTGGTTTGCTTCCTTACTATCTTTAGGAAGACTTCAATCTTCAGTCTACTCCACTAACATCTCTAGGGAACAAAATCTGAACTTTTTGGTTTGCTTTCTTACTATCTTCAGGAAGACTTCAATCTTCAATCTGCTCCACTAACATCTCTAGGGAACAAAATCTGAACTTTTTGGTTTGTTATATCATCCTCTAGGGGACATATCTTGTAAACCTAAATGTATTATGGATGACTTTTGCATGAATGCAAAATGTCATGAGAATGATGATTAGGATGCATGATTGGAATGAATCCGATGTTCCTAACTAAATGATATTAAGGATGACATTTGCATGAATACAGGATGTCATGAATTTTTTTTTATACAACGGTTAGGACACAATGATCGGCATGAATCAAATGTTCCTAATTTGAAATGAGAGAATGATCTCTATGGGTTGTCATTGCTCATAGTTCATCAAGGTTCTATCACTGATGCGCTACCATGCTTTCTCGTTCAGCTGGTATCTTGGACAGAAAACTCAAAGAAACCATCATTCAGCTCAGCAAGCTTGCCCATTGTAATTCCGAGTCGACCATTGCAACTTCAGGGGAATGACATTTGGTTTCTTTCATATTTCAGTTACCACTCAAAGGTACAAAACTTGTATCACTTTCAATCTGTGACACCATTCCTTGGGTGTAATGACCAGATGTATGTGTCCGAATGGATGCAAGGTATCCCGACAATAATCCCCTTTTACACTTGGATTGACTTTGTTCGTCATTTGTCGATATGGTATCACCAACGAAATTGTCTTATTCAATGAGAATTTGAAGAGATAATCATTTTCCAATGTTTCCAGCCCTTAGGCTTGGTGAGTTCTGAACAATAGTCATGTTTCAGATTCCTCATATTATTCAGAAGCTTCTAGAGTAATACGCAAAACTCCTTTTATGAAAGTGTTATTAGTCCATTAATCGTTATTTCAACATAAATGCTTGAAAAAGAACAAAAATGGACGAGAAAGAAATTATTCAGGAGTATAGCTCAGAAAAATAATTTAATCAAAGATAACCCAAGCAATAAAAGAAAATTGATTTGAGTGTATCTCAAAAAGAATAAAGCAATCAAAGAATAGGAATTTGAAAATGGGTAAGATAGATGTCAGGTGCCCCAAATATCGCAGCCTAAGCTTCTTTGTTCCAACTTCTTGAGGCCATTTTAAACTCAATATGTGTTTTAGGGGATCCGGAGTACTTTGTCAATGCCCCAAGACGTAACATACTTCCTCATTGCTAATTCAGACGTAGCAAGACTATTGTATACCCCACTTTTATTCAAACTTTGAGCTGGCCTTTTCGGGTTTCAACTCAAAGCCCCTTTGGACTCAAAGCACCCTTTGCGGGTTTTCGCCTTGGCCTCTCCTTTGTCTTTTTTTTTCTTTCGAGTTGCCCTTTACGGGTTTTCACCTTAGTCTTTTTTCTTTCAGGTAAAATATCTCTTGACTAAACCTGAATTCACCGGATTGGCCATCTATCTCGGTCAATATCAATGCTCTTCTAAAACAGGCCCTACATAAGTCCTTCCCGGTTTGGTATATGCTTTCCTCTAAAATCATTTTGTAGAGGAAAAATCTTCTTCAACATCAGGTTCTTCGTAAAATTCCCTAAGATGAACTTCTTAATGTAAGCTCGCATCATCTGGTCGTGACGAATAGTTTTTAACCTTTTCTTCAATTTGGTTCAATTGGCAAAATACTTCAATTCCATAATCCAATGGGTAAGATGTTGCCCCAACGAAGGTTCGGCCGATATTCAATAAGACAAAGGGTAACGGTAGCTTCTTATGTCAATCTTTACAAGTCTTAGTCACCTTTTTTTTGGGGGGTAACTTTTGTTGCACTGTGATATTCTGCCTAATCTTTGGACAAACTGTAAACTTTGATTTTGTACACTTATTTAAACGCGATCCTTTATGGCATTTGCTAGCATCTGATCTATTATTTCTTCTTCTTCTTCTTCTTCTTCTTCTTCTTCTTCTTCTGAATTTGATAACTTCAATTTGTAACATTGACATATGAAGTTACTTCTACCCTCTTAATGAAGTAAACGATGACTATATTGATGAGTCGATATTGGCTAAAAGCTTCTGACGAGACTGGCTCCATCACATCCATGCCCGCATATAGAAAATTTGTGAAGAACTAGAGTTAGGCATATGAATCTTGTCTATTTAAATTCGCATAGCTGATACCACCCTTTCTATGTAGATCGATAGTGCCTAATCCTCATGTTTAGCTCACATCCTAGTATCCCAGGCATGTCCTGATATGATAGTATGAAAATATTTTGATGTCTCACATTATTTCTATAGTGAGCTAGGTTCGGTCTTCACCTTTTCCTAAACTCGCAATATCCAATAACCCTTTGTAGAGTAAAGTCTGTTTTTCATCTTGTTAAACCATTCTTAACAAGTCAGAAGATATGTCACAATCTCTGTCATCTTCAAAATCTTGAGATCCCCTAGCCCCATATCTTGTGCAAAAAGAAGGTCAGTAATAATGTCATTCATGACGTTGATATTTGGGTACCTAGGTACGAGGGCGAACAAATCCAAAGAATAAATGATTCTAATGATGATTATTTGGATAGTATGGTCACAAAGAATGAAAAAATATTTGTAAAAAATGTATAGTATGAAATGTAAAGAATAAAAGAATATGTATTAAAAAAAAGATGCATATAAATTTCGGACACGAGCCTATTTCACAAAAGAATTCTTATTGCCTATAGGCTTAAGGCAACAAGTATGTTTTGAATATTACTCTAAATCCACTCTAAAAATACAAGAATCCTTTCCACAATTCCTATTGTTTAAAACACTCCCAAGTACGCAAGGTTTGGAAAGTTTATTCCCCGGTTCTTTCTCCGCTTTTGATTTCTTCAAGGAGTCGCAACTTTCTTATCTCCTCCTTCAATAATCACATTTACGACCTCATCGAAGTGATCAGATTTTGATAACTCATCGACTTTCACAACTCCCATTTTGATGAGCTTTTCAACTAGCTTTTTAAACGTAGTGCAGTTTTCAATTGAATGACCCTTTATTTCCGCGTGGTACTCAAATTGGGCATTCTCGTTATACCATTTTGAAAATGGAGGTTGCAACGATTTCAAATAAAATGGGGACACCACGTGTGTGTCAAACAAGCATTGATATAGCTCCTTATATGTTATTGGGATTGGCGTAAATTGGAGCTTTTCAGAGTTTTTCCTTATGCCCGATTCTTGTCTCGCCGATCCTTGTTGCCCAGCAGTGATCACATTGGGTTGGTTAATAGTAATTGCTTTTGAGTACCTTTTGTTGTATGTACTCGTATTATTCACCTCGTCATCTCTTTTCCTAGGAGCAGACCTTTTAGTGGTTTCCTTTGCTTCAATCTTACCACCTCTTATGGCATTTTCAATCATCTCTCCTACCATCACTATATCTGCAAAGCTCTTGGTGGTACTTCCTATCATATGAATGATGAATGGAGCCTTCAAGGTATTAATGAAGAGCATTGTAGTCTCCTTTTCTAGGAGTGGTGGCTGAACTTGCATGGCGACCTCTCTCCATCTTTGCGCATATTGCCTAAAACTTTCATTTGATTTCTTTTCCATGTTTTGCAACATGATTCGGTCAGGTGTCTATGACATGATTATATTGTCTCATGAAGGCTTGGGCCAAGTCCCTCTAGGAGCTAATGTTAGCACGACTGAGTTGGTTGTACCACTTAGACGCTGCACCCGTCAAACTATCCTGGAAACAATGAATCAGAAGTTGATCATTATTCACATAGCCCGTCAAACGTCTACAGAACATAGTGATGTGGGCTTCAGGGCAAGTAGTTCCATTGTATTTCTCAAATTTTGGCATCTTGAATTTATGAGGAAGTACCAGATCAGGGACCAGACTCAAGTCCTTAGCGTCAATACCATGATGATGGTCAGCATTTTCCAAAGCTTGGAACTTTTCTTCTAACCACCTACAGCGATCCTCCAACTTCCCTGAAGATTTAATTCTGATTCCCTCCCTCTCTTCTATGTCCAAATCAGGGATAACGAGGTTGGCAGGGTTATCTCCTAGGTTAGATCCTGAGCCCACTTAAAAGTTCATGGATGGTCTAGGATCAGCTTGCCCCTGCTGAGGCCTAATCATGATGGGTGGCCTTTGGGGATATTTTTCAGGTTGTGTTTGTACGTGTGGTGGAGTGAATCCCCTAGGAAAGTCCTCGTTGTCTTCAGCATTAACTAGGGAACCCTTTCCCTTTTCCATTATCCCACTCATCATCTGGGTTATTTGAGCCATCATGTTCTTTTGAGCTTTCAACATCTGGTTTCTCATCTCTTGTTGGAGTTTTTCCATCTGCTCTTGCATCTGGTCTTGCAGTTCTCTCTAGAATTGTTCTATCCTTTGGTCCATTTTTCTTGACTTTGCTCGTGTACCGTAAAGGTGTTTAGCTTTCAGATTTTCTCCGTAAAGGTGTTTAGCTTTCAGATTTTCTTTCTCTCTCTCTCTTATAATTTAAACTAATTAGACTCTCTCTATAAATTTAAATGCATATGATGTTATGTAATGCAAATGCATGAATACAAAGAAATAGAGGCATTGATTCTGAATTCAGTTACATTAGAAAAACTTTTCTAGAAAACAAATTTCTTTACATAAAACAGATCGCATACACGACCTTATCCTCATAGTCCAAGTGAAGACATGAATCCCTTCTTCGCAAAAGTCAAGTCTTCTAATAGATGCCTCCTCTAACTCCTTTTTGCTTGATCTGGGACGTGACTCACTTCTCCATAATAATCGTTAGCTTCTTCAAGAAGGTCGAGACGTAGTGATTCCCGATTTATCTTTGTCAGCTTGAATCCTTGGGTAATAAGGTCTTGTATTGCTTCGTCGGCTATCAGTCTTCTCTTATTGTGTTTACTTGTACCATATTCGAACGAGACCGTATTATAATCTACTTTATCAAAAAACTCATTTTCTTATGACAAACTTTTCTATTTAGTAATCGAATTTGAAATCAACACATCTTTTTTATGATGTGAATGCAATGCAATCAAAACAAAAGAAAACACGTTAGCATAGGAAAAATAAATAACATAGAACCTATCAGGGTGACCACTAGGGTTTGACATGGTTCTACCTAGGGTAGGCCCTTAGGTTTTCTACATGTGGTTTAGCTCTAAAGCTAAGGTACCCAAACCAGCAGATTCCTCGATCCTCACCCATTATAGGCTCATATGGATCGAGTTCGATTCAGGGGAATACATTTCCCTATGGCCATGCGGAAGTGAAAACTTCACGAAGACATAGGTACAGATATATTTCGGAAGCAATCCACTAGCCCATGCGGAGGTGAAAACCTCACGAAGGCACAGCTTCTCACTCCCACTTAAGGGTGTGACCATGACGGTCATGCAGTGCAATGCAAAGAGATATATTTTAAATCAGAATTTTAAATTCGAACAAAAGGACATGAAATTATCAATTTTACGGCCTGACTCTCTTGGTCCCCAGTGGAGTCGCCAAGCTGTCGAAACCATTTTTAAATCGGGTTTTGAAGAATGGGGATCGACTTTAAAAACAAAATTGGAGTCACCACGAATCTTTTTTACTTAGGTGTGATTGGTTCACCTTGTAAAACGTTTCGTTTTAAAAACATTTTTGGTCTACGAAAAATGAAAAAATGGGTTCGGGAGTCGGTTACGTATGAGGAAAGGTTAGCACCCTCATAACGCCCAAAAATTGGTACCTAATTGATAAAATCACGTCCAAATATTTGAAATTTAAAAATTTTAAAATAAGATCACTTATTAGAAGTAAAACCAAGATTTATCTATTTCAAAGAAATGTAAATACCACATCCAATAAGTTAGGATACATCATTTTATAATTTGAAGTTAGGTGTATCTTTATTTTAGAAAATTCTTACCTCAAGACACAAAACATCACACCCAATAAGTTAGGATACAACGTTTTGGAATTCTCAAGAATAAGTTTTTTATTTGAAAGTTGAGATATCTTTATTCCTAGAGAATATAAACATCACATCTAGCACGTTAGGATACGACATTTTTTTAAACTCTCATAATTAAACTCATCTCATGATTTACAAAACTTGTTAAAAGGATATTTAGTTATTTAGCCAAATGGAAAATCGCATCCAACACGTTAGGACACTATTTTCCGAATTTCTAAATTCCTAAACATTGCCTCATTTTTTAAAAAACTTTAAATAAAATATTAATTTTATGGAAATATATTTTTAATTTAAACAATAATCATGTGACAATATAAAATACAATTAAAATAACTAAAGTAAGAATGATAATACAACAAGAATAAAAATAATAGTAAGATGAAAAACAATGATAACGAAAATAATATAAGTAATATTAATAATAAAATAATAAATCATAATAATAATACCAAAAATACTAGGGTTAGTTATAAATAAAATAATGGTAGTAGCAATATCAAAAATAATATATATTGTATAAAAATATATTGTAATAATCTAAAAATAATGAAAATAAATATGTAATATATATAAATTTTATATCAAGTAAAATTTTAGAAAATAATATAATATAACACTATAATTAAAAATATAATATGATAAATAATATATAAAATTTTAAACCAAATAAAATAATATATAATAATAATTAAATATATATATAGAAATAATAATAAAATAAGAAAGAATTTTATCTATATGTATTTTTATAAAGTTAACAAAGTAAAATGTAAAATTTTAATATTATAAAATATTTTAAATATAATATTAGAATCATTTAAATCTAAAAAAGGTTTTAAAAAATAAATAAAGAAATCAGATCAAATAATAATAAAAATAAATAAAAGGGGGTTAAATTAAAAATAAATAAAAATAACAGGACTTAATTATAAAAATAAAATAACGTGGAAGGGCCTGATGCGCAAACAACCCCTTTCCCAAAAACACGCGGATCCTTCGGGTTGGGTCAGAATTCGGGTGCGAATCTTGATTGAAACGACGTCGTTTTGGTCCTTACCTGACCATGCCAAAACGACGTCGTGTACATGGGCTATAAAAGTCAGAATTCAGCCCCCAGAATTCATTTTAAACATTGAAAGAAAAAAAAATTAGAGAGCTTCAAAAATTCTCTCTAGTCCTTCGTCTAGATTCCGATCTCCGAGACGCTGGTCACACGCCACACATGCCTCCGTGGCCGGTGGCCGGAGGCTCAAATCTCCGATTTTCGTCGTCGAAAGGTAACCTCTTTTACTTCTTTTTTTTTTTAAATTAATGGTTATATATGCGGTATGTGAAAAAAAAAATAAATAAAATAATAAATAAAAATAAATAGAATGAAAAAACCTCTGCGCAAATCTGCTTTTATTTCCTTCAGTTTTCTGACAAGATTTTTGCTCACTGGCTTTGTACAAATCCGTGTCTTTTCGTGTATTACTCTTCGGTCCCTTTGTTGGTTTACAACAGGCTTTTTATAGCCTAAAAAAATGAAAATAAAAAAGGAAAACTTTGCTGTTGCCATTGCTACTTGTTTTTCTTTCCTTTCTTTTGCAGGTAAACGAAGACCTTGGCGATGATGGCGCGATGTGGGGTTCGTGTGCGTTGATGGTGGCGTGACCGTTGGGATCCTGTTGCTTGCGGCGCGACGATTGAGGTGGAGCTGACTGCGGCGCTAGGGTTTCTAGGAAACCCTAGGTCTCCTGACTGTCGAAGGTTCTGGGCTCCCTTGGGCCACATAGGTTTTGGGTCTGTAAGTGGGTATTAGGCCACGGGTTTAGATTAGGTAGTCTGCTGTTGGGTGATTTGTTTGTAAATTTGGGCCTTAGTTTTAGACTGTAAAAGGACATTGGTTTTTTTATTTTATTTTCTTGGCCCGGGCAAAAATGTGTGCTTACAGTAACATTTTAAATATAAGTGACTAAAATATAATTTGAGTGACTAAAATGTTATAACATGATAATGTAAATAACTAAAACGTAACATTTTAAACATAAATAACTAAAATGTAATTTGAAGAAAATAAAAGTGGCTATTTTGATAATTTATTTACTAAATTCACTTAATTTTAAGTCAAATTTGTATCCTGCTTTTATGGCAAAGATAACTGCTACCAAACAATAAATAGATGCTTCGGCTAAGAAATGGGATTATTCGGGTTTCTTTTTCAGTTTTTTTTTTTCCAGCTATTTTCATATAAGTAACCTAATTTTGATGATTTATGTATTTTTGCAAGTACAGTTGATTTTGTTTATTTCATATCTAAGAATTCGGGTTGGATTTTTACCATATGCAATTACATATTTGTGAGTATTTTGTTTTATTATACAATGTTATAATTGTATGGGTTTTAACTGGATCATTTTCGAATCTTTATTTGTTTGTGGTTATAATAGTTTTATTTTATTTTATAATTTGTTTAGATATATATTTGACATAATAACTTTTTTACCCTTAAATTTTATAAAAATCATTTTAACCCTCATTTAATTTTTCATATCTTTTAGTCCTTGAGATTATATATTTTTAAACCATTCAAATTTAAATTTGATAATTTTAATCCATTTAAGTTAGGTCATATACAATTATAATAATTTTATTCCATTTAAGTTAGGTCATATATAAAATAACCTCCTAGTTTCTATTGATATATTCAAGGTTTTAAAACCAAATTGGTGGTCAAATCGATTAATCATTAGTTTGTTGATTCAATCGGTCTAGTAGATCTATCCAATTCGATTAATTAAATCATTAAAAATTTATAAAAATATTAAAAATTATGTTCAATCAAAATTTACCAGTCCATATTAGTTTAATGCTTCTCTGAATCGTTACCCCGGCTAGTTCTCGATTCAACCAACCAATCTAATCCAATTCAAACAATCTTGAATATACTTCAATATTTTTAAATCTAAATGAAATACTAAATATTAAAATTTAAAATCAAAATAAATTTTTGTAATATCCCAAAAATCGGGTAAGAAGAAATTGGGTTTTTAAACCAAGAGTGGTCATCCCTCAATTTTGAGTTTAGATTTTGGAAATTTTTGATAAGTGATTTGACTTGGTTTAGTGGTTAAGTGTTTTGATTATATGTGTAAGGTTTTAGGTTTGAATCCTATCTCTTGAAATTTTGCTACTTTTGATTAAGTCTCTATCATTAAACATATGTGTTATAAGTTAAATTCAGCCAATTAATTACAAGAATGAGCTTGTTGGTTCAATGGTTAAGTTTTTGTGTATTTTTTGGTCTGTGTTCGAATCTCTTAGGAAGTAATAGAGAATATTTTATTTTTGAAATTCTTTGTGTGGTAGTTAGTTTTAGGTGGTTAAGTAAACTTCCCAAAACCTCCTAAGTTGATGATATTGCTTTATTTTCGTTTTACTTTCCATTTCTGTTTTTGTCATTCCTTCGTTCTTTCTTTATTTTTCTTCGTTTGATTCTTCTCTTCAAACTACATTTCTTTTTGCTATGTTATGCCAAATTGATTTTATACGGGGTTTGACTTCTCCTTTTTAGTTCAATTCGCTGGTCGCTAAGTTGATTTAAAGTTTTGGTGTCGAAAATTCTTCGACTTAACTTCTTTGACATAACTTCGATTCTAGAATGTTAGTTTTTAGTGATTTGACTACAAATTAATCATTTTTTGGGCAATTTCTTGTTGTTTAGGGACGGGAATTCATCCTTGTTGCTCCTGCATCGAATCTGTATCAGGTGGGTATCAAAAACCACTTCTTCTTCGAATTTTAGTTGTCAGAAAATAAGACTTTCGATGCCACATGAACGTGTAACTTATTGTTCATGAAAATTGGAGGCATACGGGCTAGGGACATGGGCTTGTGCCCAGGTTGTGTATGGTTACGTGTTATGCAGGGTTCACACATGCCAATGACATAGGCGTCTATCCAAACCATGTAACTCACTGATTGCGGATTGGGACCACACAGGTAGGTGACATGGGCGTGTGAAACACACGGGTAAGTAAAAGGGTATGGGCTAGACCGTGTGGAGGCACAAGGGCCAGTTATCCAGTGTGTGAAACTACACGAGCGTGTGGACCAATGTTTGGATTTTTCCTCGGGCCACAAGCGTTGTTAAAAAGAACGCAAGCCTATTGTAGGGTCTGTATGGTTTGAATTAGTCTATATAACTTGATATCTGATGATCTGATAATGAACAACATGTGATCTATACGCGTGTCTGCTATGTTTGAACCTAAGTATGTAGGATCTGTCAGAACGTAATGTGCTATTGTAACACCCCTTACCCATATTCAACGCCGGAATAGGGTACGAGGCATTACCAAAACACATACACTTGAAAACGTATTAAACTGAGTCATAAAATTTCATCCAAATTATACAAAATGAACTGCTAAATATTAAAGGCCAACATTTTAGGCCAAACCAATTATGACATATACAAATGACTAAGTCTCCTATACATGCCATAAACTTAAGAGGCTTATATTCACTTTTACCCCACGATGATAGCTTGATAGTGTGATTACATCTCCGACGATCTCTAACTCGAGTTAGCATACAACCCTATAAGATATGGGAAATGAAGGGAAGTAAGCTACAAAGCTTAGTAAGTAAGTAAGTAAATAATAAGTGATTTATTAACATGCTTTTATAAATCTTCACAATATGTTCTCAAGATAATACAATCATAATTGAACATAGTTCCACTTTTTATTCATGTTCATCTCAAGCTATCTACTCGAGTCACAGTCACTAAATTATTTATATCTAGAGATATAGAACCCCAAATTAAGATCTGTTAATTTTCCATGAAACTAGGATCACATATCTTCTTATCATAAAATTTCCAGAATTTTTGGTTTAGCCAATCAATACAGTTTATTCATTAAATATTCCCCTATTTTACTGTTTGACTATTCTGACCTCTCTTCACTACGAATCAATTTTCTCCTTGTACAGAGTTTATATGACCTTATTATTTAGTTCATTTGAAATTAGACTCATTCAGGATTTCAGGCATATAATTTATATCCCACAATTATTTTTGTACAATTTTTAATGATTTTTAAAAGGCAGAACAGAGGATCACATAATCATTCTAAACCAGTCTCACAGAAATTCAAATATCTCAAAATATACGAATAATTTGTTTTCTATGTTTCTTTTATATGAAAATAGACTCAATAATATTTAAATAAATATCTCATACAACTTATAATTCAATATCTACTATTTTTAGTGATTTTTCAAACTCATGTCACTGCTGCTGTCCAAACAGTTTTATTGTAAATTTTTGCTCTCTCTTTCACTTTAGTTGTGTTCATCACTTGCTTATACCAACCTTTCCAATTTCCGATTACATATCGAACATATTGTTCATACGTACATTTGCCACATTTCTCAATTGGTCACATTCACACTTGCACTTATTCATAACATGATCGCACCAATCATCATTAGTAAATTATCTCGTTGAACCCCTTCAAAACGCCTTGATACTCGGTGGTCTCAAAGACATAGCTCCACCTACACATAATTGACTTTCTTGTACACATGGTGAAGGTCCCTTATCACCCATGTGACCTAGCCATTCCATCTCGTAGCTTTCTTGTCTACATGGCGTCCAACACTAGGAACCACTCATGTGACCTAGCTACATGGTGAAAGTATTACACATGGCGTCCAACCCGTAACTTTCTTGTAGACATGGTATACACACAGTATTACACATGTGACCTAGTTACATATGAAATTATTATCCCGTAGCTTTCTTGCACACATGGTGAAAGTCCCTTATCATCCATGTGGCCTAGCTACATATCAAAATTTTCCATCTCGTAGCTTTTATTGTGCACACGGTGAAGGTCCCTTATCACTCGTGTGACCTAGCTACATATTGTCCGTATCTCTCAGTTTTCCGAAGGTTCAATCGAGAATTTCCCATTCCATACATTTTTATATTTTAGTTACCACCCAATGATTTCCATAATAGCTAGCAAAATAATTATTGTACAAGTAAAATAAATGCATTATTTACATATAAACTTTCTTGTCGAAATCTCGTCAGGTACAACCGTGTAGCAACTCATACAACCCATGTAATATTAATTTAACATTCAATTCTTGTAACATTAATTTGCCATTCAATTTCACATAACACAACAAACATCACATTTTCCATACCATACATACCATCCATCAACTTCTCCTAAACATATTAAATCATACAATTTATGCCATATCAATAGAGAATTACAATTCAAGCATGGTGTTGCATTATTACTAACACACGAACTTACCTCGAATGTCGAAACGGTCATTTTATCAACTTTCTCGATTTTTCGATTTTCCTCCAGTTCTAGGTCTAAATCTCATTTTTCGGGGTCTAAAACATCAAATTTCACTTATTTAATTAATGTACTACTCAAAACAGTCCGTAACTCAAACTTTTGCAAAATTACAATTTTGCCCCTAAACTTTTGCATAATTACAATTTTGCCCCTAGGCTTGAAAATTAAACTTCATCCCTTATTCTTATGTTTTATAACATGATGAACATTTTTCCCTTCTATAGAAACATCAAATTCTCACTCTAACATGTGCTTATGAGCATTAGGTATTTTTACCGATTTTGTCGTTTTACTCGTTTTCACGTAAAATCGCTTAGCAAAAGTTGTTTAACATAATTTCAGCCTTCATATTCTATCATAAAATATCAAAATAAACACATTTCACCTATGGGTATTTTTCCAAATATGAACTCTAGGTAAATTATTGCTAGAATAAGTTAAACCAAGTTACCGAGATTCTAAAATGTAAAGAACATTAAAAACGGGGCTTGGAATCACTTACTATGGAGCTTGGAAGCTTGAAACAAACCATAGCTATGTATAACACTTGTAATTTCATCCTAATGAAGAAGATGAACATATTTGGCATTTAAATTTTGTTTTTAATTCATTTAATTCACTAAATTACCAAAATGCCTCTTAAAAAATCTTTTGAAACATACCCATTCATGTCCATTTTTGTCCAAAAACTTAACCAATGGTCTAATTATCATTTAAGGACCCCCAATTTAAAATTTCATAACAATTGGACACCTCTAACATGTAGAACTCAACTTTTGCACTTTTTACAATTTAGTCCTTTTGACTAAATTGAGTGCCCAAACGTCAAAATTTTCGGATGAAATTTTCACAAAATCTTTCTGTGAGATCATAGACTATAAAAATATAATAAAAATAAATTTTATTACGTCAAATTTGTGGTCCCAAAACCACTGCTCCGACTAGGCCTTAATTCGGGATGTTACAGCTATTGTCTACTGTGTGCGAATTATCCAAGTACGATATGCATTTACATGAATTTTCTTTCTTAAGAACATGTGATATCCGAATATGTTGAATTGATTGGTACTGATTTTAATTTATAACCAATCATGTGACTTCATGGCAAATTTGATATTATTTGTTAAGTTTTGATAAATTTGCTTTATAACGCATGGACTCCCATGCCTACTGACTCTTTTACTGTACGATAGCATGACTTACATGCTTATCACTCTGGTTTTGTATATGCATGTCATGACACATTGCATGGGACTTGGGATGATGTGAAAGGAGGAAGTTTCTGGCAGTTTGATTATCTACATTATCTGGTGGTTTATCCACGTTTCTATTTTGGCATTTGGGCTGCAATATAGTGGCTTGACCACATGTATCCAATCTAATAGTTTTAACTATAAAATTTCGGTGACACTGTCCACAGTTATCTGTTGGTGTAATTTTGCTAGATGAATTCTAGGGGGACTCTATTTTAGTGTGTAGCTGAGTTGGGTAGGATATTTTCTGTTAAATCTACATTCTGATCTATTTTGAAAAATACAACATTTGTATGAACATACATCCTCTATGTATTTCTGTTCACTTCTGCTCTGTTCCATTGTGCTCTACTTTATTCTGCTCTGTCCTGTTCTGGTGGGTTTGTGTTGTTCTGTTATATTAGCATGATTGTAACAGCCTGATTTAGGGCCTAGTCAAAATAGTAGTTGCGAGACCACAAATTCGAAGTAGAAATATGTGTTTTATGATTTTATGAGGCTTATGATGTGTTTGTATGGTTGTGTGAAAATTTTTATGAGGAAATTTTATTTATTAGTGATTAAATTGTCCATTAGGACTAAATTGCAAAGATTAGAAAATATGAGATTCTAGAAGATTTAAGTATGAAATAGAATTATAAAAATTACTAGAGGTCCTTATTTAGCAATTAGACCATTAAATGTCAAGATGGACAAAAATGGACATGGGAAGGAAAAAATCTCAAAAAAGGGATTTAAGGGCATTTTAATCATTTGGTTAATTAATGAATTGAAAAGGGAAAAATAAGTCAAAATCTTGTCCATCTTCTTCCTCTAAGTGCCGAAATTTTCAAGGAGACATAGCTAGGGTTTCTTCAACTTCCAAGCTTGATAGTAAGTGCATCTTAGCCCTATTTTTAATGTTCTTCATATTTTGAGATCCTCGTAGCTCGATATAGCTATTTCTAGCTATATTTTGAGCTAAGGTTTATGTTCAAAAATTTACCCATGTATGACATGCATGTATCTTGATGTTTTATGGAAGAATACAAAAGTTTGATGTATGGTAAACATATTTTTCTAAGTGATTTTCATGAGAAATTCATAAAAAGGACTAAATTGTAAAAGTTATAAAATGGTCATACATGAGTGAATTAGTAGAAATTGGGGACTGTTGTAGTTATGAAAGAGGTTCGGCTAGGTTTAAAATACAAGAAAGTTGAATAAAAATTATTTTACGAGCCTAGGGGTAAAAATGTAATTATGTAAAAGATTAAGGGCAAAATCATAAATTTTCCAAAGCATGAATTATGAGTCAATTTAGTCAATATGATATTAAAAAAGTGAAATTGCTACTATAGATCAAGAAACACGAAGCCCGGACCGAAATCGAGGCAAATACAAAGTGTTAGACTAAATCGAACATCTACACACATTTTGAGTGCCGAGGTAAGTTTGTGTGAAATTAAGGCTACATATGTTTTTATGTTTAAATTACTTATTATTATGAGAAATGCATATTATTTTCATAAAGTTGATTAGTGATGCCTCGATAAGAAAATAATGAGAATATGTTAAGTTGAAGTCCTAGTTGAAGATTTGAAATAAAAAGGATACCTATGTCACGACATGAGATAAGGACGGTCTCCTATAAGATCATGTCTGGGACATGACATCGGCACCGAATGTAGATCTTGTATAAGACCATATATTGGATATGGCATTGGCATCGTGATACATGTATGATGAGATTGAGTATTCTCTGATATTTTGAGTAGTTCAACGGGCAAAAGAGCTAAGTATGCAAAGATGCTATAGAGTTAAATTATACAAGGATGATAATGAGTTCCATTTATGTAAGTATGATGATGATTTAAGTTTATGTTCAAGTTAGCATAAGTGCTAAATTATGTGATGAAATGATATAGGTACCATAAGTAAAATACAAGTTATGAACTATATTGTGATATGTGATGGGTAAGAGTAAGTATGAGTAAGTATACCCAAGTACTTGAGAACTTTTGTTGTTATTGTTCTATGAGATGAATGGATTTTTACCATTAATACTTATGTTGCTATATTAATTCATGCAAACTTACTAAGCTATAAGCTTACCCATTTCTTTTCCCTTTTCCTTGTAGCATCGCCAAGCTAGCTCGGGAATTATTGAACGTCGGAGCTTGGATCACACTATCAATCATTATTTTGGTATAGTAAAGTTGATTTATTTGAGTATGACATGTATAAAAACTTGGTCATTTTGCATTATGTCATATTTGAAAGCCAAAGTTTTGGCTACTAATGTTATACACTTATTTTGTATATGGTCATTGGGATTTGGCCAATATTTATCAAGTTTCATAATTTAATGATGATAAGTTTTATGAAGTGAAAGTTCATGCAAATGAAGTAAAATGTGAAGTGTATGAATAAGGATTAGTAGTTCTTTATAGTGTATTATTACCATGTCATGTATTGCTTGTGTTGGCATATGGGTGTTTATGTTTCAGGGTGGCAATTGGCTTGGAAAATAGCCTTCTAATTGTCCACACAAGTAGACACATGGGCATGTGTCTAGACCGTGTGTGACACACGGTCAGCCCTTATGGTTGTGTTGATAGCCTGTGTGTCCCCTGCATCAAATTTGTGACAATTCGATTCACCACACGGGCCAGCACACGGGCATGTGCTTAGGCCGTGTGCCCTTAAGAGTTTGCTGACGTCTAAGTTTACATGTAAACAATATAACATTTTAACATGTATTAAACACTCTCATAGCATTATTTACTAAGCAAGAAACAATTTACATTCAAGATCATGCTTACTCACTTCCTTCATTCACACATTCCAACCACATCACAAGCATAATGCATACATTCATTACCAGTTTCCTTGCACTTAGCATCACAAGGTCACATAGTACAATGCATCACTATATCATAATACATTACTCATAGTCACATTACTCAGTGGTTTCGCACTTAGCCCACCATCAGTCTTTATTAGGGTGGTATCGTACATAGCCCACCAAAGGATTAGCTACAGTGGTATTGCACACAGCCCACCAAAAAGGTTAGTTACGGTGGTATTACACACAGCCCACCAAAAGATGAGCTACGGTGGTATCGCACATAGCCCACCAAAAGATAAATAGACGATGGTATCACACACAGCCCATCATAATTAAGCAACAAGGTGGTATAGCACTTAGCCCACCATCAAGGTTTGATATAACACACTTGCATATCCATTCCATCATTCATACTAGAGTTATTCAATAACTACCGCTTTCTATCTACTTGAATCATACTTGTTCTCAATTGTGCTATGCGCTAATTAACAACAATAATGTGCATATAAAATGCATCATGTACACGTAAACTTACCTCGGTGCAAAACGTGTTGATTTGCGGTTTACTCAGTAACCTTGCCTTTTCCCCGGTCAAGGTTAAACCCGCATTCTTCTTGATCTATAACAATAAAATTCATTCATTTAAAACATTTTTACGATCATTATGCACCAAAATCTACACTTAGGGAAAATGACCATTTTGCCCTTATACCATGGCAAAATTATGATTTTCCCCTAAGCTCGTGAATCATTTTTCACCACATTTTCTAAATAAACAAGCATAGATGAACATTTATTTCTCTTATAACTACTCACCATTCCAACTATTTCATGCATTTATGACACAAATTGAATCTTTGCATTCAAGCCCTATTTAGGTGTTTTCATGCTAACACTATTCATAAAAGTTGTTTCTCACCTCCCTACCATTCATTTTATTCCATAAAAACTCAGCTAACAACATAAATACTCTCATGGAAAGTCCCTAAGCTCTCAACCATATCTCAAATTAGTCCCCTCATTAGCTAGCTTAAGCTTTGGGGACTCCAAAAACACAAAAATCATCAATTAAAACCACCTAAATCACTTACTAGCAAAGATATGGCTTGGCTGAAAGTTTGAACTCCCAAATGCCCTATTTCCTCTTAAATTTTTGGTAAAAAGAGATTAATGAATACTAAAAGATGATAGTTTTTCTCTTCCCTTTATTTTATTCATATTTTCTTACCTAACTCATCCAATTTCGACCAAAAATTAAATGCTCTTGTCTCCCTTATGCACATGGCCGGCCATCACTAGGTAAGTGGCCTAATTTCACTTTAAAATCCTCCAAATTACCTTCTATGGCTATTAGGTACCTCCACCTTATAAAATAGAACTTTTGCACTTTATGCGATTTAGTCTTTTTTTATAATTAAGCATGCTATCACTCAAATTAAAGCACCAAAATTTTCATGCATCCATATAATTGTACTACAACATATAAAACAACATTAAAAAAATTTTCTTCGACCTCGGTTCAGTTGTCTCAAACCCACTATTTCGACTAGCCTCAAAATTAGGCTGTTACAACTCTTCCCCCCTTTAGGGATTTTCGCCCTCAAAAATCTTACTAGTAAAGAGGTTTGGATATTGTTTTCTCATGGCTTCCCCCGGTTCCCATGTAGCCTCTTCAACACCATGTTTTTGCCATAACACTTTTACTAAGGCTATGTCCTTATTCCTCAACTGTTTCACTTCTTGAGCCAAGATTTTAATCGGCTCTTCCTCATATGCCATATCTGGTCATATCTCAATTTCGGTCGGAGGAATCACATGCGAAGGATCGAAGTGATAACGCCTTAGCATTGATACATGAAACACGTTGTGAATTTCTCCAACTCTCCGATAAAGTCAATCGATATGCCACTGGCCCAATCCTTTTGGTAATTTCATACGGCCCTATGAATCTAAGACTCAATTTACCCTTTCGACCAAATCTCAGTATTTTCTTCCACGGGGACACTTTCAGAAATACCTTGTCGCCCACTTGAAACTCAATTTCTTTTCTTTTCAAGTCTGCGTACGACTTTTTCGGTTTGAAGCAACTTTGAGACTATCCCGAATAACTTTCACTTTCTCCTCAGTCTCTTTAACTAAATCAACCCCATGAATTTGCTTCTCACTCAGCTCGGTCCAATACAAGAAGTTCGACACTTACGACCATATAAGGCTTCATATGGTACCATCCGTATTCTCGACTGATAACTATTGTTGTAAGCGAATTTGACCAAGGGTAGGTATCTTTCTTAACTACCTTCGAATTCTAACACACAACATCGGAGCATATCTTCAAGAACTTAGATTACTCTCTCAGATTGTCTGTTAGTTTGAGGATGGAATGCAGTACTAAAATTCAACCTTGTACCTAAGGCCTCTTAGAACTTCTTCCAAAACCTCGAAGTAAATCTCGGGTCTCTATCCGAGATAATGGATATAGGCGCTCCATGCAATCTTACCACTTCTGCAATATACAATTCGACTAATTTATCCAGCGAATAATCAAACTCGCATAGGTATAAAGTGAGCCAACTTCGTCAACCTATCAACAATAACCCACACATAATCTTTCTTTTTCGGAGTCAAAGGCAACCCCATCACGAAGTCCATGGTGATCTGATCCCACTTCCACTTGGGAACCATCACTGGTTGAAGTAATCCCGAAGGCACTTGATGCTCAGCTTTCACTTGTTGACAAATCAGACATTTTGTTACATACTCCGAGATGTCTCTTCTCATTCCTGGCCACCAATAGAGTTTCTTTAAATCATTGTACATTTTCGTACTGCTCGGGTGTACTGATAAGTAACTACTGTGTGCTTCTTGTAAAATCTCTCAGATCAGCTCGTCATCTTTGGGTACACAAATTCTATCATGGAACATTAAGCAACCATCTGAACTCACCTGGAATTTAAAATTAGTTCTTGATTCACACTTAGCTCTTTTAGCTAGTATTTCACTATCATTTCTTTGATCCTCACATATTTGTTGAACAAATAGTGGTCTAGCTCTCAACTCAGCCAGTATAGCACTATCATCAGACAATGACAAACTCGTTCTCATAGCTCTTAAAGCATATAAGGATTTTCTACTTAAAGCATCTGCAACTACATTCACTTTCCCCGGGTGGCAATCGATCACTAGCTCGTAGTCCTTCAATAATTCAAGCCACCGTCATTGCCATAAATTTAATTCCTTTTGATCCATCAAGTACTTCAAACTCTTATGATCTGTGAAGATTTGGCACTTCTCACCATATAAGAATGTCACTAAACCTTTAACGCAAAAACAATTACGGCAAACTTCTGGTCATGATTCGGATAATTCTTCTCAATGTGGCTTTAGCTGTCTCGAGGCGTAAGCGACCACCTTACCCTCTTGCATCAACACACAACCAAGACTATTTAACGACGTGTCACTGTAGACCATAAACTTTTTCCCGACTCAGGTTGTACCAAAATCGGTGCCTCTGTCAACAACATTTTCAATCTCTCAAAATTCTATTGGCATTTTTCAGTCCATTCAAGCTTAACATCCTTATGCAATAGTTTCTTCATCAAAGTAGCAATCATAGAGAATCCCTTCACAAACCGCCTATAGTACCCCGCTAAGCCCAAAAAGCTTCTGACTTCCGTCACGTTCCTTGGCGGTTTCTACTCCAGAATAGTCGAGACCTTTCCCGGATCAACCCTAATACCTTTACCTGACACAATATGTCCTAGGAATCCTACTTCTCAAAGCCAAAATTTTCTCTTACTAAATTTAGCATATAACTGCTTGTCCCTCAAATTGTGTAAAACAATCTTCAAATGCTCTGCATGATCACTCTCTTCTCGAGAGTAAACCAATATGTCATCAATAAAGACAACCACAAACTTATCCAAATACGGTCAAAAACACGGTTCATTAAGTCCATAAAAACAACAGAAGCATTCGTTAAACTGAATGGCATGACCCGAAACTCATAATGGCCATACCTCGTCCTGAATACTGTCTTGACACATCTTGTTCCTTGACACTCAACTGGTAATAACTGGACCTCTGGTCAATCTTGGAGAACACCGTAGCTCCCTTTAGTTGATCGAATAGATCATCTATCCTCGGTAAAGGATATTTGTTCTTCACAGTTACTTTGTTGAGCTGTCATAGTCTATGCACAATCTCATCGACCCATCTTTCTTTTTCACATATAGTACCGGAGCACCCCATGGTGAATAGCTCGGTCTTGCAAAACCCTTATCCGTCAATTCTTGTAACTGAACCTTCAGTTCTTTCAACTCCAACGGTGCCATCCTATATGGAGTAATGGAAATAGGTGCCGTTCCCGAACTAACTCAATCCCAAAATCAACCTTTCTAATTGAAGGTAATCCGGTAACTCTTCTGGGAATACATCTGGATACTCATATACAACCGGTACTATTTCAATCTTTGCTTCAGACTCTTGGGTGTTCAGTACAAAAGTGAGATATGACTCACATCTTTTTCTCAAATATTTCTCAGCCACCAATGAAGAGATCACCATCAGTAAATTATCTAACTCACCTGGTTCAACCCGAATAACATCCCCATTTTCACATTTCAATTCAATGAATTTACTACCACAATTCACTAGAACACTATGGGTATTCAACCAATCCATACCAAGAATCAAATCAAAATCATCAAATGGCAACAACATAAGGTTTGTCGGAAAATAATGACCCTAATTGTCAAGGGACAGTTCCTACACACCTTGTCCACTAACACATGTTTTCCTAATGGGTTGGACACCTTTACCACAAATTTAGTAGACTCAATAGTCATATTCAAACTAGATGCCAATCTCATACAAATATAAGAATAGGTCAACCTCGGGTCAATCAAAGCAATAACAAAGGTGTCATGAAGAGAAAAAGTACCCGTTATTACATCTGGCAATGATGCATCTTCTTGAGCGCGAACAGCATAGGTTCTTGCTAGCGCCCGGCCCTCTGGCCTCACAGTA
The DNA here is from genome assembly GCA_025506655.1 of Gossypium rotundifolium. NCBI lineage: Eukaryota > Viridiplantae > Streptophyta > Magnoliopsida > Malvales > Malvaceae > Gossypium > Gossypium rotundifolium. The sequence goes on along the minus strand of CP106731.1, from coordinate 43,193,459 downwards.
GTGTCTCGTGATACACCTTTACAACTAGTCCCACCTCTCGGGTTCTTTTGTGGCCTACCTCTAGAGGATACATTGCTTGATCTCACCTCTTGCTTTTTCTTTTTATCATCCCTTTCAGGGTAGTTTCAGATAAAATGGTCGGGGGAACAACATTTGTCACAATTTCGATTATTTTCCCAACACTCCCTAATGTGATGTCTGCCACAACTTGGGCACTCCGGTTTGGAATTTGGATTGCCCACACTTGCCATCGAGGTGTCCTGAACTCCTGAACTCGAATACGTGTTGCCTCGCTCTTTTTGTGAATACCCGGCTAATGTAGTCATCCGAGGGTTCACTTCCCTAGACCTCTTCGATTGAGCTTGGTATGATTTGTTCATCAGTCTCTTCTTCGCATCCCGAGCCTCACTCAGGGCTTTCCTCTTTTCCTTACTCAATTCATCGACCTTACTAGCCCTATCCACCAATATCAAAAATTCTTTTAGCTCTAGAATCCTGACTAAAAGTCTGACGTCTTTATTCAACCCATCTTCAAATCTCTTGCATAAGGTAGCTTCCGTGGATGCACATTCTTACGCATACTTGCTGAGCCTAACAAATTCGCGCTTATATTTTGCCACAGTCATTTTTCCTTGCTTTAACTCAAGGAATTCTTTTCGTTTCTGGTCTACAAATTTTTTACTTATATACTTCTTTCGGAACTCTTCCAAGAAGAAGTCTTACGTTACCCTCTCTTTAGGAACCACTGATGTCAACGTTTTCCACCAATAGTATGCTGAGTCCCTAAGCAAAGATACAATGCATTTCAAGCTCTCCTCAGGTGTACAGGAGAGTTCATCAAAAACCCTCATTGAGTTCTCCAGCCAGAACTCTACTCGCTCAGGGTCATTATCAATATTAGCTAGAAAATCCTCAGCCCCTTTCTTTCGAATTCTGTCTATCGGGGGCTTAGTTGTCCTCACTACTTCTATACCTTGGGAAGCCTCAGGAACTGGCTGAGGTATAGGAGGAGGTGGAAGAGGTTGAGCATTAGGGTTTGCTCGTACGTACTCAGTGTACTAGTTACTCATCATTTGAAGAAAAGCTTCCCGAACCTCTTCTCCTTAACCCCTAGTCTAGGGTCCACTTTGCACAGGCACGGTCCCTTGCGCGGGAGCTGGCGCATTACTAGTTGCATCATCAACAGCCGACTGATCGGGATCTATATGCTATATAGAACAAATTTAAAATCATCAGAAGCCACCACACTATCATTATACACTTATAGCATGTATAGCTAGACTATTACACATGCTACGGTAGTCCTAGAATCGACTAAACCATAGCTCTGATATCATTAAATGTAACACCCCTTACCCGTGTTCTACATTGGAACCGTACTCGAAGCGTTACTTTAATAAAATTCTCATGACCGCCACTTAGGCCCATGCAACTACTCTCTCTTGACACTTTAACAACATCATTATTAGCTTACGAAGCCTCACTCATACACACAAGAACATTCGAGACTATACTGAAACTTTTTTGAATTCTACAAAAATTTTCTCTTTTATACAGGGCTCACACGCCTATGTAAAATTAAACATGCCTGTGTGTAGATACACACACGCCCTTGCTTCGCAACCATGGTGAATTCTGACTACACACACACGGTCTCTAAGCCTAGTCACACGCCCGTGTTTGACACCCATGGATGACACTGACTTGGGTCACATGACCTGGATGCTCGCCCATGTGGCTGGTCCGTAATCGTCTCTGACTAGTTCCTCACGGCCTGGGCATGCCCGTGTGCTTCAACTGTATGATCATTCATATTCTAATTTTAAGGTGCAGACTTCACACGGCCTAGGCACACGCCCATAGCTTGATTGAGTGTCACACACGGCCTAGATTCACTCCCGTGTACCTACCCATGTGGATAAGAACAAGGCTGTTTGCCAAGCTCCTTGCACCCCTATAGCTTACTCTACATGAATCCATTCAACATACTAATAAACATCTCATAATTTCTATATGAATTCCCATAAATGACCTTGAAAGTCCATAAATAGTAAAATGAGCCAACATTCATGGCAATTTACAAAATAAATGTTTTAGCAAGAGCCAATTCACTTTTGATCAAAAGAACAAAATAATCTAACTACTCTAACCCCTATACATGCCATTTACAAAATCACTAAGTCTAATTATAACGAAGTGAGTAGATAGTGTGGGCGGTCTCCTGGTTATCGACATATTTCAGTTTGGCTCTTGAACTCTATAAAATAAGGGAAAGAAAGGGGAATAAGCTTAAAGCTTAGTAAGTTTACATGTAAACAATATAACATTTTAACGTGTATTAAACACTCTCATAGCATTATTTACTAAGCAAGAAACAATTTACATTCAAGATCATGCTTACTCACTTCCTTCATTCACACATTCCAATCATATCAAAAGCATACTGCATACATTCATTGTCGATTTCCCTACACTTAGCATCACAAGGTCACATAATACAACGCATCTCTATATCATAATACATTACTCATAGTCACATTACTCGGTGGTTTCAAACTTAGCCCACCATCAGTCTTTATTAGGGTGGTATCGGACATAACCCACCAAAGGATTAGCTACGGTGGTATCGCACACAGCCCACCAAAAAGGTTAGTTACAGTGGTATCGCGTATAACCCACCAAAGGATTAGCTATGGTGGTATCGTACATAGCTCACCAAAAGATAAATAGATGATGGTATTGCACACAGCCCATCGTAATTAAGCAACAAGGTGGTATAGCAATCAGCCCACCATCAAGGTTTGATATAACACACTTACATATCCATTCCATCATTCATACTAGAGTTATTCAATAACTACCACTTTCTATCTACTTGAATCATACTTATTCTTAATTGTGCTATGTGCTAATTAACAACAATAACGTGCATATAAAATGCATCATTTACACGTAAACCTACCTCGGTGCAAAACGTGTTGATTTGCAGTTTACTCAGTAACCTTGCCTTTTCCCCAGTCAAGGTTAATCTCGCATTCTTCTTGATCTATAACAATACTTCTTGATCTATAACAATAAAATTCATTCATTTAAAACATTTTATGATCATAATGCACCAAAATCTACACTTTGGCAAAATGACCATTTTGCCCTTATATCATGGCAAAATTACGATTTTTCCCCTAAGCTCGTGAATCATTTTTCACCATATTTTCTAAATAAACAAGCATAGATGAACATTTATTTCTCTTACAACTACTCACCATTCCAACTATTTCATGCATTTATGACACAAATTGAATATTTGCATTCAAGCCCTATTTAGGTGTTTTCATGCTAACACCATTCATAAAAGTTGTTTCTCACCTCCCTACCATTCATTTTATTACATAAAAACTCAGCTAAAAACATAAATACTCTCATGGAAAGCCTCTATACTTTTGACCATATCTCAAATTAGTCCCCTCATTAGCTAGCTTAAGCTTTGGGGACTCCAAAAACATAAAATCATCAATTAAAACAACCTAAATCACTTACTAGCAAAGAGATGGCTTGGCTGAAAGTTTGACCTCCCAAATGCCCTATTTCCTCTTAAATTTTTGGTAGAAAGAGCTGAATGAATAGTAAAAGATGATAGTTTTTCTCTTCCCTTTATTTTATTCATCTTTTCTCACCTAACTCATCCAATTTTAACCAAATATTAAATGCTCTTGTCTCCCCTATGCACATGGCCAGCCATCACTAGGTAAATAGCCTAATTTCACTTTAAATCCTCTAAATTACCTTCTATAGCTATTAGGTACCTCTACCTTATAAAATAGAACTTTTGCACTTTATGCGATTTAGTCCTTTTTCGCAATTAAGCATGCTATCACTCAAATTAAAACACAAAAATTTTCATGCATCCATTTAATTATGCTACAACACATAAAATAACATTAAAAAAATTTCTTCAACCTCGGTTCAGTAGTGTCAAACCCACTGTTCTGACTAGCCCCAAAATCGGGCTGTTACAGTGCATGTAAGGTTAGTAATACCTTGTATCTTTTTCGGCATTGAATACGGGTAACGGGTGTTACATTTAGTGGTATAGAGCTATGGTTTAGTTAGTTATCAAACTACCATAACGTGTGTAAGAGTCTAATTATATATACCATAAATGTATATTAATAGTGTGGTGACTCCTGACAAATTTTTTTTAAAACTGAGTTTTCATATAGCAAATGGATCCCGACCGAGATGCTGCTGATGAAGCTGCTAGTAATGCGTCGACTCTTGCGTAAGGGACTGCGCCTGTAGAAAGTAGGCCCAAGACTTTGGGTCAAGGAGAAGAGGCTCGAGAAGCCTTTTTCCACATGATGAATAACTGGTACACCAAATTTGTGCGAGCAAATCTTAATGCTAAACCTCCTCCACCCCCTCCTATACCTCAGCCAGTTCTGTGGCTCCTCAAGGTATCAACTTGGTAAGAGTGACTAAACCCTTGGTCGATAAGATTCAAAAAGAAATTCAGAGCTAATATAGACGATGACCCTGAGAAAGCGGAGTTTTGGCTCATGAACTCTATGCGAGTATTCGATGAACTCTCTTGCACGCTGAAGGGAGCTTAAAATACATCATGTCATTGCTGAAGGACTCAGCATATCGATGGTGGAAAATGTTGACGTCGGTAGTTCCAAGGGAGAGAGTGACATGGGACTTCTTCTTAGAAGAGTTCTGAAAAAAGTACATAAGTTAGAGATTTATAGATCAGAAACGAAAATAGTTCCTTGAATTGAAGCAAGGAAAAATGACTGGGGTAGAGTATGAGCGCGAGTTTTTTAGGCTTAGCAAGTATGCACAAGAGTGTGTTTCTATGAAAGCTATTTTGTGCAAGAGGTTCGAGGATGGACTGAATGAGGGTATCAGATTGTTGGTTGGGATTTTAGAATTGAAGAAATTTTTGGTTTTGGTTGATAGAGCTTGCAAGACTGAAGAATTGAATAAGGAAAAGAGAAAAACCATGATTGAGGCCCGAGATACAAGGAAGAGGCCAGTAAGTAAATCATTCCAAACTCAATCCAAGAGGTTCAAGTAAGCGAACCCTCAGATGACTACTTCAGTTGGGTATTCACACCCAGATAGAGGTAATACATGTTCAAGCTCGAGAGTTCAAGCCACCTTGATGGCAAGCGTGGGCAATAGAAAGTCAAATAAACCGAGTGTCTAAATTGTGGTAGGCAACATACTGGGAGTGTTAGGGAAACAACCGTAATTGCTACAAGTGTGGGTCACCCGACCACTTCATTCAGAACTGTCTAGAGAGGGATGAGAAGGATAGAAAAGAAGAAGTAAGGGCAAGCAATGTACCTTCGAGGGATAGACCACAAAGGAACCCGGGGAGTGGGACTAGTAATAGAGGTGCGCCTAGAGACTCTGCTGTGAGATCGGAGGGTCGAGCACCTACAAGGACTTATGCCATTCGCGCTCGCGAAGAGGCATCATCTCCAGATATGATAACGAATAATTTTTCTCTTTATGATATCTCTATTGTTGCTTTGATTGATCAGGGGTCTACCTATTCTTATGTTTTCATGAAATTGGCATCTAGCATGAGTATGATTTTTGAGTCTACGGAATTTATAGTAAAGTATCAAACCCGTTAGGAAAACATGTACTAGTTGACAAGGTGTGTTGGAATTGTCCTTTGACAATTAGAGGTCATTATTTTCCGGTAAATCTCATGTTATTTTCGTTTAATGAATTTGACCTAGTTCTTGGTATGGATTGGTTGACTGCTCATAAGATTTTAGTAAACTGTGGTAGTAAGTTTATTGAATTGAGATGTGTAAATAGAGAAGTCATTCGGGTTGAATCAGGTAAATTGGATAGTTTGCTTGTAATGATTTCGTCTATGGTAGCTAAAAATACTTGAGAAAAGGGTGTGAGTCATATCTCACCTTTGTGCTAAATACTTAAGAGTCAGAGGTAAATATTGAATCAGTGTCGGTGGTGTGTGAGTATCTGGACGTGTTCCCGGAAGAGTTATCAAGATTGCCTCTAGTTAGAGAGGTTGAGTTTGGTATCGAGTTAGCTCTGGGTACTGCACCTATTTTAGTGGCCTCATATACGATGGCATCGTTGGAGTTAAAAGAATTGAAGGTTCAGTTGCAAGAGTTAACGTATAAGGGTTTTGCAAGACTGAGCTATTCACTGTGGGGTGCTCCGGTACTTTTTGTGAAGAAGAAAGATGGGCCGCTGAGACTGTGTATAGACTACAGACAACTTAACAAGGTAACAATGAAGAATAAGTATCCTTTGCCAAGGATAGACGATTTGTTCAATCAACTGAAGGGAGCTACAGTGTTTTCTAAGATAGATTTAAGGTCTGGCTATTACCAGTTGAGGGCTAAGGAGCAAGATATGTCGAAAACTACATTTCGGATGAGGTATGGCCATTATGAGTTTCTTGTCATGCCATTTGGCTTAACGAATGCTCTTGCGATCTTTATGGATTTAATGAACCTGATCTTCAGGCAGTATTTGGATAAGTTTGTAGTCATTTTTATTGACGATATACTAATTTATTCCTTTGATGAGAATGAACATGTAGAACACCTGAGAACTGTGTTGCAGACTCTAAGAGAAAGTAGTTGTATGCTAAATTTAGCAAGAGTGAGTTTTGGCTCCGAGAGGTCAGATTTTTAGAGCACATTGTGTCGAGTGATGGAATTAGAGTTGATCCGAGTAAGATCTTGGCTATTATGGAGTGGAAACTACCGAGGAACGTGTCAGAGATTAGGAGCTTTTTGGGTTTAGCGGGGTACTACAGACGGTTCGTTAAAGGGTTCTCTATGATTGCTACACCAATGACGAGATTGTTACATAAAGATCTTAAGTTCGAATGGACCGAGAAGTGCCAACAGAGTTTTAAAAAACTGAAAGCTTTGTTGACTGAAGCACCGATTTTAGTACAACCTAAGTTGGGAAAGGAGTTTGTGGTCTGCAGTGATGCATCATTAAATGGTCTTTGCTGTGTGTTGATGCAAGAGGGTAAACTAGTGGCTTATGCCTCGAGACAGCTAAAATCGCATGAGAAGAATAATCTGACTCATGATTTGGAGTTGGCTGCAGTCGTTTTCACTTTGAAGATTTGGCATCATTATTTGTATGGTGAAAAGTGCCAAATCTCACAAAATTTTGAAGTACCTGATGAACCAAAAGGATTTGAATGCGACAATGGTAGTGGTTCGAATTACTGAAGGATTATGAGCTAGTAATTGATTACCACTCGGGGAAAGTGAATGTGGTTGCGGATGCCTTAAGCAGAAAATCCCTATATGCTTTGAAAGCTATGAATACGAGTTTAACATTGTCTGATGATGGTGTTGTATTGGCCAAGTTGAGGGTTAGGACATTATTTCTTCAGCAGATATGTGAAGCTCAAAAAAATGATAGAGAAATGCAAGCTAAGAGAGTTCAGTGTGAATCAGGAAATGGCTCTGATTTTTGGGTTAATTCAGATGATTGTTTGAGGTTTCATGATAGAGTTTGTGTACCAAAAGATGATGAGTTAATCTGGATAATTTTACATGAAGCACACAATGGTTGCTTGTCAGTACATCCAGTAGCATAAAAATGTACAATGACTTGAAGAAGTTTTATTAGTGGCCAGGTATGAAAAGAGACATCTTCGAGTTTGTTACAAAGTGTTTGATCTATCAACAAGTGAAAGTTGAGCATCAAGTACCTTCGGGATTACTTCAACCAGTGATGGTTCCCGAGTGGAAGTGGGATCGAATCACAATGGATTTCGTAACGGGGTTACCTATGACTCTGAAAAAAAAGATGTTGTATGGGTTATTATGGATAGATTAACGAAATCGACTCACTTTATACCAGTGCTTGTGGATTACTCACTTGATAAGTTGGCCGAGTTGTATATTGTTAAAGTTGTGAGATTACATGGGGTACTTATATCTATTATCTTGGATAGAGATCCAAGATTTAATTCGAGGTTTTGGAAGAAGTTACAGGAAGCCTTGGGTACAAGATTGAATTTTAGTACTGTGATCCATCCTCAACCTGATGGCTAATCCGGAAGAGTGATTCAAGTTCTTGAGGATATGCTCCGATGCTGTGTTTTAGAGTTCGAAGGTAGTTGGAAAAATATTTACCTTTGGTTAAGTTTGCCTACAATAATAGTTATCAGTCAAGTATATGGATGGCACTGTACGAAGCTTTATATGGTCGTAAGTGTCGGACTCCCTTGTATTGGACAGATCTTAGTGAGAGGCAAATTCACGGGGTTGATCTAGTTAGAGAAACTGTGGAGAAAGTGAAAGTGATCCATGATAGTCTGAAAGCTGCTTCAAATCGACAAAAGTCATATGGGGATTTGAAAATGAAACAAATCTAGTTTCAAGTAGGCGATAAAGTATTCCTGAAGTAGCCCCGTGGAAGAAAATATTGAGATTTGGTCAAAAGGGCAAATTGAGTCCACGGTTCATAAGGTCATATGAGGTTATTGAAAGGATTGGGCCAGTAGCTTATTAGTTGGCTTTGCCGGTAGGGTTAGAGAGAATACACAACGTGTTTCATATGTCGATGCTGCGACAATATAGTTCTGATCCTTCGCATGTGATCTCTCTGACCGTAGTTGAGATACGACTGAACATGAATTATAAAGAGAACCAATTAAAATTTTGGCTCGAGAGGTTAAATAGTTGAGAAATAAAACTATAGCCTTAGTGAAAGTGTTATGGCAAAAACACGGTGTAGAAGATACTACATGGGAAACGAAAGAAGCCATGAGGGAACAGTACCCAAACCTTTTTACCGGTAAGATTTTTAGGGACGAAAATCTCTAAAGAGGGGGAAAGTTGTAACAGCCTGATTTTGGGGCTAGTTGGAACAGTGGTTTCAGGACCACTAATCTGAGGTTGAAGAAAATTATTTTAATATTATTTTATGTGTTATAGCATGATTATAAGGATGCATGAAAATTTTGGTGCTTTAATTTTAGCAATTGTATGCTTAATTGCTAAAAATGACTAAATCACATAAAGTGTGAAAGTTTTATTTTACAAGCTATATGTGTCTAATAGCTATGGAAAATTAAATTGAAGGTCCTTAATGTGCAATTAAGCCAATGAGAGGGTGTTGGTTGGCTATAGGGACAAGGGAGACAAAGGCATTAAATTGGTCAAAAATTTAGTGATATTAGGTACATAAAAATGAATAAAATAAGATAAAGAAAGAAGATATCATGTTTTACTATTCCTATTTCTTATTCCACCAAAATTTAAAGAGAAAATAGAGGTTTTTGGAGCTCAAACTTTCAGCCAAGCTATTCCCTTGCAAGTAAGTGACTTTAAAGGTCTTTCTTGATAATTTTTGTACTTTTGGAACCCCCAAAGCTTAAGCTAGCTAATGGGGGGACTATTTTGCAAAATGGTTGAAAGTTTAGGGACTTGTCATGAGAGTGTTTATGTTGTTTTTTGAGTTTTTATGGAAGAAAATGAATGTTAGTGGGGTAAGGAATAACTTTTGTGAAAGGTTTTTCCATGAAAACATCTAAATAAGACTTATTTGTAAAGGTTGTAATTGAGTAATAAATGCATGAAATGATTGGTTTTATGAATTTTTATGAGAGAAATAAATGTTCAGCTAGGTTTTTTTAATGAGAAAATGTGATGAAAAAATGATTTACGAGTCTAGGGGCAAAATCATAATTTTGCCAAAGTATAAGGGCAAAATGGTCATTTTTGCCTAAGTAGAAATTTTCATGTATCATGGGTTATATAGTGATTGAATGAGTAAATTTTATTATTATAGATCAAGAAGAGCGTAGAAACAACCTTGACCGAGGAAAAGGCAAGGTTACGGACTAAACTGCCAATTAACATATTTTGCACTGAGGTAAGTTTACGTGTAAACGATACATCCTTAATACTTATGATGTTACCTATTGATGCATTGTATGGATGTAAATACTTATTGGTGAGATTGATTGAAAATGATAGATAATTAGTAATTCTCGTATGAACCTCGGAATAGAAATGTAAGTATGGACAAATATCCGTAATTATCATTTGGTGGGCTGTGTGCGATACCTCCTTATTATTTATTCATGATGGGCTGTGTGTGATACCATCGTTTATATTATCATTTGGTGGGCTATGTACGAAACCACATAATTATCATTGTTGGTGGGCTGTGTGCGATACCACCCTATTATTAATTAATGGTGGGCTGTGTGTGAAACCACCGAGTACGTGTATCATTCCAAGGGGTTCATCGAGAAACTTGTTTAAGTAAATATTTCATGTGGCTTTGTGTTGATAAATGCAGGGCATAAGTACAAATAAATGTGAGCAATGTATTTGATATATGGTTGGGATGTGGTAAGAGTGGAGATGAGTAAGCATGATTATGGAAATGTGAATTGTTCTTACATAGTACATAATGTTATTGATTGATTAGTATATGATATGGTGCTTATTATTTACATGTAGACTTACTAAGCTTAAAGCTTACTCCCTTTCTTTTCCCTTGTTTTATAGTGTCAAAGAGCCAGCTCGGGATACGAAGATAATCAGAAGATCACCCACACTATCAGCACATCTTGGTATATTTAGACTGAACATTTTGAGTGTGGCATGTATAGGGACTAGACTTAGTGAAATGTCTTGTTGTTTTGGCCAAGTGTGTTGGCTCTTTTAAAGGTGAACTCTTTTGTATATGGCCATAGTTGATGGCTCATTATTATTAATAAATGAAAAGATGAGGTTATTCATGAATGTGTTTGATGCATTATTGGGTTGCTTGGTTAAAGTATGCATGAATGGGTTGAAAGTTGAATGTGATTGATGTTTGTATGAATTAAGGTGATAAAAAGAGCTTGGAAAATAGCCTTGTTCTTGTCCACATGGGTAGACACATGTGCGTGTGTCTAGGTCGTGTGTGACACACGGTCAGTCTCATGGGTGTGCGGTCAGGTCGTGTGTCCCCTTGTATGCTAGTTTTACATGTCAGTATGCTCAGTACTAAACACATGGGTAGAGACACGACCGTGTGTCTCAGCTGTATGGAAGGCAAGACCAACGGACATGGGCGTGTGCCTAGGCCATGTGAAGTCTGCACCTGAATTTGGAATTTAGTTCGCCACACGGTCGAAGGATACGGGTGTGTGCCTAGGCCGTATGACAGTTTTGAGTTGATGACGTCAGAAATAAAATGCCAAGGTTTTGGCACGGGCGGGTCGAGGCCATGTGAGGGACACGGGCTAGGGACACGAGCGTGTGTCCGGCCGTGTGAAAACCCCTATAGGTTTGAATGAAGAAATAATTCCACACGGTCATGTGATATGTCACACGGGCGTGTCCCTTCCTCCACACAGGCGTGTGGACTGTTTAGAGAAAATTTTCTAAGGTCTTCCAGAGAGCTTCAAAGGAGCTCGATTTGATCTCGAACCATTCATATACCGTGAATTTGGCCTCGTAGGCTTATTTAGGAGGTGTTAGTAAAAGTTTTAAATTGAAGAGAAAAGTCAAGTTTCTAAATTGCATGATTGATTGCGTGTAAGCTTAGTAATGCCTCATACCCTGTTCCAACATTGAATACGGGTAAGAGGTGTTACAAGTAGTGGCATGCAAATTAAGAAAGAAAATAAATAAAAAAGGAAAGAAAAAAAATAAAGGGAGAAAGGAAGTCACGCACGACCTAGGGACTTATAAGGTTCAAACTTCAATTGGTTAGTAAATTTAGTCCTTTTTCTTGTAATTTTTATATTTTTAGAATCTCGGTGCCTAGGACTACCCAACCCATGTTGTAATTTTACCATTGATTAAGATTTTAAATGTTGTTATTATTAAATAGTTTTAGTATTAGGGATTAAATTGATAGATTTTAAGCTAGAAATGAAAAAGGATTAAAATATATAACAAATTGTAAAATTTGGGTAATAGGGACTAAATCGTGAAAATTTTGAAATTTAGGGGTTTAATTAAAAATAAGGAGTTAAATTTTGTTTTATGTGAAATTTGTGTGAAAATATAGAATTCAATCTGAGAATAAAAATTAGTATCGGTTTAGGGACTAAATTGGAATTTAAGCAAATGTTGAGTAAAAATTTAAAATATTCAATATGAAATTAAATTGTGTTGTATTGATGTATTTTAATTGTTTTAATTCTGTAGCTAACGTCCTACCGGAATCCTCGACTAAAAAGGGGAAGGATAAAATCAACGTCGAATAGCTCGAAATCCAAGGTTTGTATTTCTATAATTCGAACCTAGTTACTAATTGTTATATTTTGATTTAATGCATATGGTAAGCGGTTGAGGTGAGTATTTTGGCACTTTGATATTGAATTGAAATTATAGTTGATTGAATTGGATTGAATTGATATATATTATGAATGTATTGATTATTTGAATTGAAATAAATATGTGTAAATGTGATAATGTGCAATTATGATAAATAGATATTGGTTGTATTTGGAGAGTGAATTAGAACCCTATTAACTGTATCGAGCTGAGTCAGATATAGATGGCATGCCATAGGATAGGAAGAGTTTAGGGATTTCTTCGACTTCGAGTCGATGAGGCACTAGGTGCCAATTTACTTCGGTTTAACCGATGAGGCACTGAGTGTCAATTTATATAGTTTTGGGTGCAGTTATTACTTCAGATTTATCCGATGAGGCACTGGGTGCCAAACTGGTGTGTTGGTTGGATCCGTGTATCCTTCCGAGTCTGAGTCGTGTTAATAGGGGTAATCAAATAATAAAGTTCTATAATCGATATTGAATGATATTCTATGTGAATTAAAAATGAGATAGTGATATAAAATATGAAAAATGAGATATGTTGTGATTAAATGAGATACATGAGTTTTGTACTCATGAATTGAATATTGAATGGATAATGCCATTATATAAACAAATGTGGTTTGATATGTGAAAAGCTATTTATATAGTAAGTGTGTGAATTAGGACATTTGTTAAACAAATGAAATATGACAACATGTGTAAATTGAATATAGTATGAAATGATATGCTATTATGTATGAATTCAAAAGGTTGGCATATGGTAGTTGTGATCTTAGACATTAATATGTGTTTATAATTCAATTGTACATTTTGTATTCTCTTGTCTTTAAATGTTTGGATTATAGAAATATCACTGAGTTTTACTCAGCATACAATTTTGTTTTTCCCATGTTCAGGTTTCGATTCTGCATCCAGTAATGATCCCGATCTCAAATGTGGTGATGTTTATCTTTTTGTGTTAGTATGTACCTAAGATGTCTAGTTGATAGTTATTTTGTGGATGGATTGTAAATAAAGTTATAAGTGTAATGTTGGTTTGAGTATATAAGTGTATGTTTGTGTTTGAAGCCATAATTTGGCATGTAGTTTTGAACCAATGCTTGTTATGTGTATGTGAATATAAGTTGATGTTTTAGGTAGATATGAGCTAGGCCAAATTGATGGATTTTGACATGTTTAAAATTTTGATTTGAATGATGCATTGATGATATGTTTTGATGATATAAATGTAGTACCAATGAGGGTACATTGGTTAGGCACCTAGGATGATTTTTTTGGCATGTTTTGAGTGTGTTTGATTGTGTTTTGAATAGATTAAACAAATGGTTTTTGAGTTGCTTAATGCCTAAGCAAGTAGAAAATGGTAAACTTGTGGTTTAAGGCACATTTTAGGTCCACACGGCCAAACACACAGGCATGTGACTTGGCTGTGTGAGACACTCGGCTAGCACACGGGTGTGGGAGGCCATTTCGAAGGTTACACAGCCTGGCCTACAGACGTGTGGCTTAGACGTGTGGCTCAAGTCAATGAGTTACATGGGCACGGACATGGCCGTGTGTCCTTACTTCAAATGCCCACACGGCCGCACACACAGCGTATGACTTGGCTGTAAGTCACATCGCTGTGTGACCCCTGCAATTAAAATTTTTCTAACTTTTTCCTAAATTTTTCAAATGTTTCTGATTTAGTTCCAAATCGTTTCTAATGTTATTTTTAGGCCTTGAAGGCATGAATAAGGGGCGTTATGCATGTTAATGATGAATTATATTACGATTTTTGAAATATTTGAAATGAATGATTTAGATTATAATTACTCGGTAATGCTTCGAAACCTTATTTTGGCAACGAATATGGATTAGGGGTGTTACAAAATCATTAGCGATTTCTATGATGTGTTCTTGTAATAATCTGCATTAATGAATAAAAAGTCGTTGAAAATATTATTTGTTTTGTATTAAATTTGAGTTGTGCAACGACAGTATGATGGTCTGTATGAATAGGAACAATATAGATTCTATGGTTTAGGAACTGATGAGACTGTGGGAATTTCGAAGACGAAATTATTTTAAGGGGGAGAAAGTTGTAGCATCTCAAAAATCGGGTTACAAGAAATTGGGTTTTGAAACCAAGAGTGGTCATCCATCGATTTGGAGTTTAGATTTTGGAAATTTTTGACAAGTGATTTGATTTGATTTAGTGGTTAAGTGTTCTGGTTATATGTGTGAGGTTCTAGGTTCGAATCCTATCTCTTGAAATTTTTTACTATTGATTAAATCCATATATTTAGACATGTGGGTTATAAGTTAAATTCAACCAATTGATGACAAGAATTAGCTTGCTATGTAACAGCCCAATTTTGGGTCTAGTCAGAATAGTGTTTCGGGACCACAAATCTGACGTGGTAAAATTTATTTTTATTATATTTTATGGTTTATAGTTTCATGGAATGATTTCATGAAAATTTCGTTAAAAAATTTTGACTTTTGAGCACTCAATTTAGCTAGAAGGACTAAATTGTAATAAATGTAAAATGTGTTTCTAGAAGCTAGAGGTGTTTAAATGCTATGAGATTCAAATTGGAGGTCCTTAAATGGTAATTAGATCATTATACTAGTATGAACAAAAATGGACATGGATAGGTGAAATTTTGAAGTTTTTCATTAAGGGCATTTTAGTTATTTGGTTAATAAAGACAAAATTTAACAAATAAAAGATGTTCATCTTTCTATTTTTATCCCCATGGCTGAATGTCCCAAAGGAAACCATAGCTAGGGTTTGCCAAGCTTCCAAGCTCGATTATAAGTCCGTTCTTGTCCCGTTTTTAATGATTTTTGTATTTTTGAGATCATTATAGCTTGATTTAGCTATTTCAAGGACGAATTTGAAAGAAAGGTGAAGTTTAAAATTTTACTCATGTTGAACATATATGTATTTTGATGTTTGATGATAGAAAATGGATGTTTGTTGCTTGTTAAACGACTTTTGCTAAGTTATTTTGGGTAAAAATTTTAAAAATGACTTATTTGTAAAAGTCTATAAAATGAGTAGAAAAATGTGAATAAATGGAAAATTAGGGCTGTTATGATTATGAAAATGGTTCGTCTAGGCTTGGGTTTTGAGGAAATTGAATGAAATTCATTTTACGAGCCTAGGGACTAAAGTGTAAAATGTCAAAAGTTTAAGGGCAAATATATAATTTTTGCCATTGTGTGTTTTTGGGTTGAAATGAATAATGTGGTGATTAAATGAGATGAATTTGATATTGTAGATCAAGAAAAATGAAGTTTGGGCATAGATCGTGGGAAAAATAAAGTGTTTAACGATTAGGTCCATTTTTATTATTTTTATACCGAGGTAAGTTCATATGTTAATAATGCAGTGTTATAATTGTATTTATAATGTTTTTTTATTGCATGAATTGTATGATTGACTCTATAGATGTCATTGACGAAGTTTTGACAAACGAGAAAATCCCGGTTGAACCTTAGGAATAGATTAGGATACAAGTGACATGTCACTAGGAACCCATGTAATTATGTGATTTATGTGTCCCGTACTGGTCCTGTACATCCTACTGGTGGCTGGGTATACCGACATATGTTACGGATACCTGATAGTTTGTGTGAACAGCACTGTGTAACTACGTCTTGACTGACAGCTTGTGTGAGCAGGCCCTTGGATAACTCGAGAGCGAGCTTATATGTGTTATGGGTTTGTGGTAGCATTGGCTACATATGTGGCACTTATGTGCAAAGTTATCCATGTATCCGATAGTATTCCAAGTGGTTCAACGAGTATGTCAAAGATGAGAAAGTACGTGATTATGTTACGAGTTGGTACAGGTATGTACGAAAAACACAAAGAAAATGGATTCGGTATATGATGAATTATTGGTAAGGATGTGATGGAATAAATTATGCTCATGAAGTTTAATGACATTTATGTTGATATATGTTATGTTATTCATATGATAAGCTATTGGTAAGAATGTGATTGAGTAAGTTGTGTTTATGAAGTCTTAATGACATTTATGTTAATATATGTTAAGTTATTTATATGTCAAATGTATGAATAATGTTTTGTATTATTTGCATATAAACTTACTAAGCTATATAGCTTACCCCCCTTTCTTTCTCTTATCTTATAGTGTCACAAAGCTGGCTCGGGATAGGAGATCATCGGAGTTCGCATCACAATATCAAATGATTATTTTGGGTATTGATGAGCTTAACATTTTGAGTATGTGGCATGTATAGGGACTTGGTCATTTTGTTATATATGTCATCATGATTTTAGCCAATGTATTGGCTTGTAAATGTCAAAGGCTTGTTTTGATATTTGGCCATAATTGGCTTATTTTTGGGCTAACATGGTTGTAAACCTAAGTATATTTATATATGTGCCAATGTCTTTGGTGATATGATCATGGTATGATTGGAGAATGATAGAAGGGTTATTTATGATATGAATGTGAAATGTTTGGCAATGTGGTCTATTGATGAGATGATAAAGTGGTGTACAACTAGGTATCTTGAAAGTAGTCAATTGTGGCTTAATAAATGTTGTGAGTATGATAGATGTTGATGTTGTATTGGCATGTGTTGTTCATAATTGTGGATGTTTTGGTTTCCTAAGTATGTTATGTTTTGTGCCTTTGAATTGGTGTAAGTGCATGTGTGAATAAGGGTGGCAAATGGCTTGGTAAATAGCCTTTATTTTGTTCACACGGGTAGACACACGGGCATGTGTCTAGGCTGTGTGTGACACATAATCTGTCCCATGGGCATGTGTTCTGGCCGTGTGTCCCTTTGCACCTTAATTTTGAAAAATAGAATGTCCAGAATTGAGCACATGGGCGGAGACACAGACGTGTGTCTCAGCCGTGTGTGCTACACAGCCTAGCACATGGGCGTATGGCACGACCGTGTGGCATAAGTCAAAGAGCACCCTAATTTGAACACGACTGAAGCACGGGCATGTCCTAGGGTCACATGGGCGTGTCCTAGGGTCACATTGGCGTGTCCCTTGGACCATATGGGCGTGTGAACCCTGCAGTTAGCAAAAATTTTCTAAGTTTTGTAAATATTTCCTGAGCTCTCGGTTTAGTCCCGAACCACTTCCAATGCATGTTTTGGGCTTCGTAGGCTCGTATTAGGGACTTTATGATTGAATTCGAATTGTTTTAAATTGGATGCAAATTTATGACTCGGACTTGTGTGAATGCTTATGTTGTAAGTTCAGAAATGCCTCGTACCCTATTCCAGCATTGAGTACGGGTAAAGGGTGTTACATGCTAGTTCAATGGTTAGGCTTTTGTATACTCTTTGGTCTGGTGTTCGAATATCTGCGGAAGCAATAGGGAATATTTTATTTTTGAAATTATGTGTGGTAGTTAGTTTCAGGTGGTTAAGTAAACTTCCCAAAAACTCCTGAGTTGATGATATTGCTTTATTTTCGTTTTACTTTCCATTTCTATTTCTACCATTCCTCCGTTCTTTATTTATTTTTCTTTGTTTCATTCTTCTCTTCAAACTATATTTTTTTGCTATGTTATTCTGAACTGATTTTTTACAGGGTTTGACTTCTCCTTTTTAGTTCAATTCGTTGACCGATAAGTTGATTTAAAGTTTTGGTGTCGAAGGCTCTTTGACGTAACTTCGATTCTGAAATGTTATTTTTTAGCAATTTGACTACGAATTAATTGTTTTTAGGCAATTGCTTGTCGTTTAGGGACGGGAATTCATCCTTGTTGCTCCTACATCAAATCCGTATCAGGTGGGTATTAGAAACCCCTTCTTCTTCAAATATTAGTCATTAGAAAATGGGACTGTCGACGCCACACGATCATGTGATAGGCTGTGTGAGCCATACCGCTGTATGTCAGGCCTTGTAACTCACTGTTCATGAAAATTGGAGGCATATGGGCTTGGAACACAGACGTGTGCCTAGGCTGTGTGTGGTTATGTGTTATGCAGGGTTCACACGTGCCAATGACTTAGACGTTTGTCCAGGCTGTATAACTCACTGATTGCGAATTGAGACCACACGGTTAGGTGACACGGACGTGTGTCAACACGTGTGGGACATACAAACAAGTACAAAGGTGTGGGCTAGACCATGTGGAGGCACACGGGGCAGCTATCCAGGCTGTGTAAAACTACACTAGTGTATGGACCAATGTTTGGAATTTTCCCCTTGAGCTACACACGTCATTCGAACAAACGTAGGCCTACTGTAGGGTCCGTATAGTCTGAATTAGGCTATATAACTTGATATCTGATGATTTGATGATGAGCAACGTGTGATCTATACGCGTGTCTACTATATTTGAACCTAAGTATGTAGGATCTATCAGAACGTAATGTACTATTGTCTAATGTGTGCTAATTATCCAAGTATGATATGTATTTTGTTAAGTTTGTTGGTACGCCTTTACGTGAATTTTTTTCTTAAGAACATGTGATATTCGAATATGTTGAATTGATTGGTACTGATTATGATTTATAACCATGCATGTGACTTCATGGAAAATCTGATATTATTTGTTAAGTTTTGATGAATCTGCTTTATAACGCATGGACTCCCATGCCTATTGACTCTGTTATTGTACGATAGCATGACTTACATGCTTATCACTCTGCTTTTGTATATGCATGCCATGACATATTGCATGGGACTTGGGATGATGTGAAAGGAGGAAGTTTCTGGCAGTTTGATTATCTGCATTATCTGGTGGTTTATCCACATTTCTATTCTGGCAGCTTGGCTGCAATATAGTGGCTTGACCACATGTATTCGATCAGACATTTTTAACTGTAAAATTCTGGTGGCACTGTCTACAGCTATCTGTTGGTTTGATTTGGCTAGATGAGTTCTAGGGGGACTCTATTTTGGTGTGTAGCGGAGTTGGGTAGGATGTTTTCTGATAAATCTGCATTCTGATCAGTTTTGAAAAATACTGTATCTACATGAATATGCATTCTCTGTGTAGTTATGTTTAATTCTACTCTGTTCCGTTCTACTCTTCTTTGTTCTGTTCTATTCAGTTTTGCTCTGTTCCATTCTCTCTGCTCTATTCTTTTCTGGTGGGTTTGTGTTGTTCTGTTATATTAGCATGATTGTAACCTCCATGAAACACTAGTCTATTTCATTCTGATCTTATACTCGCTATTAAGTTCTCTGTGTTACTCGATTTAATTATTGTTTTGTTAATTGTAATTGATGTTGCTTATACACTAGGCTTTATAGCTCACCTTTTGGTTTTATATTTGTGTGTTCAGGTAAGTCTTTGACTTAAGACCGGATGGCTTGTAGGAACTCGGATGGTTTTACAAAAATTTAAAAATGCTTTTGATCTTTTGGGTTTGTAGTGTGTTCTAAGCTTGTCTTGGTTTTTGCTAAATTTGTCAGTAATTGATCATTTTTAATGTGACAGTACAAAACTACTCAAGTCGATAAAACGAATTTCAGTTTCAATGTTAAACTCCGAAAAGATTTTCTTCCACGAATCAAGTAAAGTTTTAAATGTTTTCTAGATAATTACTGAAATCAGTTTTCAATACGTTGGGGTAACTCATCCATATTCAATTTAAACTTCTAAGCTAAGTTTGGGGTGTTTCAATTTTAAATTGTAAATTTGTAATAAAAATTAAATAATAGCTCCATTCACTCAAACCTGAGTTCTCTCCATTTGAAAAAGCTTATTGAATGATGCCAACATAGACTTCATGTTGGAAATTCCATCTATACATCCTTCAATTGTATTTAGAAGTTGAATCCATCATCATTCAATTTGCTTAACGTGAGAGTAAATCTAAGGGTTTTGAATCCCTTACTCAGGTATTGATATAAGAAAATGACACATTGCTTAATGATGCTAATTATCCATTCTTGCCAAGCAATGAATCTAGAATGCAAAGGCAAAAACATCGATAATCTTTTTGGATTCTTAGATTATAAGACTACTAGTAAGTAAGACAAAAAATGAAAACAATAGAACGATTGATTTTGTCCGAAGCTAATGATAAGTTTGAGAATACGAATGTGGATGGTGGAATGTTTGAAGAAGAAAATGAGGCACATGAAGAGCAAGATGATTTTGAAGAATATGAAAGTGTTAATAATAACAAGGCTTCTGAAACTCCATTCATTGCCCAATCTCTAGAAGGAGTTGGATTAGAAACTGAGACTATCCCTTTAAAAGTGCCACTTCAAGAGCCAAATATATCATTCTTCACAAATATTAATAGAGGTAATGATGTTGTTATTTGTAATTAAGCTCCACAAATTGAAACTATTGCTTGGAATCCTGATCTTGAATTAAAGAAAGTATTAATTTTCCAAGATAAGGCAGAATTGAAAAAAAGTTATGCAATTGTACTTTATTAAGAGGCACCAAAAGTATGAGTTGGTGGAGACAAAAAAAAAAAATTATGTTCTTTGAGGTGTAAATGACAAATGAGAATGGATGCAAATGGAGGCTTTTAACATATTTGTAACACCCTTTACCCAACTCAATTGTTGGGTCGAACTACAAGATGTCACATTCGTTCCCAAACAACAACCTTCAAATACACGGTAAATAAATTATTCAAACATTCAATCATATCATAAACACATTTGCATTATAATATACAATTAAATTTGAGTCTTAATCGAGCTTATAAAAGCTCTTTTGTTGGTCTGAGCGTGAAATAAGATCAAATCGTAAAGTTTTAAAATTTCAAGATCAATGTCATGACGTCACTTCCTCCATGTCGTGACGATGCCAAAAAATTTTCACGTCGTGACCTCAGGCCACCTGATGTCGCGACGTGACTCACTGTCAATCGACATTGCGACAAGGAAGATGCTCGTCGGGACGTGAACTTTGTTTTTGGAAAAATTTGAGCCATTAGGTACCTATTTCAAGACTACCATATAACCTTCACATTTTAAGCACGACTAGTTTGCTTGCATTAAAACATTCCATACGCATACTGAAACAACTACAAATAATCACATTCATCCTCACATCAACTTATAAAATTAAGTAGATAGAGATTTTTTAAAATTAAAAAATAACTAAAAATTAAAATTTTAAATTTTTTTAAAAACCTAAAAATATCAAGAAAATATCAAAGAATAAAAAAATAGCTCGGTAATACTTTTTAAATTAAAATGTTACGAAAATTTTGAAAAATTAAAAAACTAAATTTTATTAGAAAAATTTCTAAACTTATTAAAATTTATAAAATCCAAAAATGAAAACTTTTAAAAATAAAAAATAATTATTAAATTTAATAAAAATCAATCAACATATTTTGTACTTACCTTTTCTTTGACATTTTGTGCTTACATTTTCTTAAATCTCTTTATACAACAAATTACTCATTCGCTAATTAAGTCTTAACTCGATTAGTATGAACATTATCCTCCTATGTATAGGTTGGGGAGCGAATATGAGTAATTTTAAATATTATATCAAAAATAATAGATATAATAAGAATCTATAATAAAATTATTTAAAAAGAATAAATTACTCATTCAACTATTACATAAAAAAAATTTATAGTAAATATGACTAGAGTAGTTTTTGGGCCAAGCCAATGTTGGATTTTTTAAAAAATTTAGGCCAGAGCCCTAACCACTCAAGTTCACCCAACTGGTCCATTTCAATGTTTAAAAAATAATAAAATTTATTTTATTTAACTTTGATTATAAACATCAAATATTATAATAAAATTATTTTTTAAATTTTATTATCTTTAAATAGTAAATCGAGCTAGGGTAGACTAGGTTAGCTTGATTGAAAATTTTAAACCCAATCCTAACTCAAGTTGCATCGTCCCACCGATGAACATCTCCAAAAATAACTAAAATCCAAAATAAAAGCATATATTCATAACCGAAGGAAATAACTTATTTGATTGTGGCCTTAAGCAAATAACTTAGGTCAATTTAGTATACAAGCCAATATTTGTGAATACCCAACAAACTTCTAAAACGGATTAGAACTTTTAGAGTTATTTTTTTTCCACATTATTTAGAATTGTTAATAAATTTTTATAGTTTTTCATTATTTTAGGATTTTTTCATTTATTATTATTAATTTTTGGCTTAAATACTAAAAAAACCCTTGCACAAAATTAAAAAAAAATCAATGAAGCCCCTAATTAAAAATATAGTCATTTTTGAGGTTAGTCACCATGTCAACTACCATGCCAGCCACCACACCATTATTTAACGAATCATTAGAGGTTTTAACAAAAAAGTTATTTTTAAGGACTCAATTGATTACTAAATTTCTATTAAAATAGTAATGATTGTAATTTTTAATTAAAGGTCTAATTGATTTTTAATTATTTTACTATAGTTTTGTTTTAGCATTTAAGTCATAAATTTTAATCAAATATTTTTATATAAAATTTTTCATCTATATCATGTGTGTACCATAATTTAGTTATACTTAAGTCTCTAATCGAGTTGGTATAACGTGTCAATCAAACACCAATTGAAATAAATCCACAAATGATAACACTTTGGATACCAAGAATCCTAAAACGTCAATTTTATAATTTCAACTAAAGCCTACCTTGGTTTTCTTTAAATTTTTTATAAATATATTTTTACATAAATTTTTTCAACACTCGATATTAAATATAAAAATTTTAATAGAAGGATAAAATATATTGACAAAAAAAAAGTTGGGGATAAAAATTTAACAAGGTTTTTTTGTCAAATGAACACTATATAGCAAGTACCGAAGCACAAGTCAATGTGAAGCCTAGAAAAAGGATGCCTAATAAGGATCGTCACACTAGCCTTAATAGCAAGTATCGAAGCATGAATCAATGTAACACCCCAAACCCGACCTAGAAGTTTAACCTGAATTTGGACGAGTTACACCAACATATTAAAATTGATTTCTTGTCAGAGTTTTAACTTTGAAAACCATAAATTCATTTTAGTCAATTTAGGTGGTTATGTAGTTTCGTTTAGAAATTGACAGATACTGACGTGATTATAAAAGAAAAGTAGGGCAAATCCAAAAACAAATTACAAATCCACAAGACTAACTCACAGTTATATCAATCCAAATCAATTCGAGCTTTTGAATGCCATCTGGGAATAAGTCAGATGTCCACTTGACAGAATAAGGAAAGAAAAAGGGTGAGCTATCAAGCATCGCGTGTAACCAAACTTAGATACAAATAAATAGATCTTGATATATAAATCAAAGTCACGCAAGAAACTTAAAACAGTTTTATAACTAGTACGGAATAGATCTAGAGTATCACGAAAGTTTTCACATCGGTGGTACAACAGAGCCGAAAAAACAAAATGAAATAAAACATAATAAATCAAGTAGAGCATAGCAGAACAAAGCAGAGCAAAACAGAACCGAACAAAGGATGTGCATTGTGCAGATGTTGTATTCTTCAAACAGATCAGAATGCAGATTTATCAGAAAACATCCTACCCAAACTCCGCTACACACCAAATAGAGTTCCCCCAGAACTCATCTAACCAAATCACGCCAACAGATAATTGTGGACGGTGCCACCAGTATTTTGTAGTTAAAACTGCTAGATTGAATACATGTGATCAAGCCACTATAGTACAGTCGAACTGCCAGAACAGAGGTATGGATCAACCACCAGATAATGCAGATCATTAAACTGCAAGAAACTTCCTCCTATTACATCAACCCAAGTCCCATGCAATGTGTCATGGCATGCTTATGCAGAATTAGAGTAATGAACATGTAAGTTATGTTATCTCTCAATAACGGAATCAGTAAATATGGGAGTCCATGTTTTGTAAAACATACTTATCAAACCTCAATAGACCATATCAGATTTTCCATGAAGTCACATGCACGGTTATAAATCAGAATTAGTAACAATCAGTCTAACATATTTAGATATCATATATTCCTCATCAACAGAGTAGCGCAGAGGCGTACCAACAAACTTAACATAATACAGATCGTACCTGGATAATTCGCACACATAGACAATAGCACATTACATTTTGAGAAATCATACTCACTTAGGTTCAAACATAATAGATATACGTACAGTTCAAAAGTTGTTCATTATCAGATATCAAGTTATATAGCCTAATTCAGATTGTACGGACCTTACAGTAGGCCTGCGCCCATTTCGAACAACGCTTGTGGCCCTAGGGAAAAATTTCAAATATAGCTTTACATGCTAGTGTGGTTTACACGGCCTAGAGAACTGGCCTGTGTGACTCCGCACAGTCTGGCACACACCTATGTGCTCACCCGTGTGTCCTAAATGACCTAAAACACGTCTATTTCACTTGCCGGTGTGGTCCTAATTCATAAATAGTGAGTTACATGACCTGGACACACACCCATATCCTTGCCCGTGTGGCTCACATGGCCTGAGCACACGCCCATGTCCCTAGCCATGTGGTCCTAACTCATAAACAGTGAGTTACACGGCCTAGACACACACCTATGTGAACCTACACTAACATGGCCTCCTTACTCGTGTGGCTAAAATTTGATGAATAATGAGTTACATGGCCAACCACACAGCCTGACACACAACCGTGTAAGCCACATGACTGGCACATGCCCATTCCCTAGTTGTGTGGCATCAACAGCCATATTTTTTGGCGTCCAAAATTCACAAAAATAAGGGTTTTCAGTACTTACCTGATACAGATTCAAAGCAGAAACAACAAGGATGAGTTCCGTCCCTAAATTACAAGAAATTGTTTAACAAACAGTTAACTCGTAGTCAAATCATTAAAAACTAACATTCCAAAATCGAAGTTACGTCAAAGAACCTTCTATACCAAACCTTTAAATCAAACTTACTAGCCAACAAATCGAACTAGAAAAGAAAAGTCAAACCCTGTGTAGAATTAGTGTAATGTAACATAGCACAAAAAGAAAAGAACTTGAAACGGTGAAACCAAATCAATGAAAAAGGAAACAACAGGGTAATGTTAGAAAAAAATGAAACAATGTGAAAAGAAAAGGAAGTTTTTGTTTTGGAAAATTTTAATCAACTAAAATAAACTACCCCACAAGGTAGTTTAGTAAAAATATCTTCGTAGTTTTTGCCGAGAGTCAAACACAAGACCAAAAGGTATACAGACACTTAACTATTGAACCAACAGGCTCATTTTTTATATCAATTGACTGATTTTAACTTATAAACCAACATTCAAAGGTAAGGGTTTAAGCAAAATGACAAAATTTCCAGAAATAGGATTCGAACCCAGAACCTCACACACATACCCAAAACACTTGACCACTGAACCAAACCAATTTACTTGTCAAGAATTTCCAAAGTCTAAACTCAAATCGAAGGATGACCTTTTTTGGTTTCAAAATGCGATTTCTTCTAAGCCAATTTTTGGGATGTTACAGTCAACGTGAAGCCTAGAAAAAGGACGCTAGAGTTGTCGTAGCACTGAAGAGAAACCAAACAATAGAGAAGCCATGGTAAAAAAGGCCCACCAATAATCGGTTGTATCATCCATTGGGGAAAAACCATATGTAATGACACCATTGACCATCTAGATTCAAAATCGGTGGAGATATCATAGATCTTTCGATGCCGCATCGAACTCGATGAGGGCTTCCCAAATAGAGGGAGGAGGAACAAAATAGTAAAGATAAAAAGGCATGTTTGTTGTAATTGAAAGAGACTAGGAAATGGAAAATAAACAAGCTAAGAAACATCTTAGAATGTTAAAAAAAAATGATGAACGAGAGGGGAGAGACAGACTTATTATGGCAGAGAAAAAGGAAGTAAAAAAGGGAAGCAGGGAGAGTGAAAGGCCACATCATAAAGAGACTTGACGACAATTAGCATGAAACTAGTTGCATCAATGGACATAAAGGCGAAAGGTTTGAAAAGGTGAGATGCTCCTTCTAGGGGTGAAGCTAGAACAATTTTTTAGGGGGGCCGAATGAAATTTTAATTTTTTATAGTCAATATCTTTATAATTTTTAAAGGATTAAATCCAATTTTTAAAGTGCAATTTTACCTTTACTAATTTAAAATTTTAAAAATTTTTAAAGGGCCTAAATAGTAATTTTCCATTTTAAGGGGGACTAGGGCCCCTACCAGTCCCCTAAATTCGCCTTTAGCTCCTTCAATGATGCCAAAGGAAACCTGATTTGATCTCTCACTAGGGAAGAAGTTGCACTAGATGCCAAAAAAAGTTAACTAGGTTTGAATAAAATGCTTATATTTGATAAAGGTAGCACATTGTAGTCCCTAAAGTATATCAAATTTTCTACTTTAGTCCTTAAAGTTTTTTAACCCCTTTAGACTTTAACGTTATCAAGCATTCTCAATTTAATCCTTTGGACATTAAAAAAATCTTTGGGATATCCAACCAACCACAAAATGACATGTGTCATTGTGACATAAATATTATAAAAATTATTAGAATTACTAAAAATCATTAAAAAGATTACTAAAATAATTAAAATTTAAAATAATTATTAACAATTATAAAAATATGAATATTTCAAGAAATTATAAAAGTTGTAAAAAATATAAATAAATGAAAATTTTATAAAAATTTAAATAAAATTAAACAATTGAGAAAATATGCTTAGGGATGAGCAAAACTCGATTCAATTTGAAAATTTTGATTTTTTCCAAATTTTGAGTTATTTGAATTGAGTTATTCAATTTTTTTGGATCAACTCAAATAAGTAATTTGATTTTTCAAGTTCGAATTGAGTTGAATTTTACAACTTGAATAATTCGAATGAAAAATTGATGTAAATACTCATTGGGTCCCTAACAGTTTTGCAAATATGCAATTTGGTCCCTTTCAAAAATTAAAATAATAAAAAATGTTTTAAAATTAAAAATATTTATAAACTATTTTTTCCCAAAATTATATATATAAATTCAAAAAATTAAAAATCTTTAAAATATGCAAAATACTAAATTATAATTTTTTAAAGAATTTTTTCCAAGATAACAAATTTGAGGCCTTTTAACCAATAAATTATCAAATCAAGTTTATCATATTAATTATCTTTTTTTTCTCTTATTTTGTTTACAAGATAATTATATTCTTTAACTTGGAATTTAGTCATATTATCAACAAAATTTCAATATAATTGGTTTAATTTTTTAAATTTAGCTTGAATAAATTTATTCAACTCGACTAGACTAGATTTAAATTTCATTTCTGTAATAATCCAAATTCCACAGGCACCGAAAAAGTGAGTTTAGGGCATCCGTCTTAGGAAAACGAGTCCGTAAATATTTATTAAAAATATTTACGAAGTTAGTATGGGTTGAATTAGATTTTTGATAAGTGAATTTAGTTTAATTAGAAGTAATTATTAGAAAGGACTAAATTGAATAGAGCATAAAAGTTTATTTATACAATGGAGAAAGGTTAAAAGACTAAATTAGGAATTAAACCAAATTAGTGACATGTGTAACTAAAATACTAGTACAAATGTTTATTATATATGTATTTACTTATTAGTTAAGTAAAAGTTATTATTAATATTATTATTAGTATTTATTTATTATGTTTATTATATTATTTTTGTTAAATAAATTGATAGTGCCAAATGTGTGGTGATAATTATTACATGTGTATATATATGTATTAATACACATGTAATATATATATTGGTTATTATATAGATATTTTATGTTTAATAATGATAATAATAAAAGAAAAAAAAACAGAAAAGTTACAGGGAACAAACGAAATTGGGGAAGAAAGAAAGGAAAAAAAAGAAAAAGGGGAAAAATTAGGGTTTTGATGCTTGGAGATTATTTGGTAAGTTTAATTAAGTCCTTTTCATGTGATTTTAATGTTTTTGAAGTCCTGCAGTAAAATACTTTTGAATTTATGTGGAAATTTTGAAAAATGATAGAATTTTTAGTAGGGTTTATGTTGAACAAATAATGGAATTAGGGATTAATTTGATAGAATTTGTGATTAGAATTGATTGGAAGACTAAATTGTAAACTAGGCTATAAGTTTTGAGTTTTATGAGCTAAATTGAAAGAAACTTGAAATTATGGTTATATTGAAGTTTTGATGGAAATTGAATAAGGAAAGGATATGAATTGTAAAAAGGAAGAAGATGAAAATGGTTAGGACAAATTTGGGATTTAGGTAAAAGTTGCATGGAAAATTATTATTTTATATAAAATATGTGTGTTATTAATTAATTATAATTATGTTAATTTTCGTAGCAAACAAGGAAACCGAGAAGTCTAATACGAAGGGGAAGGAAAAGTGATCGAGGAGTAGCTCGAGAAAATATCGGTTTGTATTATCATAATTCAAGTTATTTATTATTACATGTTTAATTTCAATGAATGTGTATGGAAAATGAGATTGAGATTGAATTGATAATATGTATGAATTGAATTTGGTTGATTTGTGATCATTTGGAAGAGAAAGAGAAATTGATATTTGAACCAATACCCTATTAACTAGTCGGGCTGAGTCGGATATAGTTGGCATGCCATATGATTTGGAAGAGTACAGGGATTCTTCAACCTTGAGTCGATGAGACACTGGGTGTCATTATTTACTTCGGATAGATTCAATAAGGTATGGGGTACCACTTTACTTCGGCTAGGCCGATGAGACACTGGGTGTCACTATATTGCTTCGAACTATCCGATGAGGCACTGGGTGCCAGTATGGTGTGTTTGGTTGGATCCGTGTGTCCGCCAAAGTCTAAGTCATGTTAATAGGGGTAATTATGTGAAATGAGAAATCATATGAATTTGATTATTTGAATCATTGAATGAATAGTGGAAGAGATATTGTGAAATGAAATAAGAAATGAAATTATGCTATATGATTGAAGGGATGAATCAAAGGTTCATGAATGGTTTCTATTGAAATGTGAATTGAGTATTTATATGTGATTGAGAGATGAACCAAAGGTTCATGAACAGTGGGAATTCTATGGATGAGATATTAATTCAAATATTGAAAATGTCACATTGGAAATATAATAACTTAGTATGAATTTATATGTATGATATGTTATTTATCTAAGTATGTTTATGATATTTGATAATTGCTATAAATTGAATTATGATAATACCACTGAGTAGTTCCAATACTCAGAGTACGGTTTGTTTTCCGTGCACAGATTAGGTCAAAATAAACTGGACTCAGCATCTGATTCAATCCCGGCTTCAGCTAAATTTTGGTGATGCATCAATCTTTTGGTAATTGTGGCATGTACTAGGGTTAGTGTTTGTCATTTGTAAATATTTTATATTTTGATTGTAAATGTGGTATAAAATCCTTAAGAAGTTTTAAGTATGATGAATGTTATATGATCAAGATTTATAAGTAAATGATCGTGTATGAATTAGGTGTATTTAGTATGTCAAAATAACCT
This sequence comes from Gossypium rotundifolium, assembly GCA_025506655.1. Classification (NCBI taxonomy): domain Eukaryota; kingdom Viridiplantae; phylum Streptophyta; class Magnoliopsida; order Malvales; family Malvaceae; genus Gossypium; species Gossypium rotundifolium. The sequence goes on along the minus strand of CP106731.1, from coordinate 43,163,759 downwards.
AAAAATGGTGAAAAATGCAGTTTTCACACGGCCAAATCACATGGGCGTGTCCCCAGGCCGTGTGGAAAAGTCTGAATCGCCCACGGGCTAGTCCCACGGCCGTGTGTAACAAGTTAGAATTGCCCACGGGCTGGCCCCACGGCCATGTGATCCCCACGGGCATGTCTTAAACCACACGGGCATGTGCCCCTATTTTCAAGAAAAAGTTTTCGAAGTTCCTGGTTTTGTCCCAAATAAGTTTTTAATCATATTTTGGGTGTCGTAGGTCCAAATTAGGGACTTAAAGATGAAATTTGAAAAGTTTTAAATTAAAACACGAAATTTTGTCTCAATTTACTTGTTTATTAGTGTTTAACTCTGGTAATACCTCGTAACCCTGTTTCGGTGACGGTTTAGGGTTATGGGGTGTTACATTTTAGTGGTATCAAAGCTATCAGGTTTAGCCGATTCTCGGACTAAATAGAGATCAAAAGTAAGTCTAGAAGTACATGCCACATGTCAAGTCAAAATTGAGTAGGGATTTTGGATGCTGATCTATTTAATTGTTTTTGTTTTATAGATTAGAGATGTTTGATGAACACCTTGATGATATAAATGAAGAAATGTTCAATGGGGATGAAGAATCATATGATTTAGATGAACCGAGTCAGCTACACCCAGTGTAAATTCGATCAAAAATCAACCTCCTAATGTAGAAAAAGAGAACATTAGGGAGAGAGATGAAAAGGTAGAAATGATTATGATATAGTAAGGGCTTTAACTGATGCTCTTCAGCGAATAGCGGAGTCTGTACCTACTACCACGTCTGTACCTGTTCCTAGACAGGCCCCTATTAAAGAACTAAGAAAATACGGTGCCACAGAATTTTCGAGTTTGAAAGGAGTTGATCCATCCATAGCTGAAAACTGGATGGAGGCAACAAAAAGAATTTTACAGTAGTTAGAATGTACGTCACGAGAAAGTCTGTTATGTGCTATATCTTCATTACAAGGTGAGGCATATCTATGGTGGGAATCCGTGATCCGACATTTACCGACTGATCAGGTAACATGGGATCTATTCCAAAAAGAATTCCAAAAGAAGTATATTGGGGATATGTATATAGAAGACAAGAAACAAGAATTCTTGACGCTAAAACAAGGAGAAATGACAGTAGCGGACTATGAACGGGAGTTCTCAAGACTTGGTAGATATGCATCAGAGTTCATACCAACTGAAGCCAATAGTTGTAAAAGATTTTTACGGGGATTAAGAGATGAAATAAAACTACAATTAGTGTCCCAGAGAATCACTGAATTTGTTGATTTGATTGAGCGGGCCAAGATGGTAGAGCAAGTCTTGGGACTAGACAAAAAGTCTGAAACTATTAAATTAGTTGGGAAATGTGCGGGAACTATGAGTTTGAATCCTTCATCTAAAAGATCTCGAGATTCTAGAGGTAGATAGAGATCTAGTTTCTGAATAGATAGAGGAGACAAAAATCGAGAAAAACAAACTACAGTGTCCACCGGTAGTGTAAGAGGTCCATCTCAGGAAATAGAAATTCTAGATTGTCAGCACGTGGGAAGAAACATAGAGGGGAATGTTGGAAATTAGCTAACGGCTATTTTCGATGTGGTTTTAAAGATCATTTCATCAGAGACTGTCCAAAAACTAATAGTGCTACACTTGTGATATCACAGAGATCGGTATCTACAACTAAAGGCAGGGGATCGACCAGAGGTGGGTCAGTATTTAGAAGAGGAGGTACAAGAAGAGGGAGTGACATAGTGACCCAGCAGTCTGAAGCTAGAGTGCCGGCCAGAGCTTATGTAGTCAGAACCGGGAAGATGGCGATGCACATGATGTTGTAACAGGCATATTTTTATTATATTCTAAGCCTGTTTATGCTTTGATTGACCCTGGATCTTCACATTCATATATAAATTCGTAGTTGGTTGAATTGAGAAAATTTGAATCTAAAATGTCTAGTGTAACAATAGAAGTGTCAAGCCCGTTAGGGAAAATAGTAATAGTAAATCAAGTATGTCCGAGATGTCCGTTGAAAATTCAGAATGAAACTTTTCCAGTTGATTTGTTGATTATGCCATTTGGAGATTTTGATATAATATTGGGTATGGATTGGTTGTCTGAACATGGTGTGATTTTGGACTGCTATAAGAAGAAGTTCAATATTTAGACTAATGATGGTAAAAATATTGAGATAAAGGGGATTCGGAATAGTGGGTCAACACGTGTTATTTCAACAATGAAGGTTAATAAGTTATTACAGCAGGGTTGTACAACATACTTAGCTTATGTTATTGATTCAAATTCAGTTAGTAGCCAATGCAATAAAATTAGAACAGTTTGCGAGTTTCTAGACGTATTTCCTGAAGAGTTACCAGACTTGCCGCTAGACAGAGAAGTTGAATTTGCTATTAAAGTGTATCCAAGTATGAGTCCAATTTTTATGCCTCCATAATGTATGTCGCTTATTGAACTGAAAGAGTTAAAGATACAGTTACAAGATTTGTTAGACCGTGGATTTATTAGACCGAGTATTTCACCGTGGTGAGCTCCAGTGTTATTTGTTAAAAAGAAAGATTGCTCGATGCGACTCTGTATTGATTATAGACAGTTAAACAAGGTGATAATCAAGAATAAGTATCCTCTTCCCCGCATTGATGATTTATTTGATCAGTTGAGAGGAACTTTTATGTTTTCAAAGATTGACTTAAGGTCAGGTTACTATCAGTTGAAAGTAAAAGAATGTGACGTACCAAAGACAGCTTTCCGTACGAGATATGGTCACTATGAATTTCTAGTAATGCCATTCGGGTTGACTAACACCCCAGCTGCTTTCATGGATTTGATGAACCATATTTTTCAGCCATATTTGGATCAATTTGTAGTAGTTTTCATTGATGATATACTGGTCTATTCTAAATCAGAGTCAGAACATGATCAGCATCTCAGAATTGTACTACAAATACAACGGGAGAAGCAGTTGTATGGAAAGCTTAGTAAATATGAGTTCTGATTACCAGAGGTTGTATTTCTGGGACATGTAGTATCAGTAGATGGAATTAGAGTTGATCCGAAAAAGATTGAAGCAATTGTTCAATGGAAAGTACCAAAGAATGTATCTGAGGTATGCAATTTTCTTGGTTTAGCTGGGTATTACAGAAGATTTGTGAATGGATTTTCGAAGATAGCTTTAGCGATGACTAAGTTACTACAGAAGAACTTTCATTTTAATTGGGATGATCAGTGTCAGAAGAGCTTTGACACGTTGAAGCAAATGTTAACCGAGGCACCAGTTCTGACATTACCAAAATCGAGTAAGGATTTTGTATTATACAGTGATGCCTCTTTGAATGGTCTGGGTTGTGTTCTGATTCAGGACGGGAAAGTAATAGCCTATGCATCTTGACAGTTGAAACCACATGAGTGTAATTATCCGACTCATGACTTGGAGCTAGCCACTATAATTTTTGCATTAAAGATTTGGAGGCATTATCTTTTTGGTGAAAAATGTTATATATATACCGATCATAAAAGTCTCAAATACCTTCTATGACAAAAGGAGTTGAATTTGAGACAGAGACGGTGGATCGAGCTTCTGAAAGATTATGATTGTGTCATAGATTATCATCCAGAAAGGAAAACGTAGTAGCCGATGCACTAAGTAGAAAAGATGCAATAGAATTAAGAGCAATGTTTGCACGGCTCAGTATCAGTGATGATGGGAGTCTTTTAGCTGGGTTGAGAATAAAGCCGGTAATGTTTGATCAGATCAAATTAACACAGTTGAAAGATGATAGGTTGTTGAAAAAGAGAGAGATGGTGTTGAGTGGCCCAGAAGAAAATTTCAGTATTGATGATCAAGGTTGTTTGAGATTCCGTAATCGAATTTGTATTCCAGTTACTTCAGAACTTAAAGAGTTGATTCTTCAAGAAGCTCATGATAGTCCATTTGCTTTACACCCTGGAGGTACGAAGATGTATCAGGATTTACGAGAACTATACTGGTGGCCTGGAATGGAAAGAGATATAGTCGAGTATGTTGGTAAATGTTTGACATGTCAGCGGGTAAAAGAGGAACATCAGGTACCAACAGGTTTACTTCAGCCTATTAATATTCCAGAATGGAAATGGGATCAAATCACAATAGATTTTGTTACGGGATTACCGTTGTCAGCAAGCAAAAAGAATGCCATTTGGGTGATAGTAGATCGGCTTACTAAGTCTGCTCACTTTATAGCAGTCAGAACCGATTGGTCTTTATAAAAGCTGGCTGAGATTTATATTCGATAAATAGTGAGACTGCATGGTATTCCTGTATCTATTATTTCAGATCGGGATCCACGGTTTACATCGAGATTTTAGAGGCAATTACATGATTCTCTAGGTACTAGGCTCAATTTCAGCACTGCATTTCATCCGCAAACTGACAGACAGTCTGAACGAGTAATTCAAATATTAGAAGATATGCTTCGGGCTTGCATTATTGATTTTGAATCAGGTTGGGAACGTTATTTACCCTTAGCTGAATTTGTGTATAATAATAGTTTTCAATCAAGTATTTAGATGGCTCCGTATGAAGCATTGTATGGGCGAAGATGTAGGTCACCTGTGTGTTGGACCGAATTAAATGAAAGAAAAATAATCGGGCCTGAGTTGATCCAAGAAATAGAAGAAATAGTCAAAAGATACAAGAGAGATTAAAAGTAGCCTTTGATAGACAGAAGTCTTATGCTGATTTGAAACGACGAGATATTGAATATTCAGTTGGTGACAAGGTATTTCTTAATGTCTCTCCTTGGAAGAAAGTATTGAGATTTGGTCGGAAAGGAAAGTTAAGTCCTCGTTATATCGGGCCATATGAAATAGTAGAGCGAATTGGACCAGTAGCTTATCGTTTGGCTTTACCTCTAGAATTACAGAAGATTCACGATGTTTTTCATGTTTCGATGCTTCGAAGATATAGATCAGATCCTTCTCATGTTATCTCTACTAAAAATATTGAGATTCGACTTGATTTGTCTTATGAAGAAGAACCAGTTGAGATTCTAGCACGAGGAATAAAAGAATTAAGAAATAAAAAGGTTTCTCTAGTGAAAGTGTTATGGAGAAGTCACACTGTGGAAGAAGCAACATGGGAACCCGAAGAAACTATGAGAGCACAGTACCCCCATCTATTCTCATGTAAATTTCGAGGATGAAATTTATTAAGGGGGAGAAATGTAATAACCCAAATTCCACGGGCACCGGAAAAGTGAGTTTAGGCCCTTTGTCTTAGGAAAACGAGTCCGTAAATATTTATTAAAAATATTTACGAAGTTAGTATGGGTTGAATTAGATTTTTGATAAGTGATTTTAGTTTAATTAGAAGTAATTATTAGAAAGGACTAAATTGAATAGAGCATAAAAGTTTAATTATACAATGGAGAAAGGTTAAAAGACTAAATTAGTAATTAAACCAAATTAGTGACATGTGTAACTAAAATATTAGTACACATGTATATTATATATGTATTTACTTATTAGTTAAGTAAAATATTATTATTAGTATTTATTTATTATGTTTATTATATTATTTTTGTTAAATAAATTGATAGTGCCAAATGTGTGGTGATAATTATTACATATGTATATATATGTATTAATACACATGTAATATATATATTGGTAATTATATAGATATTTTATGTTAATAATAATAATAATAAAAAGAAAAAAAATAGAAAAGTTACAGGGAACAAACGAAATTGGGGAAGAAAGAAAGGAAAGGAAAGAAAAGGGGAAAACTAGGGTTTTGATGCTTGAAAATTATTTGGTAAGTTTAATTAAGTCCTTTTTATGTGATTTTAATGTTTTTGAAGTTCTAGAGTAAAATGTTTTTGAATTTATGTGGAATTTTGAAAAATGATAGAATTTTTAGTAGGGTTTATGTTGAACAAATAATGGAATTAGGGATTAATTTGATAGAATTTGTGATTAGAATTGATTGGAGGACTAAATTGTAAACTAGGCTATAAGTTTTGAGTTTTATGAGCTAAATTGAAAGAAACTTGAAATTATGGTTATATTGAAGTTTTGATGGAAATTGAATAAGGAAAGGATATGAATTGTAAAAACGAAGAAGATGAAAATGGTTAGGACAAATTTGGGATTTAGGTAAAAGTTGCATGAAAAGTTATTATTTTATATAAAATATGTGTGTTATTAATTAGTTATAATTATGTTAATTTTCGTAGCAAACAAGGAAACCGAGACGTCTAATACGAAGGGGAAGGAAAAAGTGATCGAGGAGTAGCTCGAGAAAATATCGGTTGGTATTATCATAATTTAAGTTATTTATTATTACATGTTTAATTTCAATGAATGTGTATGGAAAATGAGATTGAGATTGAGATTGAATTGATAATATGTATGAATTGAATTTGGTTGATTTGTGATCATTTGGAAGAGAAAGAGAAATTGATATTTGAACCAATACCCTATTAACTAGTCGGGCTGAGTCGGATATAGTTGGCATGCCATAGGATTTGGAAGAGTATAGGGATTCTTAGAGTACAGGGATTCTTCGACCTTGAGTCGATGAGACACTGGGTGTCATTATTTACTTCGGATAGATTCAATAAGGTACTGGGTACCACTTTGCTTCGGCTAGGCCGATGAGACACTGGGTGTCACTATATTGCTTCGAACTATCCGATGAGGTACTGGGTGCCAGTATGGTGTGTTTGGTCAGATCCGTGTATCCGCCAAAGTCCGAGTCTTATTAATAGGGGTAATTATGTGAAATGAGAAATCATATGAATTTGATTATTTGAATCATTGAATGAATAGTGGAAGAGATATTGTGAAATGAAATAAGAAATGAAATTATGCTATGTGATTGAAGGCATGAATCAAAGGTTCATGAATGGTTTCTACTGAAATGTGAATTGAGTATTTATATGTGATTAAGAGATGAACCAAAGGTTCATGAACAGTGGGAATTCTATGGATGAGATATTAATTCAAATATTGAAAATGTCACATTGGAAATATAATAACTTAGTATGAATTTATATGTATGATGTGTTATTTATCTAAGTATGTTTATGATATTTGATAATTGCTATAAATTGAATTATGATAATACCACTGAGTAGTTCCAATACTCAACAGTTTGTTTTTCGTGCGCAGATTAGGTCAAGATAAACTGGACTCAGCATCTAATTCAATCCCGGCTTCAGCTAAATTTTGGTGAAGCATCAATCTTTTGGTAATTGTGGCATGTACTAGGGTTAGTGTTTGTCATTTGTAAATATTTTATATTTTGATTGTAAATGTGGTATAAAATCCTTAAGAAGTTTTAAGTATGATGAATGTTATATGATCAATATTTATAAGTAAATGATCATGTATGAATTAGGTGTATTTAGTATGTCAAAATAACCTAAAAATGGTGAAAAAATACAGTTTTCACACGGCCAAATAACATGGGCGTGTGCCCAGGCCGTGTGGCAAAGTCAGAATCGCCACTGCTAGTCCCATAGCTATGTGTAGCAAGTCAAAATTACCCATTGCCCACGGCCAGCCACGAAACGGGTATGTCTCGAGACCACATGTGCCCTATTTTCAAGAAAAAGTTTTCAAAGTTCCTGGTTTTGTCCCAAATCACTTTTTAATCATATTTTGGGTCTCGTAGGTCCATATTAAGGGCTTAAAGATGAAACTTGAAAAGTTTTAAATTAAAACACGGAATTTTGTCTCAATTTACTTGTTTATTAGTGTTTAACTCCGGTAATACCTCGTAACCCTGTTTTGACTACGGTTTAGGGTTAAGGGGTGTTACAATTTCACTTGAATCGATTTGAAAAAAATTCAAATCGAATTAGAATGATAAAATAGGACTTTTCAACTCCTAATTTTTATAATATTTATGCTATAGATTATTTGGTCCGTAAACCCAAATATTATAATATTGATGCTAATTATGCAAATAGAAAATGTTTTTTTTTTTGCATCATATTGTAGGGTATGATACCATTTGATAGAATAATGCCAAACACAAGCACCATACATAGTTTGTGAACTTTTTAATGTGAAACATTCAATACTTCGAAATGTGATTGAGAAGACATTTGTTGTTCAAAAAATATATTCCCCATATTAGCATCACCTTAGTATATCATTAAAAAAAAAGTTAGGCCATGTTATATATTTCATAACTTCAATCATAGGTGAAATTAAGATGACCCATACTTCAAAGAATATATAGAAAAAAAAATATTGACAATTTTAATGATGCATATTCAAATTCATATAATGATGAATTCGACGAAGGACTAACAGAAGGTGATAAAAGCATATGTTATGTTTACTTTTCTTTCTATTTTTATTAGTATTCGTATTATCAACTACATTTTTAAACTAACATAATACATATGATGATTTGATTGATTTTGAATTTTTGTTACTTGTTTAAAAGTTATTTTATCGACTAATAATTTTTATAATAATATTGTTTAATAAATATATATATATATATATATGTAATGTAATTACAATTTGACTATCAAACATGACATAGAAAATTTGATGTAATTACGATTTGTCAACTGAACAAGTCTAAAAATTATAATTATTTGTACTTACACTTTCATTCAATTATTTTGTGTTGGTCAAAACATATCCTAACTATAATTTTTACAAATCATATAATTTATACACCTTTCCTCTACTTTATTGAATCCCCTGAAATTTCAAAAAACTTGTTTTGGTTGAGAAATAGGGAAGTATTATATATCATTAGTTTGTTTTGTTTTGTTTTTTGGTAGTTTTGGGCCGGGACTCGGGATTCAGTTCACGGCTTGATGCTGATGTCTGTTGAGAAGCTGTTCAACAGTGTGGAGTTCCCTTGTTGCTCAAACAAGTAAGCTGGAACTACGCTTTGAATTTTTTGTCTTTCAAATCGTAAATGCCTGTCTTTTATTTGTTTCAAGGTTCTGTTCTGTTTTCTTTTCAATGTTTGCCTGCTTTTAAGTAAGCAAATAGATAAATGAATAACCCATAGGTCGTTGATTTGCCACTTTCACTTGTAATTTCTTCTGTACTATACATAAAAATTCGTTTCTTCTTAATGGGTGGGTACACCTTCAAAATCATTCATTTTTCAATTTTTGCACTAAAACTAATACTTGGCAGTGCCATTTATAATGTAAAATAAATCTATGTCCTAATTGATTTTTATTTGTTTAAGCATGAAGCTCAAATTGGTATTCACCAAGTTTTATCTTTCATTCATTAGGCCTTTTTCTTCGTTGAAACTCTTAAGCTTGATATTAGCCTTTTCTTTTGCTTTTCCTCGATTTCTTTACCATTCACGCAGTTGATTGGACCTTGCTAATGACCTGTTTGATGTTTTGCTGGAGTGAAAGAGAGAAAGTGTCCCAAAAAAAACCCCACAAGTTTTGCCTTGTATTTGTGTTGGATTTTGATAGCCCTGGTTCTTCTTTGAGTATTTTTCCAGCAGGATTATTGATGCTTTCATGGCAACCCATGTGTTGGATGAATTTCCTTCCATTCTGGGTATTTTCCAATTTCTCACTGTTAGCTTTTTTTATTATTTATTTAATTTTATCCGTTTTGCATTTGTAGATTGTGAGATTCGAAATATCTGCTGGACTAGTTAAGAAGTTCTTTATTGCATCAATGTTGATGTGGATGGCTCCTCTTGCAGTTCTCTATGGTTTTAACCATAATTTACTACCCGGTAAGACCCAAGCTGATTTTTTTTTTTTTTAACATAGAAAAGAGTTTGCTAGATTTTTTTTTTATATGTTATTCTTACTGATTTTTACTGTGTTAGGTTGCTTCAATCTTTTTATTTATTTATTTTAAATTTTGGTGGTTGTTTTTTACTGTGTTTAGCTGATTGTCATCTAGTCATGAATAGTACATCTCTTTACTATGAGCTTTTGCAGTATAAATAAAAGCTAAATTGTGACATATAGGTGTAATATCACCCTTATTCGGTTTATGTACGAACCATACAAATAGCTCCAATTTTGTTTTAGTATGTCAATGCATGTAAAATCACCAGAAAAGAAAATAGTTGGGAAAACACTTTGAAATGTTACTCCTTTATGTTGCTGCAACAGCATTCAATTGTGGCAGCAAATAACGAATTTTCATGGAGGATTTCATCTTGTATGCTATAGAATCAAGTTGATTGAACAAGAAGTTAACTTGTTTGGAACAGGTTTAACGAATTTATCTCCCCATGCTATGACATTGTTGAGTGGATTCGTTGCTGTAATATCGGTCAATATAGTTATTGCATTCTACATTTATATGGCATTGAAGGAACCTTCCAATAAGCATCAGCCTGACCCCAAGTTTCTCACCCATGCAAAAGCTAGTGTAGACCAGCCAACAGGTGAAGCTATGGAATCCCTAAAGGAACAAGAATATAATAGCTGAAGCCCTAGACAAGTAACCACAGTGGGGAGAATGGAACAATGAGGTTTTGAGTATTTTGTTGTATATTTAGTTTCATAGCTTTTGAATCTTTTCATATTATTCTTGAGTTTTGATTCTGGTTTTCGGATTTCCTTTGTTGTTAACTTGTTTTGACCTGCATTTGTTGCAATTATAGTAATCATTTGCAACATTAACTTCCCTAGCTTAGCATTGACATCATCCTTATTCTCTAGAACCTATACTTTTGAACACCAAGATTACATGATATGAAAACAAAATAAAAAGCTAAACTAATACTAGATTATGAAACACCCATGATGTGGATAAAGAAAATTTATGTAATTAACATAACAAATAAATGAGGCTTTAATTGAAATAGTAAAGTTAAGATATTAAATATTATAGTGTTTTGGGTTCAAATTCCATCACATGCATTTCTCTAGATTTTACATAAAATATGAAATAGTAAAAATATCATCTTAGTTAGTAATGCTTGTTATTTAATAAAAAGAATGAGTTTTCGATAATTTTATAATTGAGTTGAGACTTGATTGATGAGTGATACCAATTAAATAAGCCCTTCAAATGATGATATATAAATATAGATCAAAGAATAACACGAACTTGATATGATCAAAGATGGAGAATGTCCAAATATAGAAACTTAAATTAAAGAATAAAAAAAAGGAGAGGAAGAGAAGATTTTACCCCATAGCCCTTCTTAACCTTTAAATAGAAGGATAATGTACTTTATCGCATTAAAACTTACATCTTCCTGCATTAGCAATAATACCAATGTCAATCGAGTTAACAACTTATTATATTGTAATTATACTGTAACACCCTAAACCCGGGCTAGACGTTATGGTCGAATCCGAAGATGTCACATAGAATGGATTTTTAAAACAGAGTCGTTACGTTAAATCGTCTCAGCTTATTAACTCATAATCTTTTATATCCATTATCGAAAACGTTAATTAATTGATTTATTTTCCAAAACATATTACAGCGGAAGTTTAATAAAATCAATACATTTTGAAAGTTCGGTTTGTATTTTTAGAAAAAACCTTTATTTGCATAAAACCGTCGTTTTCATAAAACATTTTATCGAAGCATGCAAATTATCAAACAAACCAAAAATCAACAATTAAAAACCATACAGTCCAGAGAGTCTCAGAAATTACAAAATCTCAAATGAATCCAGAATTTTAAATAAACAAAAAATTACTAAGTTTAAACAATTTACGATTGAGTGGTCACCGCTAAGTCTCTGCCGTACCGATTCGCCTAAGTTTGTGGATTACTTGAATAGAACAGGCAAACAAATGTGAGTTTTCATAAACTCAGTGTGTAATCCAACAGAAATAGACATACAATTTATACAAAGATCACATATACATTCAGATTCAGATCGGACCTAAGTCCTTTACAGAAACAGATAACAGAATCCTACCCCTATCCTCTATACATTATTTATGACCATCCCAACACACCATGTGGGGTTAAAAACACCTACCCATCCCTACACATCGTATTGTCACTACGACACGTATCAGATAATATGCAGCCAAGCTACTAAAGTATAGGCGAGGGTCGCCTTTCAGAACACTTCCTCCATTTATACAATCCCACCCTAAAACAGATACAGACATCAGATACAAAAATTACAGATTAAACATGCTTAACATGCTAATATATAGATAACAGACATACATATACCAGAATAGTCAGACACACATAATAGTGTCTTACTCAGAGCATACTATCAGAATACCAGATCACATAGTCTAGGGTTTGGTTAGCCCTTACCGACCCTATGGTAGGCCCACAATCAATCGGAATGACTCGTGCGACCCTAGAAAAATTTCAAAAATATGGGCCTACATGTCTGTGTGGGCCCACACACCTGGATTGGCCTTGCACGTGCGGCCCACATGGCCTGGCCCAAAATCCACACGCCTGACTTGGCCTAGCCCGTGTGGCCCACACAGCTATACCCACACCACCACACAGTTGTGTCATGCGCACGGCAATGCCTTCGTTGACCACACGGTCTTGTCATGTACACGGCCTCCCACACGAGCGACTATACGCCTATGTGGCGTCGATAGAACAATTTTTTGGCTTTTGCCAAAGTTTGATTTTCTACGTTTCGGGTACACATCCGTACGTTTTCACAGCAAATGCAATCCCAAGACCACTAGAACCTATAATTGATCGATAAAACACTACATTAGTCACTTAAACCGATACCAAAATGAACTACCACGAAATAGACAATCTTTTAAACCACAAAAACCCTTACCTTCGAATGAACAACGGTGATTCGTACCACTATAGCATTGATTGGAAGCCTTAACCTCTTAATCTTCTCCTAAACACAAAACAAACCCCATTATTCATCGATTTCTTAACCCAAAATAGTTACCACACTTACTACACTTACCAAAAACGCACAGAGAACACCAACGAACCGAAAAATTGAGATTATTGACAAGATTTTGACAAAATTTTAGAAACAAGGAAAAAAAGAATTTTTTCCCCAATCACAGAAAAAGGATGTTAGAAAGATGAGGGAAAATTTTGAAAGAAATAAAAAAATAAAAAAAGGAATAAAATAAAATAAAATCTATCTTAAAATCCCACTAATATCCTAACATCTCACTAATTCATATCCAACTACCTTAGAATCCCAACTCCACCAAATTTTTGACACAAAACCGAGCAAAAATAACATCCTCGCTAACACAAGGATTCGAACATAGGGCCTCTAACATAACGGACCCCCTTACCACTCGAACCAATAGGCTCATTCTGATAGAGATTGACAGACAATTTTACATAAGCCCAATTGGAAAGGGTAAGGCTAGGTTAGAAAAACAACAAAATTTGGCAAATGTGAGACTTAAACCTAAGACCTCACACACACACCAAACACTTAGCCACTAAAACAAATACTCATTTGTGTAAGATATTTACCATAACTCTACCCCTAAAAGAAATTTTGACCTCAAAATTTACATGATTAGAACCATGAGGATACTCATCGACGATCGAGTCCTCATGATTCGCGCCACAGACCTTTACTAATAGAATGGACTTCCTCCTCAGAACCTTAACATCACGATTCAAGATCTGAACCGCTCATCCTCAAACGTCAAATCTGGTCTAACCTTGATCTCCTCAACAAAGACAACGCGATATAGATCAGACTTACATCGTGGATACGGTCCAACTCCGGACCTTACGACCGAATCTCAGAACTTTTTTCTATGGATAAACCTTAAGAAAGATGAAGTCCCCTACAGAGTACTCAATATCTCTCCTTTTCAGATTCGCTTAGGACTTCTGTCTATCAGAAATCTCCTTTAGATGATCCTAAATCAGTCTAACTTATCATCAGTCTCAGAAACCAACTCAGGACCTGATCGTGTCAAACAGTCGAGTTTTAAAATTTATAAAAAGAATGATCGAACCTGTAGACTAGCTATGACAACGATAGAGACAAGTGCACCTATCGAACAGTAGTATAGTTCAGGCAAGAATATCTTATCAAACCGAAGGGAACCTAAAAGTACTACTATTCACTTTCTTTCTATTATTTAGCATAAAATATGGAGTGATTGGATTATTAAACTAACGAAATATTTAGACTAAATGCAAAGATAAAAGATTGAATTGGAGAAAGACTTTAGGAAAACTCAATTGATAAAGACGATACCCTCAGGAAGAATCCACCTATGACTTCACTTATTATTTATTCCTCAAACCATATGATTTCTTTACTTAGCTTGATCCGTGAGATTCCCTAACCTATATTAAACCCTCTCTTGAGGCGAATAACGTCTAACCTTAGGTTAATTAGTGGAACTCTCGTTCTCTTATAATAACCCCCTAAGGAAATAGTAAATCGATTAATGGATTCCTATATTAGGTTTCACCCTAATTCGAAAAAATCTCATAACCCTATCTCTAGGCGCCCGATCAACTCCGCTCAATTATGCTAGATCTACTATTAGGTAGGGTCTATTCTTCCTCCACCTAAACACATCAGATTGAATTAAGCAATATAATTAAGAGCAAACCAAGTACTTATCATATAATTTAGAAATCAAAAACAAAATCCATCATAGGTTTCATCCCCTTTAGGTATCTGAGGGGTTTAGTTCATAACTAAATACGAAAACATCTCAAGAGTAAAGAATAAACAAAATATAAGAAATCCCTAAAACCCCCTGAAGGAATTGAAGGAGAGATCCTCCGTCTTGAATGGAGTTCCGACTTATTGAGATGGATCAACTGGCTATCTTCAAGTGATTCCCTAAAAAAAATGAAAGCTTCGGCCAAAAGCCTCTGCTAAAAGCTCCTCTTTAATGTATGCCTTGGGTTGTTTATATAGGCTTTGGGATGCTATACTTGGCTCCTAAGTATCTCCTTCAAGTTGAATTACTATTAGGGTGTTGAGTAGACTTAGGAGTATGTTTCTTTGGCTTCAAGCATCCAAATCCAAGTGAAATTGCTCTCTCCCGCGGCAGGGACACGGCCATGACACACGTCCGTGTAAATCATGGTTGGGCCGTGTCTCGATTCTATTATTTTGGGCATGGCCGTGTGTGTCAGGATTCAGGCCATGTCTCGATTCTGTCATTTTGGGCATGGCCATGTAGATCACCAGGCATGTTCGTGCGATCAATGGATGCTACATGGCCGTGTGTTACGTAGTTGAGGCCGTGCTCTAAGTAATTGGCGAGGCACGATCGTGTGGGCTTTGGGCCAGGCCGTGTTGATTGCTTGCTAAAGCCCAATTACTCTGTTTTAAGCCCGTTTTGCGTTCCTTTTATCCTTGAGTACTTTTCTGAGTATAAACATGAAAAGAAAGGATTAAAAGCATCTTTTTACATAAACCAAGGGCTCAATCATCCAAAAGCATACTAAATATGGGGTTATAATATGTTACTTTTATGGTTTATCAAATATCCCCACACTTAAGCTTTTGCTTGTCCTCAAGCAAAATTCTCAACTTTACAATTAAAATGAACTTTCCATAATTTATAATTCCTATCGGCAATGTCTCATCATAATTCATAGATAATTTATACATGGATAATTCAACTCAAAGAACCCTAAAGATTCAATTATGATAAGTCATACCTTTATAGCATGAAAACATAGGTATCTCCCCTTATCTAAGTGATTACCTTTAATTCAAAGCCGACAAGGATTGACATCCTCACAAAAGACTCACTCAAATCACTCAAAGGTGTTTAAGGTTCAAGAATAAGCACTCTAAGTCGAACCTGAAAAGTTGATCCCATAGGCTTGCCTGAAAATCAAATCTCCACCATTGTATATGAGATGATACACAAATCAAAATGTCTTTAATCAAGGTTGTAACGGGGCTAGGGTTAAAAGGTGTGGATACAGGCTAAATTAGAGGTTATAATCGAGATTAAATTGACTAATTACCTAATCTAAAAATAATGAACTAAATATGAATATTTACATCGAATGAAAAACTAACAATATCTATTATTGAAAATTACTCTATAATAAGAGTATTTTCATCACTCAAATTTTGAAAATACTTTAATACGAGCTTTTCCTTTAACAATTGGAGTTTTAAATGCTCTAAGCTCTTTTATTATACTACTAATATTGAATATACTTGGATTTTTTTAAGAACAAACCAAAATAAACATAATAGAAGGAACTTTGGTGATTGAAATAACCTAATTCAGCAATTGATCAAATCAATTCTCGATAGAGGGGTAGTCAAAGGAATGTTGATAACAAATACAAAGGGATTTTGGGTTAATATTAGTGGGTGAGTCAATAAAAAAAAAGTTGTTAGGATTCAACGGGGTTCATTAAGGGTTAATTTGTATGGGTAGGCTTTTTAGTGGAGTGAATAGGTTAACACCTAGGTGCCTTTATCATCTCTGTATATCAAATCAAAAGTGTGGTCTCGACATATATAAACGAGGTAAGTTCTAGAATAACAGTTCACAGTTGACACACTCATAATCAATTAAAGTAGCACGAAAAAGGGTATATGCTCTATAAGGCTCAAAATCTCACAAAAAATTATAGGTGTTTTGACATCAATCTTTATAAATTTTGAACTTCAAGGTGATACTCAAATTAGGTTCAACAACCTATCAATTTTAATTTTTAGAAAGTAGACTTATCATGCTCGATTCTCTAGTATTCTTCAAATTTAATTATCAATGCACAATTAACTAAGACTTATTCTAAAACATATTGACAAAAAATCATGAATCATTAGAAATTTCATCCTAATTAGTAATATGAGAAAAATACTTAAGATCAAGACTAATTTCAGGGTTTTGAGAATTATGCAAAAAGTTAGGCACTATTACCCCCACACTTAAGATGTACATTGCCCTCAATGTACAAAGATAGATAATGATAATTAGATGCCAAATCAAAAAAAGAGAAGTAGGGAAAGTAATGCTCCCTGAAATCTGGATGATCCCAGAGTTTGTGTGTGTAAGGTGTGTAATTCTACAAAGTCACTTTGTTAACGAGCTTGTAGTAAATAATTGGTTAGGGATTCTTAAGAAATTAGATAGCCAATGGTAAATGAGAGGAAAGGAAAAAAATTTTAATATTAGTAAAAGTTTAAATTTAAACGCAACATCAAATGAAAAGTTTTAAAATAAAAGAAGTAAATGATAGATATATGAAAGAGAGGATTCAGAGGTCTTCATCGTCAACTGGATCCTATGGCGGTGTTGGTGGTGATATGTGGAAGTAATGGCAGATTTGCTGAAGGGTAGCCTCGATCCCATCAAAACGTCGAGCGATGTCGAGAACTGCTGGGTGCGATCGCCGAATCGTGTGAGGCGTGCAGAGATATCTGCCATCGAAGCTGCTGGATAGGATGGCTGCTGGCTTAGGACTGGTGGGACATCATCAGTAATGTCCTCATGCACCTCCTCGTTTGTGGCAAGTCTGTATTGAGGGGGATCGGTGCCTCGACGGTGCTTGATCATCTTCATGTGGAGCATCGTCTGGATGCCTTGAGGTGCCATGTTCCCTATTAGTGTGAGAGAGGCAATCTGATTGTCGGTGTTGAGAAGATCGAAATGTTGAGCCAATCTCGTGATGTAAGGCCCCATTGACAGGATTCCTTTCCTGTGCTGATCGATTTGGTGCTACATTACACATGCAATGAAGTATGCCACGTTGAAAACATGTCCTTCGGACATGCATGATAAGAAATAAACATCTTGTTTGTTGACGACGTTGGTGCTTTCTTTGCGACCTGTAATAGTATGAACAAGAATAGCATGAAGATACCTGAGAGCTGGAAGAAGGGTAGTCACTTTGGAGTGACTCGGGTTGTAGTCGCGTTTAGTGGGTTGTAAGTTGCGCCAACATGAGATAGAGGTGCAGTGGAGTTTTCTATTTAACTTGAAAAGTGGATTTTCTTCTATAAATTTCGATGTATAAATTCCGAGTGCCGATCCGAATTGAGGTACGCTTAGTCGACGTACTGTGCCTCCTAGGTGGAATTGAATTGTGCCGGCATCGTCAAATTGTGTCATTACCATCTGTAGGGTGAATGTGGCACAGAACTCGAGAGTGAGTTCCAAGTATGTGGGTTCTGCGATCACAAAAAAATTGCTCCCATGGTTCCGTTGAGATGAGAGCTCGAACATCTCCAGCGAGTCCGACTTGTTGTAAGGCATTCCAATCGATGCATCTACCGGTTCGAGGGGTCTATCCCGAAATACTTTGTATCATTCTTCCTGAGTTGGTTGAGGGAATCTGAGGAATGGGTGTTGGAGTTCGGTGGAGGCATTTTTGGATGATGATCCGGGCCCCTTCCTTTTCTTGCTCGGGACGGTTCTTTTAAAGCTTGATGACGACATAATATTTGAAAAATACTTCCTTTATATAAGCAAGAATTTTCCTAAAACATAATAAAAAATCAATAGAAAATTTAAATATTTCTTCAAGAACAAATACTAAAATCAGCAAACCTCAAAACGAAATTACAGTTAATAACTAAAATTTCATTATTCATTAGACTAATTCCTCACTAAAATCATGGTTAATAAAATAATAAAGTTCATGGAACCAAACATGTTGCATAAAAATCATGATTTTAACTATGATTTGCATTAGAACATCAATTCTTCCATGAGGTGAGGCAATAAAATCTAACATGTGTTAATAGTAAATTAGACAATGCGTTAAATAGTGGAAATCAATAATAAAAATAGATTAAAGCAACCAAAAAGAAAAATAAAACAACCAAGAAAAATAAAGAATCATGTTTTAATAAAGACTTAGACAAGAATGACAATAAACTTAAACAATATGAATTAAATCTAAAATCAAACAAAACTTAAGACAAAATATGTAAAAATGTGAAGGAAAAAGAACCAGGCACGGTGGTGCTTGACGAGCACAAGTGGGGCACACAGGGAAGTCTTTGGGTTGTTCAACAGGGGCACGATCCGATAAGGGTGTGTATCATGGGCGTGTGGTTGGTTTTGATTAGTATTTTGAGAAGAATGATCGGAAGGAGGTGAGTTGGAGGGAGGGGGTGATTTGGTGGCCAGATTGAAGAAGTGGGGGTGTTAGAATATGATTTTAAGGTTTGGGTTTGGGTAAGAGGACGGTTATTTTTATAAATAAGGTCTGAGCACGGTCTTTCTACACGCCCGTGTCATTTTAAACTTACCCGTGCTTTTCGCGATTTTGGGTTTTAGGCGCGTTTAGATGGGTTTGCCACGGCCGTGTCGATGTTTTCCATGCTCGTGTTTTGATTCACACGGTTGGGTCGAACGGGCATGTGTAGCCCGTGCTTTATAAGTCAGTATGTTTGCACGATCGTGGGCATGGCCGTGTTCTAGCTGTGCTTAATTAGTCAGTAGCTGCACACGGTCGGGGGGAACGGCCGTGTCTAGCACGTGCTTGATAAGTCCGTGACCTCACACATTTGAACGGTATGGGCGTGTCTTATATCGCAGCCCGTATTTGTTTGAAATGAATTTTTCCTATCTGTGCATGAATCTCGCCACGCCCGTGGTATGTCCCCTGCCTTATACACGGTCATTGGCACGCCCGTGTTCAAGGCTGTGTTAATAGTCCTGCATTTTTGTTAGATCATTTTAGAAAAATTTTAGAAAGACCAAGTCAGTGTTAGTGTGTTAGCACTCGGGTTGCCTCCCGAGAAGCGCTTGTTTATAGTCTTAAGCTAGACTTTCCCTGTTTTCAATATTAAAGGAGGGTTCGTGGAGCAGAAGCTCCTCTCTGATATTTTCAGGATCTGCACCATTATAAATTTTAAGTCGGTGACCATTTACCTTGAATGTGCCTTTTGTGGGATGAGTTACCTCAATGGTGCCGTATAGAAAGATTATTTTGATCATGAATGGGCCTGACCATCTTGACTTCAGTTTTCTCGGGAATATTTTAAGCCTTGAATTGTATAGTAAGACCAGGTCTCCTACTTCGAATTGTTTTGATCGCTTGAGACGAGCATCGTGACGTCGCTTTGTTGCTTCTTTGTACAGTTTTGAGTTTTCATAGGCTTTTGTTCTGCATTCATCCAGCTCATTCATCTGCATCATTCTTCTCTTTCCGCAATTGTGAGGTCAGATTCAAAATTTTGTTGCCCAAAAGCTTTGTGTTCTAGCTCAAATGGTAGATGACACTTTTCCGTATACAAGTTTGTATGGGGATGTTCCTAGAGGTGTTTTGAATGTTGCTCAGAGGCCCATAAAGCATCATCTACCTTAACCGCCCAATCTTTTCTATTTGATTCAACCATTTTTCTAGGATGCACTTAAGCTCTCGATTTGCTACCTCAACTTGTCCGCTAGTTTGAGGATGATATGGGTGGTCGTTCTATGGCATACTCCATATTTCTTTAGAACATTTTTACATTATGACATGTAAATGGGTACCCCTATCACTAATGATGGCTCTAGGTGTCCTAATCGGAGAATAGTTTCTTGAGAAATTTAACTACTACCCCGCATCATTGATAGGTAAGGCTTCGCTTCTACCCATTTTGACATGTAATCAATCGCTACTAGGATGTATTTATTTCCAAATGAACTAGGAAAGGTCCCATAAAATCAATACCCCATATATCAAATATTTCACATGACAACATATATGTTTGAGGCATTTCATCACGCTTAGAAATATTACTTGTTCTTTGGCATTTATCACACGCAGAACGCATCTATTGGCATCTTTAAATAGAGTAGGCCAATAATAACTTTGATTCGAGTATTTTGTGTGTTTGTCTTAATACCATCGTAATGTCCTCCCGATGGTCCCGAATGACAATGTTCCGTGATTTTGCTTGCTTCTCTTTGTAATGCATCTTCAAATTACCCGATCGCATATATGCGGAAAAGAAAGGGATCTTCCCAAAATAATTTTTCACATCAAGAATCGCTTCTTTTGGTGATGTGTTAATTTTCTTGGCAAGATGTTAGCTACTAAAAAATTCACAATATTTGCAAACCATGGTACTTCAGAATGCGTTAAAGAAAACAGTTGTTCTTCAGGAAACGAATCATTTATTTCTTGTTCATCAAGCTGTTTGGTGTGTAGATTTTTGAGTCTTGAGAGGTGATCTGCCACCAGATTCTCAGCTCCCTTCTTATCCTGTATTTCCAGATCAAATTCTTGTAAGAGTAAAATCCATCATATGAGTCTAGGTTTTGCATTAGGTTTGGTTAAAAGATAACGAAGAGCTGCATAGTTAGTGTAAACGACAACTTTCGATAATATTAGATATTGCCTAAATTTTTCAAAAGTAAAAACTACAACTAGCAGTTCTTTCTCAATCGTGGTGTAATTTTTTGCGGGTGTTAATGTTCTGCTAGCGTAGTAAATTGGCTGAAAATGCTTGTTTCTTCGTTGTCCCAAAACTGCGCCTACTGCAAAGTCACTTGCATCACACATTAGTTCAAAGGGTAAATTCCAATCAGGTGCGATTATAATTGGTGCATTTATTAATTTACCTTTAAGGACATTAAATGCATCTAAACATTCCTGATTGAAATTAAAAGGAACATCTTTTTCTAGTAATTTTGTCAAAGGCTTAGCTATTTTAGAAAAGTCTTTAATGAATCTTCTATAAAAACCTGCATGTCCTAAAAAGCTTCTAATAGCCTTCACTGAACTAGGAGGAGGTAATTTTTCTATGGTTTCAACTTTCGCTTTATCTACCTCAATCCCTTTTCTAGAAATCTTATGTCCTAAAACAATCCCTTCTCTAACCATAAAGTGGCATTTTCCCAATTCGTAACAAGGTTTGTTTCCTCAAATCTAATTAGAACTTGTTTTAAATTTTAATGCAAAGTTGGAAAGAATTACCGAATACCGAGAAATCATCCATAAATACCTCCATGATGTCCTCTACGAGTTCGTCAAATATTGCCACCATACAACGCTGAAAAGTGGCAGGAGCATTACATAATCCAAAAGGCATTCTTCGATAAGCAAACATATCGTATGGGCATGTAAATGTTGTCTTCTCTTGGTCTTCAGGAGCTATGGGAATTTGGAAATAGCCGGAGAGTCCATCCAAGAAGCAGTAGTACATATGCCCGGATAATCTTTCTAACATTTGATCAATGAAGGGTAAAGGAAAGTGATCTTTTCTGGTGGCATCATTCAGCTTTCTATAGTCTATACAGACTCTCCAACCTGTAACTCTTCTTGTGGGAATTAACTCATTTTTTTGTTGGGCACTACCGTCATTCCTCATTTCTTTGGAACTACCTGCATAGGACTTACCCAAGTGCTGTCAGAAATAGGATAAATTATTCCTGCATCTAGAAGTTTAATTACCTCGGCTTTGACCACTTCTTTCATGTTGGGGGTTTAATCGTCTCTGAGGTTGCACACACGGTTTATATTCTTCTTCCATTAAAATTTTGTGAGTGCAGAACGCGGGGCTTATTCCCTTGATGTCGAAAATTTTCCAAGCTATGGCTTTCTTGTGTTCTCTTAGTACCTTTATCAGCTCCTCCTTTTCCTTGGGTTCTAGTTCTGAACAGATGATTACTGGTAACGTAGAATTGTCCCCGAGGAATACATATTCTAAATGTTTTGGTAACTGTTTTAATTCCAATTTGGGCGGCTCTTCAATGGAGGGTTTTTGTTTTCATACGTCATCTTCTTCAATGATTTCTTCTTTCATTTGTCTGAATGATGATGTATTCAAACTAATCTCATTACCTTCATCCTCTTCCCCCTCTCCTTGAGGTGGACACAGCTTCATCATGTCATCCTGCAGGATTTCCTGTAATAAATTTTTAATAATATGATCAGTAGTGTCAACAAAATAACAGGAATCATCTTGCTCTTTAAAATATCGCATGGCATCATAAATTTGGAAAATAATTTCTTCATCACCTATCATTATGCTAGTTTGCCATAATCTACATCAATAATAGCTCTAGCAGTGGCTAAAAAGGATGCCCTAAGATTAAAGGAACATTGATGTCCTCATCCATGTCTAACACAACGAAATCAACGGGGAAAATAAATTTATCAATTTTTACCAAGACATCTTCAATAACACCTCTAGGATATTTAATAGATCTATCAGCTAATTGAATGCTCATCCTACTGGGTTTTGGTTCCCCAAGATCTAGCCATTTAAACAATCGATAAGGCATTAAGTTGATACTAGCGCCTAGATCTGCTAAGGCTTTCGTGATGTTTAAACTACCAATTAAGCAGGGAATAGTGAAACTCCCTGGATCTTTTAACTTCCGTGGTAATCTATTTTGGAGAAGGGCTGAACACTCTTCATTAAGCTCCACCTTTGATACTTCCTCAAGCTTCTTTTTGTTTGTGAGAAGTTCCTTTAAGAATTTTGCATACTTGGGCATCTGGGAAATAGTTTCAACAAAAGGTAAGTTAATATGTATTTGTTTAAAGAGTTCAAGGAACTTACCGTATTGAGCATCCAATTTTTTGGATATGAAATTTGTGTTCTATTCTCTTTATGCAATGTATTGTCGTTCTCAACTTCTACATTTTTTCCTTGATGACATCATGTGGTGTCTTTCTTTGTGGTTCAACTTGCTCTTTGCCACTCCTTAGTGTGACTGCCCTTACTTGCTCTGTGTCTTTGAAAAAATTTCGTCCTTAATTCACATACTATTTTAGTAAGTATTCCTCTAACATAATGAGCTCTCCCACCTGAGTTTTGATTTTCTTGAGTAAGATTTACTGTTCATCAAGTGTTGCTTCTGTCATTTGGAGATGAGAATCTTTAACTACCATGAACTTTTTCAGCATCTCTTCAAGACTCGGCTTCTTTTCCGGTGGATAAGGTTGATTTTGGTAATTTAGAGGATGTTGCTGCCATTGATTTCCTTGTCCTCCCCACGAAAAATTTGGGTGGTTCCTCCAACCTGGATTGTAAGTGTTACTATAAGGATTATTATTAGATCTGAAATTGTTACCTATATAGTTTGTCTGCTCGTTTTCTGCTTCTGGTTGGTAAGGTGGGTATTCAGAATTCGCCACATTCCCACCCGCTTCACATTGCATGACTGGATGTACCTGTGAAGAACATAAATTATCAAGCTTTTTATTCATTAACTCACCTGTGTTGACAGCATTTTCACTGTGTCTATGTTAAAAACTCTAGCTAATTTTGTCGGTTTAGCCCTTGTAATTTGCCATTGATAGGTGTTCAACGATATCTCCTCAATAAAATCATAAGCCACTTCAGGAGTTTTGTTGTTCAAAGTTCCACCGGCTGATGAATCAATCATTTGCCTAGTTGGAGAATTCACACCATTGTAAAAAGTTTGGACTTGAAGCCACAAAGGTAATCCGTGGTGTGGGCATCTCCTTAGGAGATCATTGTATCTTTCCCATGCATCATATAATGTTTCTGCATCATTCTGCACAAAAGAAGATATGTCATTCCTAAATTTAGCCGTTTTGGCCGGTGGAAAATGTTTTAAAAGAAATTTTTCATCATTTGATCCCATGTGGTGATTGACCGTGGTAACAAGTTCAACCACCGCTTTGCTTTGTTCCTTAATGAAAAAGAAATAACCAAGATGTATGGCATCATCGTAAACGCCATTCATTTTGAAGGTATCATGTAATTCTAAAAATTAGATATATGAGTGTTTGGATCCTCATCCGCAAACCATCAAATTGAACAAATTGTTGAATCATTTGTATTGTGTTAGGCTTTAATTCAAAATTATTAGCGCCTATAGCAGCCTAATAATACTAGATTTTGCTCTGCCAAATTAGGTTTAGCATAATTATACATAGTACGCGAGCATTCTCTTCTTGCACATTTGGTGGGTTGTTCTCGCCCATCCCTTCAAGAGGATTGGATCTTTGCTATTCTTCTCTTTGATAGTCTAGGGCTTGTCTAATTTCTCTGTAATTTCTGTGAGCGGTAGCTTCAATGTCACTTTCGTATTCTAATGGTCCTCTTGGATTTCTTCTATTCATAAACTAGAGGTACCTGCTATGAAAAGAAAGAAAGAAATTTAGAAAAAAAAACAAAAATATATGTATAAAAATAAGAGAAATTTAAAAATAAAGATAATGGCTAAAGTAATAGAAATGGAGCTTTCTTAATATTTTAGGAGTCCCCGGTAACGACGCCAAAAACTTGATCGTGTCAAACAGTCGAGTTTTGAAATTTATAAAAAGAATGATTGAACCTGTAAACTAGCTATGACAACGATAGAGACAAGTGCACCTATTGAACAGTAGTATAGTTCAGGCAAGAATATCTTATCGAACCCAATGGAACCTAAAAGTACTACTACTCACTTTCTTTCTATTATTTAGCATAAAATATGGAGTGATTGGATTATTAAACTAACGAAATACTTAGACTAAATGCACAGACAAAAGATTGAATTGGAGAAAGACTTTAGGAAAACACAGTTGATAAAGATGGTACCCTCAGGAAGAATCCACCTATGACTTCACTTATTATTTATTCCCCAAACCATATGATTTCTTTACTTAGCTTGATCCGTGAAACTCCCTAACCTATATTAAACCCTCTCTCGAGGCGAATAACGTCTAGCCTTAGGTTAATCAGTGGAACTCTCGTTCTCTTATAATAACCCCCTAAGGAAGCAGTAAATCGATCAATGGATTCTCATATTAGATTTCACCTTAATCCGATAAAATCTCGTAACCCTATCTCTAGGCACCCGATCAACTTCGCTAAATTATGCTAGATCTACTCTTAGGCAGGGTCTATTCCTCCTCCACCTAAGCACATCAGATTGAATTAAGCAACATAATTAAGAACAAACCAAGTACTTATCATATAATTTAGAAATCAAATAACAAAATCCATCATAGGTTTCATCCCCTTCAGGTATCTGAGGGGTTTAGTTCATAACTAAATACGAAAACATCTCAAGAGTAAAGATTAAACAAAACATAAGAAATTCCTAAAACCCTCTGAAGGAATTGAAGGAGAGATCCTCCATCTTGAATGGAGTTTCAACTTTTTGAGATGGATCAACTGGCTATCTTCAAGTGATTCCCTAAAAAAATGAAAGCTTCGGCCAAAAGCCTCTGCTAAAAGCTCCTCTTTAATGTATGCCTTGGGTTGTTTATATAGGCTTTGGGATGCTATACTTGGCTTCTAAGTATCTCCTTCAAGTTGAATTACTATTAGGGTGTTGGAGTAGACTTAGGAGTATGTTTCTTTGGCTTCAAGCATCCAAATCCAAGTGAAATTGCTCTCTTTCGCGGTAGGGGCACGACCATGACACACGCCCGTGTAAATCATGGTTGGGCCATCTCTCGATTCTGTCGTTTTGGGCATGGCCGTGTGAGTCAAGATTCAGGCCATGTCTCGATTTTGTCATTTTGGGCATGGCCATGTAGATCACCATGCATGTCCGTGTGATCAATGGATGCTGCACGGCCATGTGTTACGTAGTTGAGGCCGTGCTCTAGGTGATTGGAGAGGCACGGTCGTATGGGCTTTGGGCCAAGCCATGTTGATTGCTTGTTAAAGCCCAATTACTGCTTTAAGTCTGCTTTTGCGCTCTTTTTATCCTCGGGTGCTTTTCTAAGTATAAACATGAAAAGAAAGGATTAAAAGCACTTTTTTACATAAATCAAGGACTAAATCATCCAAAAGCATACTAAATATGGAGTTATAATATGTTACTTTTACGATTTATTAGGACCAAAAACCTGACGCTCACTCAACTCAGTCCAACATAGCGGAGTATGACACTTACACCTATACAAAACCTTGTAACGTGCTATCTGGATGCTAGACTGGAAATTGTTATTGTAGGTGAACTCAGCTAGCGACAGATAATCCTCCCAACAACCTCAAAATCTATAACACAACTCCAAAGCATATCCTCCAGTATTTGAATTACCCTCTCAGATTAACTATCAGTCTGAGGATGGAATGTAGTACTAAAGTCCAATCTTGAAATCAGAGCCTCGTGTAACTTCTTCCAGAATCGAAAAGTAAAGCGATGATCTCTATCAAAAATTATGGAAACAGGAACCCCATGCAATCTTACAATCTCGAGATATAGAGCTTCGCTAACTTCTATAGAGAGTAGTCTGTCTGAACAGAAACAAAATAAGTGGACTTGGTTAATCAATCTACAATGACCCAAACATAATCCTTCTTAGTGGGTGTCAAGGGCAACCCACTAACGAAGTCCATCGTCACTTGTTCCCATTTTCATAAGGGAATCTTAATGGGTTGGAGAAAACTTGAAGACAACTGGTGCTCATCTTAACTTGCTGGCACATCAGACAATGAGCAACAAAATCCGTAACCTTATATTTTAAACCTGGCCACCAATACAGTTCACAGAGATCGTGATACATCTTATTACCACCGGGATGCATAGCATAAAGGTTACTATGCGCCTTCCTCAGAATCGAGTGCCTCAAATCAGAATCATTCGGCACATAGATTCAACCTTGAAAACACAAAACTCCATCCTTATTTAGCCTAAAATCTAAAATACCGCCACTCTCAATCTGACGAAACCATAAACCCAGAGACTTATCCCCTAACTGCTTATCTCGAATTTGACCAATCCAAGTCGGCTTAACTTGTAACTCAGTTAACAGACCTCCATTATCAAACAGACTAAGGCGAGCGAACATCATTATCAAATCAGTCATCGCTCTACTACTGAGAGCGTCGGCCACCACATTGGCATTACCAAGATGATACTCTATCGTGCAGTCATAATCCTTGAGCAACTCAATCCAACACCGTTATCTAAGATTCAACTCCTTTGGGTAAGGAGATACTTGAGGCTTTTGTGATCAGTGTAGATAATACACCTCTCACCATATAGATTGTGCCTCTAGATTTTCAATGCAAAAACCACCATAGCCAGCTCGAGATCATGCATTGGATAATTCCCCTTGTGTGTCTTAAGCTGACGGCACGCATAAGCCACAACGTTACCATCTTGCATCAGAACACAACCCAAACCAACATGTGATACATCACTATATACCATAAATTTTTTCCTAGATTTTGGCTATATCAGGACAGGAGTCTGAGTCAGAATAGACTTCAGTTTCTCAAAGCTCGATTGTTGTGCATCAGTCCAGACAAAAGGAACTCCCTTACACAGAAGCTTACTCAACGGAGTTGTAATCAAAGAGAACCCCTCAAAACCGCCAATAATACCCCGCAAAACCAAAAAACCTGTGAATGTCAGATACGTTCTTAGGCTATTTCCACTCAAGCACCGCCTCAATCTTATTAAGATCAACTCAGATCCCCTCAGCAGAAACTACGTGCCCCAGAAAAGTTACTTCACGCAACCAAAGCTCACACTTTCTAAAATTAGCATAGAGTTGCTTCTCTCGAGTATCTGAAGCACTACTTTAATATTCTCATCATGCTTATCCTCGGTCTTAGAGTAAACCAGAATATCGTCTATGGAGACCACGATGAACTGATCCAGATATGGCTAAAGACTTGATTAATTAGATCCATGAATGCAGCCGGAGTATTCGTCAGACCAAAAGGCATAACTAGGAACTTGTAATGTCCATAACGAGTCCTAAATGCAGTCTTATGAATATCTAATTCCTTTGTAACAGCCTGATTTTAGGGCTAGTCAAAATAGTGGTTTTGGGACCACTAATCTGAGGATGAGGAAAATTATTTTCATATTATTTTATGTGTTGTAACGTAATTATTTTGATGTATGTATATTTTAGTGCATTAATTTTGGTGATTTCATGCTTAATTGGGAAAAAGGACTAAATCGCATAAATCGCATAAAGTGCAAAAGTTCTATTTTATAAGCTAGAGGTGGCAAATAGCTGTAGAAGTTTAATTAGAGGTTCTAAACATGAAATTAAGCCTTTTAAAGGAAATAGTTGACCATAGGGGGGACAAGGAGCTTAAATTAGTCGAAGTTGGTAGTGTTAGGTGATTAATGAATAAAATAAGAGGAAAAAATAAAGAAAGAAAGATATCGTCTTTTTCCTATTTCTTCCTCCACCAAAATTCTCAAGTAAGAATAGGGTTTTTGAAGCTCAAACTTTCAGCCATTCAATCCTCATCCAAGTAAGTGATTTTGGTAGTTTTATTTGATATTTTTTGTACTTTTGGAGTCCACAAAGCTTAAGCTAGCTAATGAAGGGACTAATTTGCTAAATGGTTGAAAGGTTAGGGACTTTCCATGAGAGTATTCATTTTGTTTGCTGAGTTTTTATGGAGGAAAATGAATGATAGTGAGTTAAGGAACAACTTTTGTGAAAGGTGTTAGCATGAAAACACCTAAATAGGATTTGAATGCAAAGATTGAAAATGTGTAATAAATGCATGAAATAATTGGAATTATGAGTAGTTGTAAGAGTAATAAATGTTTATCTAGGCTTTTTAATGAGAAAATATGATGAAAAATGATTTATGAGCCTATGAGAAAAATCGTAATTTTGCCATAGTACAAGGGCAAAACGATCATTTTTGCCTAAGTAGAGATTATGATGTATTATGATTAGAAAATGATTGAATGGGTGAATTTTGTTGTTATAGACCAAGAAGAGCATGGAATCAACCTTGACCGAGGAAAAGGCAAGGTTACGGAATAGACCGTTGATTAACGTGTTTTGCACGGAGGTAAGTTTATGTGTAAACGATGCATCTTAAATACACATGTTGTTACTTATTGGTGCATTGTATGATTGAGAACATATGATTTAGATGGATTGAATTTGGTAGATAATGAATAATCTTCGTATGAACGTTGAATTAGATATGTAAGTGTGGAATAATATCCGTAGTAAATAATGGTGGGCTTGTGCGATACCACCTTAATTATTTCTGTTGGTGGGCTATGTGCGATACCACCTTATCACTTATTCATGATGGGTTATGTGCGATACCATCGTCAGTATTATCATTTGGTGGGCTATGTGCGATACCACCGTAAATATTCTTGTTGGTGGGCTATGTGCGATACCACCTTGTTAAAAATAAATGGTGGGCTAAGTGCGAAACCACCGAGTGTTGGCATTACTATGTATGGCTTATTGTGAAATTGTTCAGTGTTGTCTCATGAGAACATGTGGTGATAATTGCAAGGTTGTATGTAAATAATGTGAGCATTTGGCTTGTGATATGGTTGGAATGTGGTAAGAAATGAAATGAGTAAGCATGATCATGGAATGTGGATTGTTCTAGCATAGTATATAATGCTATTCATTGCTTTGTATATATTATGATGTTTATTGTTTACATGTAAACTTACAAAGCTTAAAGCTTACCCCATTTCTTTTTCCTTGCTTTATAGTGTCAAAGAGCCAAGTCGGGATACGAAGATAATTGGAAGATCACCCACATTATCAGGTCATCTTAGTATATTTAGAACTAGCATTTTGACTATGGCAATGGCACGTATAGGGTCTAGACTAGGTAAATTATTTTGTTATTTTGGCCAAATGTTTTGGCTCCTTATAGATGAAATCTTTTATATATTGCCATGGTAAATAGCTTTTTACTATCAATCAATGGAATGAAAGGTTATTCATAAGTGTGTTGAGTATATGGTTGGGTTGTTTGGGTATGAATATGCAAAAATGAATTGATGGTAAAGGGTGAATTATGCTCGAGTGAGTTAGGGTGATGAAAGAGCTTGGCAAATAGCCTTGTTCTTGTCCACAAGGGTTGGCACATGGGCATGTGTCTAGGCCGTTTGTGACACACGGTCAATTGCATGGGTGTGTGACCAGGCTGTGTGTCCATTTGCATGTTAGAATTGCAAGTCAGTAAGCTCAGTAATAAACACACGGGTAGAGACACGGCCGTGTGTCTCAGCCGTGTGGGAGGCATAGCCAAAGACATTGGCGTGTTCCCAGGCCGTGTGAAGTCTACACCTTGAAATTGGAATTTAATTCGACACAAGGTCTAAGGACACGGGCGTGTGCCTTGGCCATGTGACCTTAGCAAGATGATGACGTCATAAATAGAATGCAAAGGTTTTGGCACATTGGGGTGTCGAGGCCGTGTGAGGAACATAGGTGTGTGTCTGACCGTGTGAATTAAGTCAGTATCGACCACGGGTGTGAAGCACGGGCATGTCTCAGGGGCACACGGGCGTGTCTCTTGAACAACACGGGCGTGTGGCCCCTGTTCAGGCAAAATTTTTCTGAGTGCGTGAAAGTTTTCGATTAATTCTCGAAACCTTTCGAAAGTATGTTTAGGGCCTCGTAGGCCCATTATAAGGATGTTAGACTTATAAATGGAAAATTTTTAATTTGGAATGAGCTTTGATAGCCCAAAGTTGTATGACCATGTGAGCCATGTACGGTAACGCCTCGTACTCGATCTCGACGTAGAATACGGGTAAGGGGTGTTACATTTAATGGTATCAGAGCTATGGTTTAGTCGGTTCTCAAACTACCGTAGCGTGTGTTAGAGTCTAACTATACATGCCATAAGCGTATATTAATAGTGTGGTGGCTTCTAACAATCTTAAATTTTTTTTATATAGTAAATAGATCCTGATCGAGTGGTTGCTGATGACGCAGCTAGTAATGCACCGGCTCCTCGCAGTAAGGGACCGCGTTTATAGAGAGTGGCCTCGAGACTGGGGTTAAGGAGAAGAGGCCTGGAAAGCTTTTCCCTAAATGATGAGTAATTGGTATACGGAGTATGTACAAGCAAACCCTAATGCTCAACCTTCTCCACCCCCTCCTATACCTCAGCCACTTTCTGTGGCTCCCCAAGGTATAGATTTTGTGAGAATAACCAAGCCTCCGGTAGGTAAGATTCAAGCAAAGGGACGTGGAATTCAGAACTAATATAGATGATGACCCCGAGAGGTCAAAGTTTTGGCTTGAGAACTCAATGAAGGTATTTGATGAACTCTCCTGCACCCCTGAGGAGAGCTTAAAATGTGTCGTTTCCTTACTGAAGGACTCGACATACCATTGGTGGAAAACGTTAACGTCGGTGGTTCCAAAGGAGAGAGTGACATGTGACTTATTTTTGGAGCAGTTCCAAAAGAAGTATATAAGCCAATGATTTATGGACTAGAAAAGGAAAGAATTCCTTGAATTGAAGCAATGAAAAATGACTGTGGCAGAATATGAGCGTGAGTTTGTTAGGCTCGACAAGTATGCACAAGAGTGTGTATCTACAGAAGCTATCTTGTGCAAGAGGTTTGAAGATAGGCTGAATGAGGATATTAGACTACTAGTTGGGATTTTTGAGTTAAAAGAGTTTGTGGTGTTGGTTGACCGAGCATGTAAGGTCAAAGAACTGAATAAGGAAAAGAGGAAAGCTGTGAATGAGGCCTGAGATGCGAGAAAAAAGCCAATGAGTAAATCATACCAAGCTAAATCGAAGAGGTCCAAGGAAATAAACCCCTAGACTACAGCGTCGGTTGTACATTCACATTGAGATCGAGGTAACACATACTCGGGCTCGAGAGTTCAAGCCACTTTGATGGCAAGTGTGGGCAATCCAAAGTCTAAACCGAAGTGTCCCAAATGTGGTAGGCAACACACTGGGGAGTGTTGGAGGAATAACCAAAATTGTTACAAGTGTGGCTCACCGATCATTTCATCTAGAATTATCCTGAGAGGGATGACAAGAAAAGAAGCAAGAGATAAGATCTAGCAATGTATCTTCGAGGAGTAGCTCATAAAAAAACCCAAGAGGTGGGACTAGTAGTAAAGGTATGCCTCGAGATTTTGTTGTGAGACCGGAGGGTCGAGCACCTGTAAGGACTTATGTCATTCGCGCTCGTGAAGAGGCATCTTCTCCAGATGTGATAATGGGTACTTTTTTCTCTTCATGAAACCTCAATTATTGCTTTGATTGATCCGGGGTCTACCCATTCTTACATTTGCATGAGATTGGTATCTAGTATGAATATGATTGCTGAGTCTACGAAATTTGTAGTGAAGGTGTCAAACCCATTAGGCAAACATGTGCTAGTTGAGAAGGTGTGTAGGAATTGTCCTTTGACAATTTGAGGTCATTGTTTTTCGGCAAATCTTATGTTGTTTCCGTTTGATGAATTTGATTTGATTCTTGGTATGATTGGTTGATAACTCATAATGTTTTAGTAAATTGTGGTAGCAATTTTATTGAATTGAAATGTAAAAATAGGGATGTTATTCGGGTTGAATCAGGTAGGTCGAATAATCTGCCAGTGGTAATTTCAACTATGGTAGCCGAGAATTACTTGAGAAAAGGATATGAGACTTATCTCCCTTTTGTGCTGAATACTCAAGAGTCAGAGGTAAAGACAGAATCAGTGCCAGTGGTATGTGAATATCTAGATGTGTTTTCGGAGGAGTTACTTGAATTGCCTCCAGTTAGAGAGGTCGAATTTGGGATTGAGTTAGTTCTGGGTAAGGCACCTATTTTAGTTGCTCCATATAGGATGGCACCATTAGAGTTGAAAGAAATGAAGGTTCAGTTGCAAGATTTAACGGATAAGGGTTTTGCAAGACCAAGCTATTCACCGTGGGGTGCTCCGGTACTTTTTGTGAAAAAGAAAGATAGGTCGATGAGATTGCATAGACTACAGACAACTCAAAAAAGTGATGGTGAAGAATAAGTACCATTTACCAAGAATAGATGATTTATTTGACCAACTGAAGGGAGCTACAGTGTTCTCCAAGATAGATCTAAGGTCTGGTTATTATCAGTTGAGGGTTAAGGAGCAAGATGTGTCAAAAACTGCATTTCAGACGAGGTATGACCATTTTAAATTTCTTGTCATGTTATTTGGTTTAACAAATGCCCTATGATTTTTATAAATTTAATGAATCGTGTATTCCAACCGTATTTGGACAAGTTTGTAGTTGTCTTTATCGATGACATACTGATTTATTCTCGGGATAAGAGTGATCATGCAGAGCACCTTAGAATTATTTTACAGACTTTAAGAGATAAACAGTTGTATGTTAAATTTAGCAAGAGTGAATTTTGGCTCCGAGAGGTCAGATTCCTAGGACACATTGTGTCGAGTGATGGTATTAGAGTTGATCCGAGTAAGATCTCGGCTATTGTGGAGTGGAAACAGCCAAGAAATGTGTCAGAATTCAGAAGCTTTTTGGGTTTAGCGGGTATTATAGACGGTTTGTAAAGGGGTTTTCCATGATTACTACCCCGATGACGAAACTGTTGCATAAAGATGTCAAGTTTGAATGGACTAAAAAATGCCAACAGAGCTTCGAGAGATTGAAAACTTTGTTGACTGAAGTACCAATTTTAGTGCAACTTGAGTCGGGCAAGGAGTTCGTAGTATATAGTGATGCATCATTTAATGGACTCGGCTATGTGTTGATGCAAGAGGGTAAGGTAGTAGCTTACGCCTCGAGATAGTTAAAGCCACATAAGAAAAATTATCTGACTCATGACTTGGAGTTGGTTTCGGTCATTTTCGCTTTGAAGATCTGGCACCATGATTTATATGGTGAGAAGTGTCAAATCTTCATTGGCCATAAGAGTTTGAATTATTTGATGGATCAAAAAGATTTGAATTTGTGACAATAGCGGTGGCTCAAATTATTGAAGGACTATGAGCTAGCAATTGATTATCATCTGGGGAAAGCAAATGTAGTTGTGGATGCCTTGAGTAGAAAATCCCTGTATGCTTTGAGAGTCTTGAGTACAAGCTTAGCATTGCCTTATGATGGTGCTATATTGGCCGAGTTGAATATTAGATCGCTATTTATTTAGCAAACCTATTATGCTCAAAAGAATGAAAATGAGATGCAAGCTAAGAGAGTTAAGTATGAATCGAGAAATGATTCTGACTTTCGGGTGAGTTCAGATGGTTGTTTGATGTTTCATGACATGTTTTTGTGTACCTAAAGATGATGAGTTGATCCAAAAAATTTTACATGAAGCACACAGTGGTCACTTGTCAGTATATC
The DNA here is from genome assembly GCA_025506655.1 of Gossypium rotundifolium. Lineage (NCBI taxonomy): Eukaryota > Viridiplantae > Streptophyta > Magnoliopsida > Malvales > Malvaceae > Gossypium > Gossypium rotundifolium. The sequence continues at coordinate 43,128,875 of CP106731.1, read as the reverse complement.
CCGATAGCACGAAAATGTACAATAATTTGATGAAATTTTATTGGTGGCCGGGTATGAAAAGAGACATCTCTGAGTTTGTGACAAGGTGTTTAATATGTCAACAAGTGAAAGCCAAACATTAAGTACCTTCGGGATTACTTCAGAGGTAATGGTTCCCGAGTGGAAGTGGGATCGAATTACTATGGATTTTGTAATGGGGTTGCCTATGACTCTAAAAAAGAAAGACACCGTATGGGTTATTGTTGATAGACTAATGAAGTCAGGTCACTTTATACCGGTGCATGTTGATTATGCTCTTGATAAGTTGGCCGAGTTGTATATTGCCGAGGTGGTGAGATTACATGGGGTGCCAATATCTATTATCTCGGATAGAGATCCGAGATTTACTTCGAGGTTTTGGAAGAAGTTGCAGGAAGCCTTAGGTACAAAATTAAATTTTAGTACCGCGTTCCATCCTCAAACCAATGGACAGTCTGAAAGAGTAATTCAAGTTCCTGAGGATATGCTCCGATGCTGTGTGATAGAGTTCAGAGGTAGTTGGGAAAGATGTCTACCTTTGGTTGAGTTTGCTTATAATAATAGTTATCAGTCGAGTATACGGATGGCACTGTACGAAGCCTTGTATGGTCGCAAGAGTCGGACTCCCTTGTATTGGACTGAGCTTAGTGAGAAGCAAATTCATGGGGTCGATCTAATTAGAGAGACCGAAGAGAAAGTGAAAGTAATCTGTAATAGTTTGAAAGCTACTTCGGACCGACAAAAGTAGTACGCGGATTTAAAAAGGAAAGAAATTGAGTTTCAAGTAGGCGACAAGGTATTTTTGAAAGTATCCCCGGAGAAAAAATTTTGAGATTTGGTCGAAAAGGTAAGTTGAGTCCACGATTCATAGGGCCATATGAGATTACTGAAAGGATTGGACCAGTGGCATATCGGTTGGCTTTGCTGGTAGAGTTAGAGAAAATACATAATGTGTTTCATGTGCCGATGTTACGGCTATATCGTTCTGATCTTTCACATCTGATTCCTCCATCGAAAATTGAGACACGATCGAATATGACTTATAAAGGGGAGTCATTAAGATACTAGCTCGGGAGGTTAAATAGTTGAGGAATGAGAACATAGCCTTAGTAAAAGTGTTATGGCAAAAGCACGATGTAGAAGAGGGTACGTGGGAACTGGAAGAAGCCATGAGAGAACAATATCCAAACTTTTTTACCGTAAGATTTTCGAGGGCAAAAATCTCTAAAGGAGGGGAGAGTTGTAACAGCCCGATTTTCAGGCTAGTCGGAATAGTGATTTTGGGGCTATTCATTGCTTTGTATATATTATGATATTTATTGTTTACATGTAAACTTACTAAGCTTAAAGCTTACCCCCTTTCTTTTACCTTACTTTATAGTGTCAAAGAGCTGAGTCGGGATACGAAGATAATCGGAAGATCACCTATACTATCAGCTCATCTCGATATATTTAGAAATAGCATTTTGAGTATGGCAATATCATGTATAGGGGCTAGACTTTTTGTTATTTTGGCCAAATGTGTTGGCTCCTTATAGATGAAATCTTTTATATTTTGCCATAGTAAATGGCTCTTTACTATCAATCAATGGAATGAAAGGTTATTCATAAATGTGTAGAGTATATGGTTGGGTTGTTTGGGTATGAATATGCATGAATGAATTGATGGTAGAGGGTGAATTATGCTTGAGAAATTTAGGGTGATGAAAGACTTTGGCAAATAGCCTTGTTCTTATCCACACAGGTAGGCACACGAGCATGTGTCTAGGCCGTGTGTGACATACTACCAATTGCATGGGTGTGTGACCAGGTCGTGTGTTCCCTTACATGTTAGAATTGCAAGTCAGTAAGCTAAGTAGTAAACACACGGGCAAAGACACGGTCGTGTGGAAGGCACAGCCAAAGACATGGGCGTGTGCCTAAGCCGTGTGAAGTCTGCACCTTGAAATTGAAATTACGGTCTAAGGACACGGGCGTGTGCCTTGGCCATGTGACCTTAGAAAATGATGGCATCATAAACAGAATGCCAAGGTTTTGGCACACAGGCGTGTCGAGGCCATGTGAGGGACACGGATGTGTGTCCAACCATGTGAATTAAGTTAGTGTCGACCACGGGTGTGGAGGATGGGCATGTCTCAGGGGCACACGGGCTTGTTTCTTGAACAACACGAGTGTGTGGCCCTTGTTTAGACAAAATTTTTCTAAGTGGTGAAAGTTTCGATTAATTCTCGAAACCTTCTGAAAGTATGTTTAGGGCCTCGTAGGCCCATTATAAGGATGTTAGACTTGTAAATGGAAAATTTTTAATTTGGAATGAGCTCTGATAGCCCAAAGTTGTATGACCATGTGAGTCATGTACGGTAACGCCTCGTACCCAATTCCGGCATAGCATAAGGGTAAGGGGTGTTACATCTTTAACTCTCAGCTGATGATACCCAGAACAAAGATCAATATTCAAAAACACTGAAGCCCCTTGGAACTGATTAAACAAATCATCGATCCTCGGAAGTGGATACTTATTCTTCACAGTCATTTTATTTAACTACTGATAATCAATGCACATCCTCATGGTTCCATTTTTTTTCTTCACAAACAAAACTGGTGCCCCTCACGAAGACACATTAGGAAGAATGAAACCATGATTCAAAAGCTCTTGAAGTTGAGCCTTAAGGTTTGTAAGCTCCTTCGTGCCATTCGGTAGGGGAGTGATGGACACTGAAGCTGTACCCGGTAAAAGCACAATGCCGAACTCAACTTCTCGATTCAGAGGTAAATCGAGTAACTCCTCAGAAAAGACATCTGAAAAATCCCTCACTATTCTGATATCCTCGATAGAAGAGTCTCCAGAAACAGAAACACTAACGTAAGACAAATACGCCTCACACCCTTTCCGACCAGTTTCTTAGCCACAAGAGTGGAGATCACACTGGATAGATAATCTCGATGCTCACCAATCACAACCACTTTCTTATCATCCTCAATCCTCAGAACGACCTCTTACTCGTGCAATCCAAACTAACTCGATGATCAACCAACCAATCTATATCTAGAATCAAATCGAACTCCCCAAATAGTAACTCTATCAGATTTTCCAAAAATACAGCCCCTTGTACGTCCCTATAGTGTTTGCTAACTTGAACAGACTGTCCCAATGGACTCAGTACAGTGATCTCATTAGAAGTGCTCTCAACAGACATTCTCAAGTTTTCAGAAATAAAACTAGCTACATAGGAGTGTGTAGAACCTATGTCTATCAAAGTAGTATAAGGTACATAAAAAAATAAGGAATATACCGTGATAACATCAGGAGCATCTCTATCCTCTCGAAAATGAGTGGCATAAACCAACGCAGGCCGCCTCGCCTCAAAGTAACTAGCACATCTATCGGTGCTCTCTGTCCTCGACCCATACCGTTACAGCCCTAATCGGTCCACGACCCTTAGGTGGTTGTTTGAATCGCCTCCGAGGTCAGAAACCCGGTCCCAAAGCATGCATCTGATCAGCTCGTTGTGAACATTTTCTAATACGGTGCTCTAATGATCCACATCGCAAATAGATCCCTATCCACTTTCAACACTCGTTTGTATGCTGCCTACCACAATCCCCACAAGGCTGAACCCCAGTAGGAGCAACAGAAACTCCCACTCTAACTAGCGTATCAGGTCTGGCCTTTTCTTAGGCCTCTAAACAGAACTAGAAGGCTCCAACTCCCTCTTGTTCTTGCCTCTCTCACAGTCCTTATTTTGGTGCTCCACGCGCTTATCCTCTTCAGCGATCTTCGCATTATCTACTAGAACTGCGAACTCTCGCTCCCTCTGTGGAGCAATCAGTACCCTCAAATTATCCTTCAGACTGTCCTCAAAGCGGACACATTTCTCGTACTCAGACGTCACTATGCCTCGAGTGTAGCGGCTCAACCTTAGAAACTCGGCCTTATACTCGGCCACTGATCTATCACCTTGAGTGAGATTCATGAACTCACGCCTACGAGCATCCACATAGCTAGCTCCCACATATTTCCCCTGAAAAGTAGTCTTGAAGAAGTCCCAGTTCAGACGATCAGGCTAAGTACCCTCCTCAATCGATAACCATCACCGATATGCCTCATAGTGAAGCAAATAGACTGCAACCTTAAGTTTTTGCTCGAGTGTACAATCTATATCATTCATGATCCTTTCGGTGGCCTCCAACCAATACTCGGCCATAGTAGGGGCGACTCTAGTGACACCCTGGAACAACTTAGCACCATTGGACCAGAGTCGTTCAGTTACCGACCCACGCCTCTAGATCCAGAATGGGGTCCAGTGACCCTCTCCAATATCCTCAACATGGCTTGAGACAATACGTCGTCCCCAGCTGAACGGCTTTGAGACCCAGTCTCAGTAGTAGGTGAAACCGGTGTCTCACTCATATCTAAGTTTGGCATACTGCCCAAATAGGAAGACTCAGCTCGAGCCTCCCTACGGCCTCTACCACAGCCATGAATACCACGTCCGCAAATTTCACGAGCGCTCATCGTAAATTTCAAATCTTATCTACATTATGAAATTTTATTTATTAGTTCCAGTATTTATTAGCAGATATTTCATACAAGAATTATCAGAAGTTCTGAGATGTTTTCAGAGGTTTCAGTTTCTAACTATTTCTGTACAGTTTCAGAAAGTACTATCTATAGTGTTTATAGAATATACTATCTATGTTTCAAAAATACTTACAAGATCGACGCCGGAGACTCGGTGTACCACATACTTTCTCAATATTATTCAAATTATGTGAAAATCAATTCTTTTTTAAATAAAATTTTGGAACCCAAAATTTCACAGCCCAAGATTTGCAACCTGACTTTGATACCACTAAATGTAACACCCCAAACCCAGCCTAGACGTTATGGCTGAATCCGGAGATGTCACATAGAATAGATTTTTAAAACAGAGTCATTACATTAAATCCTCTCAGCTTATTAACTCATATTCTTTTATATCAATTGTCAAAACGTTAATTAATTGATTTATTTGCCAAAACATATTATAGCGAAAGTTTAATAAAATCAATACATTTTGGAAGTTCGTTTGTATTTTTAGAAAAAACCTTTATTTGCATAAAACTATCATTTTCATAAAAAGTTTTATCGAAACATGCAAATTATCAAACAAACCAAAAGTCAACAGTTAAAAACAGTACAGTCTAGAGAGTCTTAGAAATTACTAACTCTCAAATGAATCCAGAATTTTAAGTTTACCAAAAATTACTAAGTTTAAACAGTTTATGGTCGAGTGGTCACCGCTGAGTTTTTGCTGCACCGATCTGCCTAAGTCTGTGGATTACCTGAACAGAACAAACAAACAGATGTGAGTTTTCATAAACTCAATGTGTAACCCAACAAAAATAGACATACAATTTATACAGAGATCACATATACATTCAGATTCAGATCGAACCTAAGTCTTTTACAGAAACTGATAACAGAATCCTACCCCCATCCTCTACAAACCATCTCCGACCATCCCAACACACCATGTGAGGTTAAAAACACCCACTCATCCCTGCACACCATATTGTCATTATGACACGTATTAGATAATATGTAGCCAAGTTACCGAGTATAGACGAGAGTCGCCTTTCAAAACATTTTCTCCATATATACAATCCCACCCCAAAACAGATACAGACATTAGATATAGAAATTACAGATTAGACATGCTCAACATACTTATATACAGATAATAGACATACATATAGTAGAATAGTCAGACATACATAATAGTGTTCTACTCAAAGCATTCTATCAAAATACCAAATCACATAGTCTAGGGTTTGGTTACCCCTTACCGACCTTACGGTAGGCCTACAATCGATTGGAATGACTCGTGTAACCCTAGAGAAAATTTTAGAAATATGGGCCCACATGCCCGTGTGGCCTACACGCCTGGATTGGCCTTGCCCTTGTGGCCCACACGATCTGGCCCAAAATCCACACGCTTAACTTGGCCTAGCCCTATACCATACACGACCATGTCATGCGAACGGCCATGCCTTCGTCGACCACATGGTTGTGCCATACACACGGCCTACCACACGGGCAACTACACTCATGTATGGAGTCAACAGAATAGTTTTTTGACTTTTTTCGAAGTTTGATTTTTGTGCTTTGGGTACACACTTGGTACGTTTTCGCAGCAAATGCAATCCTAAGACCACCAAAACCTATAATTGATCGATAAAACACCTCATTAGTCGCTTAAACCGATAGCAAAATAAACTACCACGAAACATACAATCCTTTAAACTATAAAAACCCTTACCTTCAAATGAACAATGATGATTCGTACCACTATAGCACCGATTGGAAGCCCCAACCTCTTAATATTCTCCTTAACACAAAACAAACCCCATTATTCATCAATTCCTTAACCCAAAATAGTTACCACACTTACCAAAAATGCACAGAGAACACCAACGAACCAAAAAATCAAGATTATTGACACGATTTTGACAGAATTTTAAAAATAAGGAAAAGAAAGAATTTTTTTCCCAGATAACAGAAAAAGGACGTTAGAAAGATGAGGGAAAATTTTGAAAGTAGAAATAAAATAAAATAAAATCTATCTTAAAATCTCACTAATATCCTAACTCCCCACTAATTCACATCCAACTACCCTAGAATCCCAACTCCACCAAACTTTTGACACAAAACTGAGCAAAATAGCATCCTCGCTAACGCAGGGATTCAAACACAGGGCTTCCAACATAACAGACCCTCTTACCACTCGAACTAGCAAACTCATTCTAATAGAGATTAACAGACAATTTTACATAAGCCCAATTGACAAGGGTAAGGCTAGGATTAGAAAAACAACAAAATTTGGCAAAGGTGAAACTTGAACCTAAGACTTTTCACACACATCTAGAACACTTAGCAACTGAAACAAAAACTCATTTGTGCCAGATATTTATAGAAAGAGAAATAAATTATTCACGGTGTTACATATAAGATCAATTTTTTTATGTAAAATCTCATATGTCAACTAAGATTTTGAATGTTATAAAGATGTGGTTGTTATACATCTATATTTGTGTTTGAGATTTTGTAACACCCTAAAATCGGTTTAGAAGTTAGGCTCGAATCTGGCGTGTCACATTGAAGTGTTTTTCGAAAACCATTTTTTCATTGAAAACCCTTATTGTTTAAAAGCTTAAGTAAAATATTAGTTACGTTAGTTTATTATTAAAATGCGGTACATTGAAAGATTAATAGTTTTATTCCCAAACATCTTTTCAGTTGCAGAAGCTAATTTTGAACGTAATTGATTTACGAAAAAGAATAAGTCGCGAAACCATTTTGAAAGTGTTGCAAAACATAGTGTTGTTTTAAAAATAGTTAAAAATTTTGGAAAAATTGTGATTTACTTCTAACGGATATAATTCAAAGTAAATAAAACCCAAGTTAAATTAAAGAGGACTTATTACAACCCCAATCAAAATATTTAAAAGTAAATAGTCAAAACAGAAAGCTTAAGCAGTGTGTGGTCTACCCCGAGTCCCTTGCACTGACCCCTCCTAATGCTGGGGATCACCTGCATAGTTAAAATGGGGAGATTTTACGAAAACTCAGTGTAATCCCCTTACAACAGAAATTGAAACTGAAACAGTTTGGGCCAAAACCCTTCAACAGTAACAGTACAATCTAAATCAGAGCATACGTGGGCCAAAACCCACTACAATATCATGTGGGTCATAGCCCAAAACAGAATCAATTGGGCCTAGCCCAAACCCATAATAGAACAAGTGGGCCTAAGCCCAATACAGTGACAAATCTCATAAATAGATATGCATCAGCATGAGGATGCATCCCACCAATCCAGCCAATACACTACCCGTACCAACCAATACACCATGTGGGGACTAAGTCGACCCACTCAGCCAACACACCAATGTTAGCACCGGTTGCGGCCCTAACCAAAATCGCAGCAAAGCTGCTAGTATATATATGCGACTCTAAGCCTTCAGTAGCGGTATTATAATTGGCACAAAGCCATCAGTAACTATACTATGTTTGGCACATAGCCATCAGCGACGGTAATGTAATTGGCACATAGCCTTGGGTAAATATGATCGACACAGAGTCATCGATATATAAGTTAGGCACATAGACACGGGGAAATACAATTGGCACAAAGCCATAATCAAGATGGCACAGAGCCATATTTAGGTTGGCATAGAGCCATAATCAAATTACGCGGTTTTAAGCCGTCCGTCGGTCCAAAGTCATCTCATGCGACCCGTGTGACCTTAACATATCAATACTGGATCCACAGTCATCATGCGACCCGTGCAACCCTATCAGAACTTCCTCCGTATCAATGTCCCAACCCTATGCAATATGTCGTGTATGTCATGCCCAATCATTACAAGTGTATGCAAAATGACCATACTCAATAAAAGTCATTTAAACTTATATTAATACCATATATGTCACACGCCCACAGTCAAGTCAGTTAAATTTATAGTCATACAGTTACAGTCAAATCAATCAAATTTATAGTCTAAATCAGTCATTTACCCACAAGGGCAAAATAGTCATTTTACCCTATAAAGGTATTTTGATAATATTATCCTTCAAGGGTATTTCATTAATTCTATCCTATAGGGGTATTTCAGTAATTTTACAAATCGAAGGTATTTCGATAATTTTTGCAAATCGGGGTATTTCGATAATTTTAAAAATCGAGGGTATTTCAATAATTTTGTAAATCGGGAGTATTTTGATAATTTTGTAAATCGATGGTATTTCAATAATTTTACAAATTGGGGGTATTTCGATAATTTTTTAAACTGGGGGTATTTCGATAATTTCACAAATTAAGGGTATTTTAGTAATTTTACAAATCGAGGGTATTTCGATAATTTCACAAACCAGGGGTATTTTAGTAATTTTGCAAACCATTTGATAATTTCGTAAACCAGTGGTATTTCGATAATTTTACAAACTGGGGGTATTTCGATAATTTTACAAACCAAGGGTATTTCGATAATTTCAAAAATTAGGGGTATTTTGGCAATTTTGCAAATTGGGGCATTTCGGTAATTTTGCAAACTGGGGGTATTTTAGTAATTTTGTAAACCGGGGTCTCAGGGACCCAATTCAAATTCCTCCGGCACGCGAAACCCATTTCTTCTAGGCCCAAAATTCAGGGCGTTACAAGTTTACCCCCTTAAAGAAATTTTATCCCCGAAATTTTCAGTTAACAGGGTAGCCGTGTAACAACTACCCCACTACGCTACCGCTGCACACTCTAATCCCAACATCTTTATCACACATCCAAAACATCCATCTAAAAATAAAGAAAAACACACACAGAATAAATACTAATAATACGTCCTAATATCTAAAGAAACTACATTATTTCCAACTCACTGTATTTCAATTTCTAAACCGGTAAAAGTATTAGAAAAAATTTACGAATTTGGCACCGAAGACTCGGTGAGCCACACTTCCAAGAAAATATTCAGTAGAACATTTCACATACTTTAAATCTTTTGAAACAATTCTTTCAGAAATTCGATTTTAAAAACCTAATCCACAACCAAGTTTTGCAACCTGAGCTCTGATACCACTTAATGTAACACTCCAAACCCGACCTAGAAGTTAGGCCCGAATCTGGCGTGTCACATTGATGTGTTTCTCGAAAACTATTTTTTCATTGAAAACCCTTCTTTTAAAAAACTTAAGTAAAATCTCAGTTACGTTAGTTTATTTTTAAAACGTGGTACATTGAAAGATTAATAGTTTTATTCTCAAACATCTTTCCATTTGCGGAAGCTAATTTTGAGAGTAATTGATTTACGAAAAAGATTAAGTCACGAAACCATTTCAAAGTGTTGCGAAAACATAGTGTTGTTTTAAAATAGTTAACAATTTTGGAAAAACCGTGATTTACTTCTAACGGATATAATTCAAAGTAAATAAAACCCCAAGTTAAATTAAAGAGGACTTATTACAACCCAAATCAAAATATTTAAAAGTAAATAGTCAAAACAGAAAGCATAAGCAGTGTGTGGTCTTCCCCGAGTCCCTCGCACCACCGACCCTCTTAACGCTGGGGATCACCTGCACAGTTAAAACAGGGTGAGTTTACGAAAACTCAGTGTAATCCCTTACAACAAGATACGTAAATAAAACCAAACAATCTAGGCCAAAGCCCTTAACAAGAATAAAGACAAATTTAGATCGAGAGCATACGGGCCAAAACCCACTACAATATCATATGGGTCACAGCCAAAAACAGAATCAATTGGGCCTAGCCCAAACCCATAATAGAACAAGTAGGCCTAAGCCCAGTACAGTGACAAATCAAATAACCAGATATGCATTACTATAAGGATGCATCCCACCTATACCAACCAACACACCACCCGTACCAGCCAACACACCATGTGGGGACTAAGTCGACCCACCCAGCCAATACACCAATGTTAGCACTGGTTGCGGCCCTAACCGAAATCGCAGTAAAACTACTAATATATATATGCAGCTCTAAGCCTTCAGTAGCGGTATTATAATTGGCACAAAGCCATTAGTAACTGTACTATGTTTGGCACATAGCCATCAGCGATGGTAATGTAATCGGCACATAGCCTTGGGTAAATATGATCGACATAGAGTCATCGATATATATGTTAGGCACATAGCCACGGGTAAATACGATTGGCACAAAGCCATAATCAAGATGGGACAGAGCCATATTTAGGTTGGCACAGAGCCATAATCAAATTACACGGCTTTAAGTCGTCCGTCGGTCCAAAGTCATCTCATGCGACCCGTGCGACCTTAACAGATCAATATCGATCCACAAATCATGCGACCGCATGCGACCCTATCGTAACTTCCTTCAGATCAAAGTCCCAACCCCATGCAATATGTCGTATGTCATGCTCAATTATTACACGGTATGCAAATGGCTACACTCAGTAATAGTCGTTTAAACCTATATTAACAAAGATATCACCACACGCCCACACCAAGTCCGCTTAAATTCATAGTCATACAATTACAATCACATCAGTCAAATTCATAGTCTAAATCAGTCATTTACCCACAAGGGCAAAATTGTCATTTTACCCTATAAGGGTATTTCGGTAGTCTTATCCTTCAGGGCATTTTAGTAATTCTACCTTACAAGAGTATTTCGGTAATTTTTACAAATCGGGGTATTTCGATAATTTCGTAAACTGGGGGTATTTCGATAATTTTGTAGACCAGGGGTATTTTAGTAATTTTACAAACTAGGGGTATTTCGATAATTTCACAAACTGGGGGTATTTCGGTAATTTTGTAAACTGGGTATTTCTATAATTTTGCAAACCAGGGGTATTTCGATAATTTCGCAAAATAAGGGTATTTCGATAATTTTGCAAATCGAGGATATTTCAGTAATTTTGTAAACTGAGAGTATTCCGTTAATTTTACAAACCGAGATCTCAACGACCCAATTCCAATTCCTTCGACACACGAAGCCCATTTCTTCTAGGCCCAAAATTCGTGGCGTTATAGATTTAGATTTAGTTTATATTTGAATTTTTAAAAATTTTAAAACTAAAAACTTTAACATATTCAAATTGGTTTCTTTTAAATTAGTAATTCGTTCAATTAGTGATTTGTACACAACACAAATCATATTTCATTTTTCCAACAAAACTTTGTAAAGCTTTGTTTCCGCTTACGTTTCAAAAGTGCTTTTTCAAATCAAACAAATTTTCAAGCCAAAAGCAATTATAAATGGATAGCTTTTCAAGTCAAATCAACTTTTTAAATTAATTTTTTAAAATGAGCCAAAAGTTAAAATTTTAATTTTGACTTTTCAAAAGTCAATTTGGGTAACTAATTATAAATTTACCCCATCATTATATAAAATATAAAATATAAATATAATTTATATATTTACATTGAATTTTAAAATTAATTTATATTAATTATTTAAAAGTATTTAGAATTTATATTTCATATATCACAATATTAACAATGGGTTAAGATAAATTATTTTATTATATTTGCACTATAATTTAAGTTGAATATTTGTTAATACTAAGAATCCCATGTGATGGTTTGATAGTTAAGGGTGTCCACTACTCTAGATGTGGCCTAGGATCGAGTAGCGCTAGTTACGTTAGTTGTTTGAGTTTTGCCCTATTATTGTAATTTACCCAAAAAAAATGTTAATACCAAATTAATTATAACTTGGCATCGTGGTAACAATAACTTGTGAAAAGAAATTAAAACTAAACAAAAACTCGTGGTAACAATAACAATAATTAACGCTCAGTGACTAAAATGTTACAACATGATAACATAAGTGACTAAAATGTAACCCGAGGGAAACAAAAGTGACTATTTTAGTAGTTTACCCTAATAATATATTATTAAATTACGTAATACTATATCGTATACTATAATAGTAATACCTAATATATTAATTATTATATATTATTGCTTATTATTACATTGATTGAAATATGCTCTAATTCTTTATACTCTTTGCACATTTAAAAGTTAACTCTTGTACTATATTATACAATGCTATATAATATCATATAATATATAATATATTAATAGTTTATATATATGCATTAATGATTAAACATTATAATATTATGTAATACTAGATCTTTTATTATATTCTATAATATCTAATAGTTATATATATGTATTAATAGTTCTAGTAATAGTTATGTAACGCCCCAAAATTCTGAAACCCTAATTTCTATACATGGAAGTTAATATGTATGTGTAGCACTTAGAATATTAATATTAAGGTATTATCGGGATTATTTGAAGCCTTAGAGATGGGGGAGACCATAGGAAAAATTTTATTTTTCTTGCTTAGTGGACCCTAGTTTCAGGCATGAGGCCTCTTAAGTAGATTAAGAGAAAATAGGACACAAATGGGCCTGTGGTCTAGTGGAAAGTGGTGTCACTTGGGAGCTATGAGGTGGCATGTGTGAAAGTTGAAGGGGTCCAAGGTTCGAGCAAGAGGAGTGTATTTTGGAGTGTTTTATTTTGCATAGGTGGACGGCAAGAGTTGTGTTGGTTTTGTACTCTTGCCATGGAGAGTTTGAAGTAAGCAAGACTGATGGATGTGGAGATTTCGGATAAGATTAAGGTATTATCAGAGAGAAAAGTTAGGAGATGGGGAGTAAGGATGTGATGGTGCCGAATGGGACTCTAAGGGGGGAGTGTTCGGCCTGTGGCTTTAAAAGGAGAGGGGGTCGAATGCTTGAAAGTTTCTTTGAGCATTCTTTAGTTTTTTTTCTCCCTCTTAATCGATTTTCCTATAGCCGAATTCTTCCAAGTGCCGAAAAGAAAAACCCCATCTTCCCTTTTTGCTGAATTCTCACAAAGCCAAATTCTCTTCATTACCAAAATTGTTATCATCCTTCTTTGTCGAATCCCTACTTTTGCCGAACTTTGTTGTTGTTCCTCCCCCTCAATCAATTGTTACTTACTCTTAGTCACGGTTGGAAGCCAAACCTTGATTAGTAGATATCTAAGCCGCAGGATCAAAGGAGAATTTTGATAAGTGCTTAGTTGAAATTTTTAGTGTGCTTTGTTAAAAGTTGAAGGGCTATCTAACTCCTCCTTGTTGTTAACTTGTATTAACAAGGGTACGGCTCAACAATCGCAAGCGTGATAGGTAAGGATTGCTAACAAGGTGGTCAGTGTTCTTGACTCAGCCATGGTTTAGGAAATGGCCAAATCTAATGTGGCCCATAGGGGTGACTTATGTACAATATGGGTCACTTGGTTTTGATGATATAGGTGTTTGGGTGCAGATCTAGAGGATAATCATAAATAGTAGCAAAGGAAGGGCTAGTAGAATGTGAGGCACACGGCAAGGTTATGGTGCGGTTTTGGTTTTTGATAAGTATGTGCTAAGCCATGGTTAATCGTTAGTGTGGTCGATTATAGGTTCGTGATTAAGGGGTTTGCAACACGCGAGGTTACCAGGTGTGTACAAACACTACACACACGATATTGGCAATGCTGAAAAGTCGAAACGTCAAAAGTGGCTAAATGGGCCCGCCGAACTTGTGGGCCCAAAACAGAAATGGTTGATATGTGAACATGAATAATGTATTGGCATGATTAGTTGCATGATTGGATTGCAATTGAGCCCAATGGGCTATATGATATGAAATGGGCTTGATGGCCTTTATGAGGACGAAGACAAGTATGTTAGGGTTAATGGACTTTAGGCCTAGTTTGAACAACTCTTAAATTTCATAAGACTTAATCTAATTAAACATGTCTATGAACAAGTCACTGGGTTAGGGTGTGGCAACGAACATAAGCATGTCTAGGATTGGATCTAGGGAGAGTTTGGTACTTAAGCGGTCCTAGTAGCCCACCTCCTCTTCTTTAGAATCCTACCTGGTGCGTAGTGTCTGTTCACTTTAGCCGCAAAGACTTGTTGATGGGCCAAAGTTCATAACTAAAACTCGAGAGGGTCCAAATACCCTTAGATTTGTCAAATTACTAACATACCCTTAGATTTGTAAAATTACTAAAATATCCCTATTTTGCAAAAGTACCAGAATACCCCTATTTTATAAATTACCAAAACACCCCTATTTTACAAAATTACCAAGATACCCCTAACTTGCCAAATTATCAAAATACCCCTATAAGGTAAAATTACAAAAATACCCTTGGATTGTAAAATGACGAAAATACCCCTATGTGACGAATATGAGTTTGTGGATGTTACTAATGTGTTTGATGCATTCATATGATATTCTGCTTAGGATGCATATGGGTGGGAATTATGGTACGGGGGAAAATTTGAGGATCGCATAGTCGCTTGACGACCATGGATCCACCGGTGGCTTTAAGCCCATTATATGATCAGTAGCTATGCTGCAATGTTGAGTAGTGCCGCTGTGAGTGCTACCTTCGGTGTGTAGAGGATTGGTGGGTCGATTTAGAAATCCCCACAGGTGTGTATAAAGTTGGAAGGGAAATGGTATGTGTAGCGGTTGGATTTTTGGAGGGCTTTGCATTACATTTTTTGCTTATGATACGATATGATATGATATGAGGTCATTATGGGATAAGGCAAAGACCCCTGATTTTGATAGGGCATAGGCCCAATGTGAATATTTGTATGTTGATTTGATTGGCAAGGGTTGTACACACTGAGTTTCGAAACTCACACCCTTTTATTTAATGTTTCAAGTGATCCTGAATAGACGGCTCCATGTGGCAGAGGACTCGGAGATGGCCACGCTACAAGCTGATCAGATGTTTTAATTTGTTCAAACAAATTTATTTTAAATACTTTATTTTTCATTGGATTGTAATAAGGCCATGTATCTCCTAATTGACTTTAGATTTTGGGTTTTATTATTATTATTTCAACTATCCAGTTAATAAACTTAAATAAAATTTATATAGTTAACATGGTTTTCGAAATAACTTAACATATGAATGTTTTCCTAAAATATGGGCTTTTTATCTTAACTTAACAAGATACAAGGGTTTTGGGGTTTTGGGCATTAAATTATTAATTTGTAAAATCATTTTGAAGTGTGCCTTTAATGTGACATTTCGAATTCAGGCCTAAACTTCTTGGTCCAAGTTTGGGGTGTTACATTTAGTGGTATCAAAGCCCGGTTGTAAAGCTTGGGCTGTGAAATGGGCCTTAGATTTTGGGTTTTTAAAAACATGTAGATTAAAAAGTTTTTACAGAATTCTTGAAGTGTGGTTCACCGAGCCCTCGACGTTGAGCCAAGTAAGTTTTTCTGTTATTTTATTTAATTAAATTAATTAACTATATAGATAATGGGCTACTTAAAAAAAGGCTTTTAGAGACTAAAGCCCGTAGGAAACTTAAGCCTGTAGTGGATTCTCGACCGCGGAATAACTTTAAAAAATTTGTTACTTACATAAGACATGTACCCTAAACAAGTGAAACTATGTACTAAATTCATAATTTTTTTTAAATTTAGAAATACGCAACGATGAGCACTAGAAGAGGTGCGAGAGGCCATGATAAAGGCCATGGAAGTATTAGGGTTGGGTCATCTGAGTCAGGCCACATGCCCAATGTGGGAGTAGGGGAGGCTCCAGCCTCACCAGTAGCTGAAAGGGAACCAAATGAACGGGCTGGCGCTATAGAAGATGCTGTATCGCAGGCTATGTTAAGGATCTTAAAAAGGCTCGTTGGGTCCAATAATGGTACGGGGACTCGTGGGTCGATCGTGAGTGACTTCGAGGTAATGGGGCAAAATTTTCAAAGGAGTAACGGAGGCGGCTTGAATGTGGTGAAATATTGGTTGGAAGCTACTGAAATAATAATGGATAACCTAGATTGCACGGCAGAGCAGAAGTTAAAATGAGCGATATCCCTACTTAGGGAGAAAGTCTATCAGTAGTGGTTAACCGTAAAAGAGGGCAACCAACCGGAGCTAATCATTTGGGAGTTCTTCAAATTGACATTTCAAGGGAAGTACATTGGAGCAACCTATGAGGATGCCCGGGGAAGGAGTTTTTGAGTTTGACTTAGGAAGATAAGCCGGTAGCAGAGTACGAGGCTGAGTTTTTGCGCCTCATTTGATATACCAAGGGGATAGTAGCAACCGAGTATGAAAGATGCATATGATTAGAGGATGGATTAAGGGATAACCTTAGGGTACTTATAGTTCCACAGAGGGCGGGATTTTGCAATTTTGGTGGAGAAAGCAAAAATAGTAGAGGAGGTAAAGAACACGGAGCACCGCAATCGAGAGAAAGAGAAGGGCAAGAACAAGCAGAATATAGAACCTATGGGAGCCGAGCAAAGGCCCATGAAGAGGGCCAGAGTGAATGGGCCAGTTAGAGCTGTGGCCCCTGTTGTTGCTGTTAACAATGGAATACCACTTTGTGCTAAGTGTGGGAGAAGGCATTCGGGCGAATGTTGGAGGAGTATGGGAGCATGTTTGGGCTGTGGATCTATGGAGCATAGGGTTAGGCAGTGCCCAAAAGGCTAGATTAGGAGCGAACCGATGGTAAAGGTAATTTTCAGCTTCAAAGGGGTGGTCAACAACTACCAATGGGTCGTGGTCAAGCCAGAGGTGGCAATGGCACAGGACGAGGACATGGAGTGCCGGGTAGAGGTGCAGGTCAGGCAGAGGCGAGGCAGCCAGTATTGGTTTATGCTACTTGTTGCAGAGAGGAAGGTGATGCACCAGATGTGATAAAGGCGCATGCAATGACACGTAAATGTACGCGTGGTGGAAAAATATGGTATGTATATTTCGGACAAACCTGAATTCGGTAAGACCTACGAAACACATGGGTTGAGGCGATTCATACCGTAAGCGATGATTCAATAAAACCTTCAAACTAAGTCCAAAGATTCTTTGAGTAAGAACCATTGGATCATCACTTATTCAATCAATAGAATAGATATAAAAAAAAAAATACAAAGAAAAGAAAGGTTTGTACGTTCCTTATTTGTGAGCTACTTTATATTGTGCTAATTGATGTGGAGTCGACACATTCGTACATTGAATGCAATAGACCTGAAACTATAGGGGTTGAGTTTGAAATAGTTGAGAATGAAATGACTGTGTTGAGTTCGTTAGGGTAGTTGGTGAAAGTTAGTAAGCTATTTAAGAATGTACCATTGGTAGTTCAAGGAGTTATTTTCCTAGCGGAATTGATGGAATTACCGATTGGTGAGTTCGACTTCATCTTAGGCATGGATTGGTTGACGAGGCACCAATCAATTCTAGATTGTGCTATGAAGTGGATGGTATTAAGAATTGTGGAAGATGATGAAGTGGCAGTGATTAGGGAACAACGTGATTATTTGTCGAATGTGATTTCAGCTTTAAAAGCAGAAAGGTTGGTAAGGAAGGGCTATGAAGCTTATTTAGCTTATATCAGTGATTTGAAATCTAAGAGTATTACTGTCAAGAATGTGAAAATAGTAAAAGAATTCCCTAATATTTTTCCAGAGGAGTTGTAAGGATTACCTCCTAGTAGAGAGTGGAGTTTAGAATAGAGTTGTTACCTGGTATGGCGCCACTGTCCATCACACCTTATAGGATGGCACCAAAAGAGCTATTGGAGTTGAAGGCCTAGATTCAGGAGCTGTTGGACCACGAATTTATTAGACTAAGTGTGTCTCTATAGGAAGCACCGGTATTATTCGTGAAGAAGAAGGATGGGTCCATGAGGATGTGCGTCGATTACAGGCAGTTGAACAAGTTAACCATTAAGAATAAGTACCCTCTGCCTAGGATAGATGACCTTTTCGATCAACTTAGGGGAGCCTCAATTTTTTCGAATATCGATTTGCGTTCAGGCTACTATAAACTGAGGGTTAAAGAAGTCGATGTGTATAAGACAGCTTTTAGAACTCGTTATGGACATTACAAGTTTTTGGTAATGCCATTTGGGATAACAAATGCACTTGCTACTTTTATAGATCTCATGAACCAAGTTTTCCAATCGTACCTAGACCAGTTCATAGTAGTCTTCATAGCTGACATCTTGGTATACTCAAGAATGGAGGTTGATCACGATGCACACTTAAGGATTGTGTTGCAAGTTCTAATGGAGAAGCAATTGTATGCTAAGTTTAGCAAGTGCGAATTCTGGCTAGGGAAGTCACTTTCTTAGGACATGTGGTCTCCACTGAAGGAATTAGAGTTGACCCTCGAAAAGTGGAAGTGGTGTTGGATTGGAAATGGCCTAAGATGGTATCAGAAATTTCTAGGCCTGGCAGGGTACTATAGGCGGTTTGTTGAAGGGTTTTCCCTAATCGCGGCACCATTGACCAAGCTACTTTAGAAGGGGGTGTCGTTTGTATGGACTGATAAACAGCAAGAAAGCTTTGATAAGCTTAAGAAGGTTTTAACGGAGGACTCTGTTTTGATTCAGCCAGAGTACGGAAAGAGTTTATAGTTTATAGTGATGCATCACACGTGGGCTTGGGCTGTGTTTTGATACATGAAGGAAAGGTGGTTGCATACACATCACGTCAACTTAAGACTCATGAAAGAAATTACCCAACCCACGATTTGGAATTGGCGGCAGTGGTGTTCGCACTTAAGATTTAGAGGCATTACTTGTATGGAGAGAAGTGCACCATCTATATGGATCACAAAAGTCCGAAGTACCTTTTAACTCAGAAAGAGCTGAACTTGAGACAGTGCAGATGGATTGAGCTGTTAAAGGATTATGATTGCACGATCAAATATCACCCAGGCAAAGCAAATGTGGTAGCTGATGAGCTAAGCCGTAGGGCTATGTTGGATTTGAGGGTAATGTTTGCTCTGTTAAGTTTGTATGACGATGGGAGTTTGTTAGCCGAGTTGCAAGTAAAACCACTGTGGGTTGAACAGATTAAAGAGAAACAGTCATTGGATGAGACTTTGGATTCTCGATTCAAGCAAGTTGAGAATGGGGAAACGGCAGATTTTGGGATGAATGGTAATGGGTTATTGTGATTCCGTGGTAGAATTTGTGTACCAAGGGACGAAGAGCTAAGAAAGTCTATACTACGGGAAGTGCATAGTAGTTTTTTTGCTATGCACCCCGGAGGTAACAAGATGTACCGAGATTTACGAGAGCTCTATTGGTAGC
This sequence comes from Gossypium rotundifolium, assembly GCA_025506655.1. Taxonomy (NCBI): domain Eukaryota; kingdom Viridiplantae; phylum Streptophyta; class Magnoliopsida; order Malvales; family Malvaceae; genus Gossypium; species Gossypium rotundifolium. Next base: position 43,109,230 of record CP106731.1, on the reverse strand, counting down.
CGGGATTAAAACGCGAGGTTACGGAGTTTGTGGGCAAATGTTTGGTATGTTAGCAAGTGAAAGCAGAACATCAACTACCATTAGGATTACTTCAGCCGGTTAATATCCCACAAGGAAAGTGGGAGCGAGTTAATATAGATTTCGTTAGTGGGCTACCCTTGACGCCTACTAAGAAGTACTCAGTGTGGGTCATTGTGGATCGGTTAACCAAGTCTGCCCATTTTATACCGGTCCGCACTGACTACTCATTGTAGAAGTTGGCAAGGTTGTATGTAGTGGAGATTATGAGGTTGCATGGAGTTCCATTCTCTATTATATCTGAAAAGATCCTCGTTTTATATCTCACTTTTGGAAGAAGCTGCATGAAGTATTGGGTAGGAGGTTGGATTTCAGTACGGCATTTCACCCTCAGACTGATGGTCAGTCGGAGAGGGTAATTCAAGTTTTGGAGGATATGCTGAGAGGGTGTGTAATTGAGTTTTGAGGTAGTTGGGAGGACTACTTGCCGTTAGTTGAATTTGCGTATAACAATAGTTATCAGGCAAGTATTGGAATGGCACCATATAAAGCACTGTATGGACGAAGATGTCCTACTCTGACTTGTTGGACTGAGTTGGGTGAGCGACGAGTTTTGGGTCTGGAGTTGGTAGCAGACACTAAAGATAAGGTGAAATTGATTCGAGATCGGTTGAAGGAGGCTGCGGATAGGTAGAAGTCTTATGCTGACCTCAAACGAAGAGAGATCGAATATGCTGTGGGGGACATGGTTTTTCTCAAGGTTTCCCTTTGGAAGAAGGTGTTAAGGTTTGGTCGGAAGGGCAAGTTGAGCCCAAGGTTTATTGGGCCTTATCGAATATTGAAGCGAATTGGGCTGATTGCCTATCAGCTGGAGTTTCCTTCTGAATTGAGCCAAATACATGATGTGTTCCATATTTTGATGCTAAGGCATTATCGCTTAGACCCTTCTCACATCGTGTCAGTCGAGGAGATCGAGGTTAGACCAGACCTAACTTTTGAATAGGAGCCAGTTCAAATAATTGATCAAGACGTTAAGGTGCTAAGAAGGAAGGTTGTTCATTTGGTAAAAGTGCTTTGGCGTAACCATAATGCCAAGGAGGCAACTTAAGAACATGAGGAGGCAATGCGTCGACAATACCCTCACTTGTTTCAATCAAGTAAATTTCGAGGCCAAATTTTTTTAAGAGGGGTAGAATTGTAATGCCTCAAAAATCCCAAAACCATAATTTCTGCACATGGAAGTTAATATGTATGTGTAGCACTTAGAATATTAATATTAAGGTATTATCGGGATTATTTGAAGCCTTAGAGTTAGGGAGGACCATAGGAAAAAAAATTATTTTTCTTGCTTAGTGGACCCTAGTCTCAGGCATGAGGCCTCTTAAGTAGATTAAGAGAAAATAGGACACAAATGGGCTTGTGGTCGAGTGGAAAGTGGCATCACTTGGGAGCTATGAGGTGGTGTGTGTGAAAGATAAAGAGGTCCAAGGTCCGAGCAGGAGGAGTGTATTTTGAATTGTTTTATTTTGCATAGGTGGACGGCAAGAGTTGTGTTGGTTTTGTACTCTTTCCGTAGAGAGTTTGAAGTAAGCAGGACTGATAGATATGGAGGAGATTTCGGATAAGATTAAGGTATTATCAGAGAGAAAAGTTAGGAGATGGGGAGTAAGGATGTGATGGTGCCGAATGGAACTCTAAGGGAGGGGAGTGTTCGGCTTGTGGCTTTAAAAGGAAAGGGGACCGAATGCTTGAAAGGTTTTTTGAGTATTCTCTAGTTTCTCTTCTCCCCCTTAATCGGTTTTCCTATAGTCGAATTCTTCCAAGTGCCGAAAAGAAAAACCCCATCATCCTTTTTTGCCGAATTCTCACAAAGCCAAATTCCATTCATTGCCAAAATTGTTATCATCCTTCTTTGTCGAATCCCTACTTTTGTGAACCTTTGTTGTTGTTCCTCCCCCTCAATCGATTGTTACCTACTCTTAGTCATAGTTGGAAGCTAAATCTTGATCAGTAGATATCTAAGCCACAGGATCAAAGGAGATTTCTGTAAGTGCTTAGTTAAACTTTTTAGTGTGTTTTGTAAAAAGCTGAAGAGCTATCTAACCCCTCATTATCGTTAACTTGTATTAACAAGGGTAAGGCTCAATAATCGCAAGCGTAATAGGTAAGGATTGCTAACAAGGTGATAAGTGTTCTTGACTCAGTCATGGTTTAGTAAATGGTCGAATCTAATGTGGCTTATAGGGGTGACTTATGTATAATATGGGTCACTTGGTTTTGATTATATAGGTGTTTGGGTGCAGATCTAGAGGATAATCACAAATAGTAGCAAAGGAGGGCTACTAGAACGTGAGGCACACCGTAAAGGTACGGTGAGGTTTTGATTTTTGATAAGTATGTGTTAAGCCATGGTTAATCGTTAGTGTGGTCGATTGTAGGTTCGTGATTAAAGGGTTTGCAGCACGCGAGGTTACCAGGTGTGTACAAACACTATACACACGATATCGGCAATGTCAAAAAGCTGAAAAACCGAATGTGGCTAAATGGGCCTGCCGAACTTGTGGGCCCAAAATGGCAATGGTTGATATGTGAACATGAATAATATATTGGCATGATCAGTTGCATGATTGATTGTAATTGAGCCCAATGGGCTATATGATATAAAATGGGCTTGATGGGCTTTTTGAGGACGAAGACAAATATGTTAGGGTTAATAGACTTTAGGCCTAGTTTGAACAACTCTTAAATTTCATAAGACTTAATCTAATTAAACATGTCCGTGAACAAGTCGCTGGGTTAGGGTGTGGCAACGGACATACGTATGTCTAGGACTGGATCTAGGGAGCTGGTACTTAAGCGGTCCTAGTGGCCCACCACCTCTTCTTTGGAATCCTACCTAGTGCGTAGTGTCTGTTCACTTTAGCCAGAAGGACTTGTTAATGGGCCAAAGTTCATAACTAAAACCCGAGAGGGACCAAATATCCTTAGATTTGTAAAATTACTAAAATTCCCTTAGATTTGTAAAATTACTAAAATACCCCTATTTTGCAAAAGTACCAGAATACCCCTGCTTTACAAATTACCAAAACACCTCTATTTTTTAAAATTACCAAGATACCCCTATCTTACCAAATTAACAAAATACCCCTGTAAGGTAGAATTACGAAAATACCCCTAGATTGTGAAATGACGAAAATACCCCTATGTGACGAATATGAGTTTGTGGATGTTACTCGTGTTTGATGCATTCATATGATATTCTGCTTAGGATGCATATGGGTGGGAATTATGGTACGGAGGAAGATTTGAGGATCGCATAGTCGCTTGAGGATCATGGATCCACCGGTGGCTTTAAGCCTATTATATGATTAGCAGCTATGCTGCAACGTTGAATAGTGCCGCTGTGAGTGCTACCTTTGGTGTGTAGAGGATGGGTGGGTCGATTTAGAAATTCCCACAGGTGTGTATAAAGTTGGAAGGGAAATGGTGTGTGTAGCGGATGGATTTTTGGGAGGGTTCTACATTATCTTGTTTGCTTATGATACGATATGATATGATATGATATGATATGATATGATATGATATGATATGATATGATATGATATGATATGAGGTTATTATGGGCTAAGGTCATGACCATCGATTTTGATAGGGCATAGGCCCAATGTGAATATTTATATGTTGATTTGATTGCCAAGGGTTGTACACACTGAGTTTCGAAACTCACACCCTTTTATTTAATGTTTCAGGTGATCCTGAATAGACGGCTTGATGTGGGAGAGGACTCGGAGATGGCCACACTACAAGCTGATCAGATGTTTTAATTTGTTCAAACGAATTTATTTTAAATACTTTGTTTTTCATTGGATTGTAATAAGGCCATGTATCTCCTAACTGACTTTAGATTTTGGGTTTTATTATTTTTGTTTCAACTATCCAGTTAATAAACTTAAATAAAATTTCTAAAGTTAACATGGTTTTCGAAATAACTTAACATATGAATGCTTTCCTAAAATATGGGCTTTTTATCTTAACTTAACAAGATACAAGGGATACAAGGGTTTTGAGGTTTTGGGCCTTAAATTGTTAATTTGTAAAATCGTTTTGAAGTGTGCATTTAATGTGACATTCAGGATTCGGGCCTAAACTTCTAGGTCGGGTTTGGGGTGTTACAAGTTATATATTACGGGAAGAGATCCACTTACATCGGTGTAAAATTAAATTAGTTTTACACCATTCATGTCTCTTTGTATGATTAATGTTTTAGCAATCCAGCCATCACAATTTATATTTTATTCATATAGATCATGTATGCCAAATTTGATGTAAATTAAAAATTTTCAACTATTTAACTATTTGTTTTATGTAAAAAAACTTTCAACTATTCAATATATATATAGTATTTTAGATTAATACGATAAAAATATCGATAGGTTCGAAAATTTACATGCCCGACAAGTACAATTATATCAATACATTCAAAGGTTGGATTGTTAAAATATTATAATATGAAGAGAAACGAAATGGTGTAACTAGATCCTCCCATATACTATATTATTATATTATGTAATAATATATAATCTATTATAGTTAGCTATTAAAACCGATTTAATGACCAAATTGAGCTAATTCAAGTAAATCAATTGATAAATTTAGTTTTGATTTTGGACCAATTAATAGTTATATATATGTATTAATAGTTTTAAAATATATATTACATTAGGTAATAGTATATCACATGTTGTAATAGTAACACATAATATATTTATTATCATTATATATTATTGTTTATTATTATGTTGGTTTAAATATGTTTTAAGCTTCTATACTCTTTGTACATTTGAAAGTTAGCTTTACTACCATATTATATAATATTGTATTGTATCATATAATATATAATATATTAATTGTTTATATATACATAAATGATTAAACATTATAATATTATGTAATATTATATTTTATTATAATCTATAATTTAATAATAGTTAAATTATATCTATTAAAAATTTAGTAATAGTTACATACTATATTATTATATTATGTAATAGTATATCATTTATTATAGTTAGCGATAAAAACTAACTTAAATGATAAAATTGAGCCAATTCAAGCAAATGAGATAGTAAATTCAATTTTGATTTTGGACCAATTAATAGTTATATATGTGTATTAATAGTTTATATTATAACATGATGTAGCACTATATTACATACTGTAATAGTGGTATATAATGTATTAATTATTATATATTATTGTTTATTATTATACTAGTTGAAATAAGCTTTATGCCACTACACTCTTCATATATTTGAAAGCTAACATTCCTTCTATTTTATACAATTCTATATCATATCATATATAATATATTAATAGTTTACATATATGCATTAATGTTAATTAGGTAATCGATCGATTTAATGTTGTCGATTCGGTTTCAATTTTGAAATCCAAAACCATTTAAATCAAGTTAATCGACTTTACACCTATTAAATGTAATATATATTTAAATCTAAACTCTAACCCAATACCCAATACCAACCAAACCCAAACCCAAACCAAAATCTTAAACCTTAATCAATAAAAAATTAATAAAAAGGTTACCAAAGTTACCAAATCATAAAAGGAAAAAGAAAAACTAAAACTAAAACCTGAATTCTTAAACCTTTAAAATTAAATCGTTCTTAATATTGCATAATAAATTATGCTTAATCATTAGCTATTTATTATATTATTAAATTAATATATTATCACATTATATATTTTATATTATCTTTAAATTTAAAATTTATAGAGTTTAATAGTTATTAATTTTATATATTTATTATACATATATAATTATAATATTAAAATAAATTTATATTCAACTAATATTTATAAAAATATTTCACTTTATATTTAATATAAAAATTATTATAATTACTTTTGCTATTAATAAAATTTTAATATAAATATGTAATTTTATCAACACATTTTCATAAAATAAATAATTATCATTTATTTTTATTTTAAGTAATATCATAAAATTATATTAATTATTAATGCATATTACGACTATTGAACTATAAATTCATTCTTTTTGGGGTTTTAGGTTGAATTTATCTCAAGCTCGAGTCAAATTATTCTCGAACTCGAATTCTTATAGACTCAGACTTTTTTGAACTCGGGTTTTTTGAACTCGGACTTTCTCGAACTTGGATTGTTACGGGCTCTAATTGACATGAGCAAACTTTCGAACACGAGATTGTTTTGCCAGCTCTACTCATATATAATAAAAATTGTAATTGAAATATTAGCTTTGGTCCATATATGTGTGTAATATTAATCACACTATTGTAAATTAAAAAATATATTTTTCTTCGTCAATTGAGTCTTAGCTCGATTGGCATGGACATTGTTGTAAATAAAAAAGGACGTGGGTTCGAGTGCATGAAGCGTATTATCCTCCTATTCATGGGTTGGAGAAAGGCTATGGGTAATTGTAACACCCCTAACTCGAATCCGTCACCAAAACAGGGTAACGGAGCATTACTAGAGTTTACAGAATAATTTCACGTAATTCATGTCAATTACTATTCATATCCAAAACTAATCACATTGTCCCTTGAATGGACCTTCGAGACCCAATATAAATGTAACACCCCAAACCCGGCCTAGAAGTTAGGCCCGAATCTGGCGTGTCACATTGGGGTGCTTTTTGAGAAACCATGGTTCCATTTGAAAACCTTTCTTGATATTAAAAACTAAAGTCCCGCTTATGCTTGTTTATTATTAATCGACATTTATTAAAAAAGTTATTACCTAAAAAAACTTTGTTTGTTGCGAAAACTTAATTAAAATGGCTGACTTATGAAAACGTGATGTTTACGACCTATTCGCGAAAGCGTAGTATTTTGAAAGCAGATATTGTTTTGGAAAATCATGATACAAAGTTTAGCAGATTTAAAACATAATAAACTAAAAATCCAAAACTAAAACTAGAATTTAAGAGAGGCCTTATTACAAGATATTAACCTAAGTTAAAAATAAGTAAAATACTTGTAACAGCCCAATTTCAATAGTATTGGAACAAGTGATTTGAGATCACTAAATCTGACAAAAAAGTTAGGAAACTTTGTTAATCGATAATTATAAGTTAAGTGTGATTTTAGAAATATTTTAAAATTAGTAAATTTTGTGAACTAAAAGAATTAATTAGAAAAATTGGGCCAAAAACGAGGTAATCTTGAGATCTCAAATTCATAAAATGAGCCATAAATATTTTAGAAATATTTATGGAGTGTAATTAAGTTATTATTAAAGTTTAGTTGAGAAATTTTAACGTTTGGATATGTAATTAAATGAAAAGACTAAATTAAAAAATATGTAAAAGTTTCATTATAGATTAAAGAAAGTATAAAGGACCAAAATGGCAATTAAGCCATTTTGTTTAATTGAGGTGGTTATTGTGAAAAAATCTGAGATTTTTTTATGTTTAATATTATATTATTATTTTATATTATTATATTATTATATTATTATATTATTATATATAAAAAAACAAACAAAAAGAGAATAGAGAGGAGAAACCCAAACGAAGAAGCAGAGAGCAGGAAAGAAAGAAGAAGAGAAGAGAAAGAAGAAAAAGGGAGAAAATTGGAAAATTTTCAAAATTAGTTAAATAAAAGGGATCAAATTGAAATATATGGAGAATTCTCTTCATTTCTCTTCATTTTCTTCAGCTGAAAAATAGCCATGGGAGAGAGTTCAAGCTGGTTTTCATACTCAAGCTTCATGTAAGTTTAATTCTTGCTTTCTCCTTGAAATTTCTATGTTTTTGGACTTTTACAATTGGGTCCAATTTATTAATTCATTAGTTTTGATTCTATGGCTAATTTTTAAAGTTTATGTGGATTAGTGCTGAAAGAATATGATGAATAAATATTGAATTGAAGCTTTAATTTTGTTATATGATGATTTAATCAAGTGAAATTGATGGAAATTAGTTTTAGAACCTAATTGTGAAATAGCTGAAATTAAGGCCTAGTGTTAAAATTCTGATTTCAAAGGCTATGAAGTAGTTTAAAATGATAGATAAAAGTATTAAATGAGAAAATTAACTCAATTGAGGGGTTAATCCAGCAAGGACTGAATTGTATGAATTGTGGAATTAGGGACAAAATAGAAATCAACATGTTACACTAAAGCAGTTTTGGACAGCAGCAGTTGTCTAACTTTGAAAAATCACCAATAATTGTATAAATCGAATTATAAGTTGAGTGAGATATGAAATTAAAGCTTATTGAGTCTATTTTCATATAAAAGAAACAGAGAAAGCAAAGGAAGTCTAAATTTTGAGATATTTGGATTTTTGTAAGACTGGTTCAGAATGAATTCGGGTTTCCCTGTTTTGAATTCAGAATAATTAGGGGATTAAATTTGTATGTTTAGAATTCTGAACGAGTCTATTTTCTATAAAAATAAACGGGAACATCATCCGAATTCCGTATGAAAAGATAATTAATTTTTAGTGAAGAAGGGTCGGAACTGCCAGACAGCAGAACAGGGGTGAATTTAAAGAATAAACTGTACTAATTGGCTAAATCAAAAATTTTGAAAATTTTATGGCAAGAAGATATGTGAGTTTAGTTTCAGGAAAATTAACGGTTCTTCATTTGGAGTTTTGTAGCTCTGGAAATAAATAATTTAGTGACTATAACTCAAATGAAAAGTTTTGAATATACTTATGAGTAATTAATGAAATTATTGATAATGTTACTTATAGCATGTTATATACATTAAGGATGTGGAATGGAGAGGAGGAGGAGGAAAATATGTATGAATATTTAGGTAGTATGGCTAATTTGAAATGTTTTAGGTCAGGGACTAAATTGAATAAAAGTAAAACTTTGAGATTAATTTTGTAAAAAATGTAGAAATGACCAATTTGCATGAAATAGATTATTTTATTATTTAGAATTGCAAAATTGAATGAAATTATTAATTTAGATTAAGATCGATTGAAAAATCGATGAAATTAGAAAATTTCTAAAATGACCTCGAATCTTGATATTTCTACAAATTTAGCCAAGTAAGTTCGTAACTTAATTATATGATATTGAAAATATGAGTTGATGGTACGTGAAATATTGATATGATAAATTAGCTGATTTATGTTTATGAAGGAGATAATTGAATGATATTTTTTATGATATGTAAATATGTGATTATCTTTAATATGTTAATACAAGATGATTAAGTATGTTGAGATGAGTAATAAATTTATGTAAGACATGACGAGAAAAATAAATATGTTTAAGGGACAATATGTTTGATTTTGATTGGTTTCAAATATAAATGCTAAATGAAATAAAATGTCGATAAATAAATTTGTAATTCTAGAATACCTCGCACCCTATTCCAAATTGAATACGGGTAAGGGGTGTTACATTTAGTGGTATCGAGCTATGGTTTAGTCGGTTCTCGGACCAAATGTAATATGTGTGAAGTCTAGAAATGTACGCCATTATTAATATATAACTTAATATAATGTGATATCTTCGACTTTGATGATATTTGTATAACTATTATTCAAACTTTATCGTTATTGTGTGTAATTTATTAATTATGTGTGGTAAGTATTTTAAGGTAAGTGTTTAGTAAAATGATAAATTTAAGATTGGGTATCTGAAATTGAGACCGACTTCGAATCAATTATGGAATCTTGAATATTATTTTGAGTATTGAATTGAATTGTGAAGTTATTGAATATTGTTATGTGTATTGCATTAAACTATGAAATTATTGAAGTAATGAATTATCGCAATACTTGTGAAACCGATTGAAATAAGAAGTGAAAATAGCATGAATTGGAATTTAGAAAGTTATTTAAATTACGAATCAATTATGAATTATGTGGATATTTGAAGGTATATTAATAGGAAACTAAAAGTGATTTGAATTGAATCAAATTGAATTAAATAAAGAAAATATGTGAGTAATTGAAATGTATATTGATTGAAAAGTTATTAGTGATTTTAAATTTGATTGGGCAATAAATTAAAAATACAAATTGAATAAAAATGTATTAAATTATGAATATGTGTAAAATATGAATCGTATTGATTGAAAAGTGGTTGGAACCGAATTGAAGTATGATTATATGTGAATATGTGAAATATGTATTGGTATTGAATTGTATCTTGATTAGAAAATGAAAAGTGAATTTGAAATTAAAAAAATGATTTGAATACCCTATTAACTTATCGACTAGATTGGATACAAATGGCATGCCATAGGATTTGTGATATGATGAGGAGATATTTCTGTATTATAATCTTCGGTTTATCCGAAGAGGCATTTAATGCCTTATTGGTGTGTTTGGGAGGATATGATATACTGGTGTGTTTGGGAGGATATGACATATTGGTGTGTTTGGGAGGATATGATATACTGGTGTGTTTGGGAGGATATGACATATGATATATTGTGTTTGGGAGGATATGATATACTTGGTATGTAATGGAGGATTTCATTATTTTGGTGTGATTGGTTGGAATCAGCGTATCCGTCAAAGTCCGAGTCTTGTTAATAGGGTAGATATGAATATTAAGTGAAATTAAAATGAGAATTGATTTCCTATTAACTTGTCGGACTAGTCGGATATAATTGGCATGCCATAGGATTTAGAAGAGTCAGATTTATCGGCTTTGCCGATCGTGCACTTTATGTGTCGATCGGGCACCTCGTGTGTCGTGTCGGGCACCTCGTGTGTCGATCGGGCACTTTATGTGTCGTATTTCGAGCACCTCGTGTGTCGATATCGATCGAGTACTATGTACCGCTTTAGGCACAATGTGCCGATCGGTGTGTTTGGGTTGGAACTGTATCCGTTAAAGTTTGAATTGTTAATAGGGTGAATAACTGAAATGAGAAAAACTAAATAAATTTGATCGATTGAACTATTGAAAATATGAGTAAGAAATTATGAGTTGAATTGTAAATCAATTGAAATGTGAGAATTGAAGTATGAACTTAAGGTTCATAAATTTGTTAAAATATCAAATTATTATTATTGAAATCATTGAATAAACGAAATGAGAAAATCGATTGAATTTGATCGGTTGAACTATCGAAGGTATGGAAAAGTGGAATTAGGAATTGAAATGTAAATTGAAATTGAGATATGAGATTGAAAACTTGAACCAAAAGTTTATGAATTGATTAAAGATAATGCAGATGGTATATGAGGCTATTTGATGAAAGGCTATTGTTGAGGTATAAAATTAAAGTATAAATTAACACATATGACTTATATTGTTACATGTTTGATGTCTATTATTTAATATTAAATGTTAAATTTAAATTATGAGTATAGTAAGTGAAGTTTGAGGTAAGTGTTATTGTTGAATTAAATGGAAATTGAATTAAGTGATGGATAAATATTAGTATTGAATTGTATATTGATGAGAAAGTTAAATTAAATTTAGTTGTGAATAAATTGAAGTGAAATTGGAATTGAAAAAAAATGAAAATGAAAATGATACGTGAAGCACATAATAAGAATTATTAGTAAATTAAGAATGACTAGTAAATTTTGAAATATGTTACATATATTAAAGAAAGAAAAGATATAAACATACGGGTTTTAGTACAATGGTTAAATTGTAAAGTATGTAAAAGCATTATGTTAAATTGTAAAAGTGACAAGCGTGTATATTATAATTTTTCCAAGTAAATGAGATTAGATCTACTAAGATAATAGTGGTATACCATTAAGGGACTCTAGCGCATTCTCGATTAATAATACACTTCTATATTTGTTTCATATATCCTAAGTGTTCTGCTTTAATCTATTGGGCATCTTATAAAAAAAAAAAAAAGTAATTTTAGATTATAAAGTATAGGTAAGTAATTTTAGTTATAAAATATGTTTGCAATATTGAATTAAAACAAATTGCAAACCGAAAGGATAGGAATGGATATAAATGATAAACTAGATAAATATGTGCACGAAGGAGCTATAGAATTATAGAAATAATGAAGTTCATGATCGAAATAACAAGGAAATTTCGAGGACAAAATTTTTTTAGGGGAAGAGTTGTATGACCCAATTTCAATAGTGTTGGAACAAGTGATTTGAGATCACTAAATCGATTTAAAAGTTAGGAAACTTTGTTAATCGATAATTATAAGTTAAGTGTGATTTTAGAAATATTTTAAAATTAGTAAATTTTGTGAACTAAAAGAATTAATTAGAAAAATTGGGCCAAAAACGAGGTATTGAGATCTCGAATTCATAAAATGAGCCATAAATATTTTTAAAAATATTTATGGAGTGTCATTAAGTTATTATTAAAGTTTAGTTGAGAAATTTTAACGTTTGGATATGTAATTAAATGAAAAGACTAAATTGAAAAAGGTGTAAAAGTTTCATTATAGATTAAAAAAGTATAAAGGACCAAAATGGCAATTAAGCTATTTTGTTTAATTGAGGCAGTTATTGTGAAAAAATCTGAGATTTTTTTTATGTTTAATATTATATTATTATTTTATATTATTATATTATTATATTATTATATTATTATATTATTGTATATAAAAACAAACAAAAAGAGAATAGAGAGGAGAAACCCAAACGAAGAAGCAGAGAGCAGGAAAGAAAGAAGAAGAGAAGAGAAAGAAGAAAAAAGGGAGAAAATTGGAAAATTTTCAAAATTAGCTAAATAAAAAGGGGATCAAATTGAAATATATGGAGAATTCTCTTCATTTCTCTTCATTTTCTTCAGCTGAAAAATAGCCATGGGAGAGAGTTCAAGCTGGTTTTCATACTCAAGCTTCATGTAAGTTTAATTCTTGCTTTCTCCTTGAAATTTCTATGTTTTTGGACTTTTACAATTGGGTCCAATTTATTAATTCATTAGTTTTTGATTCTATGGCTAATTTTTAAAGTTTATGTGGATTAGTACTGAAAGAATATGATGAATAAATATTGAATTGAAGCTTTAATTTTGTTATATGATGATTTAATCAAGTGAAATTGATGGAAATTGGTTTTAGAACCTAATTGTGAAATAGCTGAAATTAAGGCCTAGTGTTAAAATTCTGATTTCAAAGGTTATGAAGTAGTTTAAAATGATAGATAAAAGTATTAAATGAGAAAATTAACTCAATTGAGGGGTTAATCCAGCAAGGACTGAATTGTATGAATTGTGGAATTAGGGACAAAATAGAAATCAACATGTTACACTAAAGCAGTTTTGGACAGTAGCAGTTGTCTAACTTTGAAAAATCACCAATAATTATGTAAATCGAATTATAAGTTGAGTGAGATATGGAATTAAATCTTATTGAGTCTATTTTCATATAAAAGAAACAAAGAAACAAAGGAAGTCTAAATTTTGAGATATTTGGATTTTGTAAGACTGGTTCAGAATAAATTCGGGTTCCCCTATTTTGACTTTAGAAAATCATCAAAAATTGAAGAAAAATAATTAGGGCTTAAATTTATATTTTAGAATTCTGAATGAGTCTATTTTCTATAAAAATAAACGGGAACATCATCCAATTCTGTATGAAAAGATAATTAATTTTTAGTGAAGAAGGGTCGGAACTGCCAGACAGCAGAACAGGGGTGATTTTAAAGAATAAATTGTACTAATTGGCTAAATCAAAAATTTTGAAAATTTTATGGCAAGAAGATATGTGAGTTTAGTTTCAGGAAAAATTAACGGTTCTTCATTTGGAGTTCTGTAGCTCTGAAAATAAATAATTTAGTGACTATAACTCAAATGGACAGTTTTGAATATACTTATGAGTAATTAATGAAATTATGATAATGTTACTTATGGCATGTTATATACATTAAGGATGTGGAATGGAGAGGAGGAGGAGGAAAATATGTATGAATATTTAGGTAGTATGGCTAATTTGAAATGTTTTAGGTCGTGGACTAAATTGAATAAAAGTAAAACTTTGAGATTAATTTTGTAAAAAATGTAGAAATGACCAATTTGCATGAAATATATTATTTTATTATTTAGAATTGCAAAATTGAATGAAATTATTAATTTAGATTAAGATCGATTGAAAATCGATGAAATTAGAAAATTTCTAAAATGACCACGAATCTTGATATTTCTACAAATTTAGCCAAGTAAGTTCGTAACTTAATTATATGATATTGAAAATATGAGATGGTACGTGAAATATTGATATGATAAATTAGCTGATTTATGTTTATGAAGGAGATAATTGAATGATATTTTTTTATGATATGTAAATATGTGATTATCTTTAATATGTTAATACAAGATGATTAAGTATGTTGAGATGAGTAATAAATTTATGTAAGACATGACGAGAAAAATAAATATGTTTAAGGGACAATATGTTTGATTTTGATTGGTTTCAAATATAAATGCTAAATGAAATAAAATGTCTGATAAATAAATTTGTAATTCCGGTAATACCTCGTACCCTATTCCAGCGTTGAATCGGGTAAGGGGTGTTACAATACTAGAGTCCAAAATTGCTCGTAATGTGGCCACCTCTGAGTCCTCCAGCGCGTCGAACCGCTTACTGAGGATTACCTGAGAAAAAAATATTAAAAAGAGGGTGTGAGTTTACGAAAACTTAGTGTGCATAACCCTCATCAATAAAAACATGAATCACAACAGTTTGGGTCGAAGCCCATTTTAGTAACGGTGGCAATTGGGCCTTAGCCCATAAAAGCCTCAGTTGGGCCTTAACCCATAAATGTCACAAATCATATTTATCTGGGCCTAAGCCCATCTCAAATAAAACCACATATGCAATGCATTAATGCCCATACCAACCTTGCACTCCGTCTCCTGTCCAACCCTGCACTCCTGTGGGGATTTAATCGACCTACCCATCCCTACACTCCTTATGTAGCACCGGTTGTGGCATTAACTTATAGGTGCAGCATAGCTGCTCGGTGGCTAAAAGCCTTCGGTGGATCCACAATCGTCAAGCGACCATGCGATCATATCTGCGCTTCCTCTTTCGAATATTCCCATCCCCATGCAACATAATAACACATGAATGCAACATACAATAATAATCATACGATAACAATCTTAAATCACATACAAGAATAATCATATAACATGTAGGGGCGTCTTTATCATTTTGCCTTCCAGGGGCATATCGGTCATTTTGCCCATCGAGGGTATTTCTGTAATTTACCAACCAAGGGTATTTTCATAATTTACCTATCAAGGGTATTTTCATAATTTATCTACCAAGGGTATTTTCGTAATTCGCCCATCAAGGGTATTTTCATAATTTACCCACCAAGGGTATTTTCGTAATTTACCCACCAAGGGTATTTTCGTAATTTACCCACTAAGGGTATTTTCATAATTTACCCACCAAGGGTATTTCAGTAATTTTACAAATTGGGGGTATCATGGTAATTTCGTAAATCGGGGGTATTTCGGTAATTTTGCAAACCAGAGGTATTTCGGTAATTTTACAAATCAGGGGTATTTCGGTAATTTTACAAACCAGGGGTATTTTGGTAATTTCACAAACTAGGGGTATTTTGGTAATTTTACAAATTAGGGTATTTCGGTAATTTTACAAACCAGGGATATTTTGGTAATTTCACAAACCAGGGGTATTTCAATATTTTTACAAATCAGGGTGTTAACGACCCAACAGAAGGTCGACTATCGCCTCACATGACTCAAGTATTCTAAACAGAGATAATGATGCGAATGGGCCTTAGGCCCATTCTCGGCCCAAGTGGGCCCACACACTCGTGTGGCACATTCAGCCCAAACCTAGCCACATATATGAGATTCATATAGTCTAGTTCACTATCTTCTACTCAATCATACAATTTACTCATATGGGCCCCTAGGCCCATTGGGCCTACTTGGCCCCTTTCGGGCCATCGTAGCCCAACAACCCATACCCACAAGAACACTACTGATGGCCTCAACTATCGCGTTGAAGCCCCACACATGCGCTTGCACGCTCGTGTGGCTACCATCGCCATGTGACCGGCTTATCGGCATTTGCCGCTCTACAACTATAGTAGAGAGAGTACACACCTGATAGGAATTCTGAAGCTGCTAAACCACGCTCCCAAAGCCCCTATGCCCAACGTCCACCAAGGTATCTTTTCTCTCCTCCTAGAATGCTCTTTATATAGCTAGCTTCTCACCTTCTTTTTTGTATCTTTCCGATGTGGGATCCTTCCGCTAGCAGAGTTTAAATCCAACTCAAACTCTTGCCGCCTCATCTTAGCAAAATAAATACTCCCTTCTTTCTCATGAGATTCGAACTCAGGCTCCCTTGTAACATAATCCACGCTACTAGCCACTTTACCAACTAGCTCATTGTTTCTAAAACCATGCGCAACTAAATATAAGTCCTATTGCCAAATTCTAAAATCCATTTAAAAAGAAAACCAAAATGCACGCACCAAGACTTGAACCTTGGACCTCCTTCCTTCCTTGTGGCGTCACCCCCTTGCCTCTTATGTGGCGTCACTTTGCCACTACACCACACACTCCACTTGTCATTTTTCCCCACATTTTATTCTTAAAGCCTACCTACCAACTCCCAGGGTTTTTTTCACCTAAAACCAAAATTTTTCCTATGGCCTAACTTTAACCCGGGACTTCATAAAAGCCTCCTAACCTTCCAAAATCACTCACCTAATAGGTCCAACTTGCCTTAGTAGCATTCTCTTGTTCTCAAAAATTTTAAACACTACTGCCCCCAAGGCCAATTGGGCCCAATCCTACTAGGCCCAGTTCCAGGATGTTACAATCTTCTACTCAATCATACAATTTACTCATATGGGCCCCAAGCCCATTGCTATCGCGTTGAAGCCCCACACATGCGCTCGCACGCTCGTGTGGCTACCATCGCCATATGACCGGCTTATCGGCATTTGCCGCTCTACAACTATAGTAGAGAGAGTACACACCTGATAGGAATTCTAAAGCTGCTAAACCATGCTCCCAAAGATCCTATGCCCAACGCCCACCAAGGTATCTTTTCTCTCCTCCTAGAATGCTCTTTATATAGCTAGCTTCTCACCTTCCTTCTTTGTATCTTTCCGATGTGGGATCCTTCCACTAGCAGAGTTTAAATCCAACTCAAACTCTTGTCGCCCTATCTTAGCAAAATAAATACTCCATTGCTTCTCATGAGATTTGAACTCAGGCTCCCTTTTAACATAATCCACGCTGCTAGCCACTTTACCAACTAGCTCCTTGTTTCTAAAACCATGCGCAACTAAATATAAGTCCTATGGCCAAATTCAAAAATCCATTTAAAAAGAAAACCAAAATGCAAGCACCAAGACTTGAACCTTGGACCTCCTTCCTTCCTTGTGGCGTCACCCCCTTGCCTCTTATGTGGCGTCACTTTGCCACTACACCACACACTCTACTTGTCATTTTTCCCCACATTTTATTCTTAAAGCCTACCTACCAACTCCGAGGGTTTTTTTCACCTAAAACCAGAATTTTTCCTATGGCTTAACTTTAACCCGGGACTTCATAAAAGCCTCCTAACCTTCCCTTCCAAAATCACTCACCTAATAGGTCCAATTTGCCTTAGTACCATTCTCTCGTTCTCAAAAATTTTAAACGCTACTACCCCCAAGGCCCATTGGGCCCAATCCTACTAGGCCCAGTTTTAGGATGTTACAATAAACATTGGAATCAAGTCGGGACTAAATCAAGAACTCAAAGAATTTTTCGTGAAATTTCCAAATTTTTTCTTAGATGCAGGGCACACACGCCCGTGTGATCAAGGGACACACCCGTGTGACCATAAGACACGTCCGTGTGCTAGGCCATGTGGTTAATTTAATTTTCCAAAATTAAGTACAAGTTTCAAACGGCCAAGACACACGCCCGTGTTCTGGGCCGATAGCATACACGGCTGAGACACACGCCCATGTCTATGCCCGTGTGCTCAATTCTGAGCATTTTGCTTCTCAAATTTAAGATGCAAGGGACACACGGCCAAACCACATGCCCATGTGCCGGTCGTGTGTCACACACGGTCAAGACACACGCCCGTATTTCTACCCGTGTAGACAAAATAAAGCCATTTCTTAGCTTTATTTCTCACCCAAATTTTCCAATAACCTATACCAAAATTACAAGTATATACCAACCAATTCAAGCATTAAATCCAAGCCGATTCTAACATCTAATATGATATTTTTATCATATGCATTCATGTTTATATTCTTACCCTTGTTTAACTTATATGTTAAGCATAACTTGATCAACCATACTTAATTTACAACACATAGGTATTTTTCATAATATTACCTTATAAATATACCAAAACAAATCATTACTAGCCATTCTAATGGCTAGTTTACAAACAACATTTATAAGCCAACAATGGCTAAGTTACCTATATATGCCATTAAACCAAAATAAGTTTAGTATCTATACCAAAACAAACTAGTGGATAGTGTGATGATGCTCCAACCGATCTCCAACCTTCGCGAGCTTCCGAGCACTATAAAACAAAGAAAATAAAACCTAGTAAGCATTTAATGCTTAGTAAGTTCTATAATAGGAATTAAAACTTACCAATCACATTTATTAATGTTAAGCATACAATTAACATGTTTTTCGTCAATTTGACAAGTTTACCTAAACACATATACTCAATCAAGCAAGTTAGTCATATAATATATTCGTACATCAAATAAGCATAGATGAGAACCCTTTATCAAATAATTCAAAAGCATTCAAGGCATACTTCTATTTATCTCATCATTTTTCTCATGTCGAGAGTTTTATCCATTGAATTATTGAAATATCGATGGTTACTCAAATAGTACACTTAAGGTGTACAAATCCGTAATCTGTCAATTCATAATCAGGGGTACCCAATAGGGCACTTAATCAGGTAGCACACTCTCGAGCCACATATCAGGATGCTCAGATGAGCCGTGTAATCATATAACATAACACTTATCCGGGCTAATCAGTAAACTCTTAAGAGTTTTATTCAGGGAGTTCATAAACCTTATCAGATATCTCCAAAGAGATAATATCAAGGAGCATCGAATAAGGTAATAGGGAGTTCAAGTGAGCCATGTCAAGAAAATCTTAAGAGTTCATATCAGGACGCTCATGTAGAGTTGTGTCTGTGTCCGCACTATATGCGGGATCACAACCAATCGAAACATGTAACAAGACGTTCATAAAGAGCTACGGTAGTGTGCAACACATGCTAAACCACTACCGATCAGGATGCTCAAGATTGCTATATCAGGATTACTCGTTTGAGCTAAATCTTATCTGCAACATATGCAGAATCACATTCACATACGAGAAATCGCACGTATCTGCTGATTTTTATTATTCCAACGAAACTTAACATTTTTAAAAACATTTCCAATCATGTGATCATTTCATGTATTTATAACATTCATATAAATCACATAAACATATAATACATTCAATTGAAACATATTAACATGCATAATTAAGTTACACGAACTTACCTCGATTATTGTTCATATAAGAAAATCTACTAATCCGAAACTTTCTCTTTTCCTCGATCTAACTTCGAATTTGAGTTATCCAGATCTATATAAATGAATTTAATAATCAATTTAATACAATTCATATTCAATTGAATTCATTTTACACTCTAGGTAAAATTACCATTTTGCTCTTAAACTTTTCATAAATTCTAATTTCGTCCCTAGGCTCGGAAAATGAAATTCATGCAATTTAATCTTTATTCAAAGGCTAACCGAAATTTTAGTAAACTTTTGCAGCACATGTATTTCACAAAATTCAATATTTTTCTTCAATTTTTACAACTTTACAATTTAGTCCCTAAATCACAATTTCATCAAAATTCACTTTGTAAAAATTGTTTATCTATCAACAACCTTTCATTTTCTATCATAAATTTCAAATTTTCAGCACATTCATTCTTGGAAATTTTCTATACTTTGATAGCTTTTCAAATTGATCCCCAATCTAGATAGATTAGGTTATCCCGATCTCAAAAATATAAAAATTACTAAAAACGAGACAAGAATACTTACCCAATTAAGCTTGATTAGTTTCCTTTCTCTCTCCTAAGGTTTCCATGCAAATTTTGGGGAAGATGATGAAAATAAGATGATATTTTCTATTATCATCTTTTTAATGAATTCAATTTACAATTTAGTTCTTGCCCTTTTTCTAAATTTCCATGGATGAATCATCCAAAAATATCTACTAAATTTTCATTAATGGTCTAATTACCATATAAAGACCTCAATTTTTGAATTCCATAGCTATTTGATCCTTCTAGCTACTAGAATTCAACTTTTGCATTTTATGCAATTTAGTCCTTTCCGTAATTAAGCACATAACCGGTAAAATTTTCTTGTCAAAATTTTCATATGACATTCCTATCATAATGCAGACCATATAAATCTATTAAAATAAATTGTCTTTCTAGCTAGGATTTGTGATCCCCAAACCATTATTTCAATTTCACGAAAATGGGTTGTTACAGAGAGTTTTAAATATTGTGACAAAAGAGTAGATATAGTGAGAACATATAATGAAACATATATATTTCCTTATGTTAATGATGCAGTACTTTAACAAATATTTAAAGAAAATTATATGTAAAATATTTTTGTTTCTCCTTACGTATTACAAAGAAAACATTTAAGAGAAAGTAGTAGTCCTATTTAGTAAAGAGTTAATTATTTGATATTTTTGCATAGAGAAGCAAAACATATAGAAAGCAAAATATATAGGGTTTTATTTTAGTCATTTTATATTACATCATAATTTCTTTAAATTGAAAGCATGATATGGATGGAGATATGATAATTTTTAATATAATGTGGATAAAAATTATAAAATATTACAACGAATAGATATTATAATTTATAATTTCATTTTATTACTTGTGAAATATTTAAATTTATTAATTGTATTTAAGAAAAAAATTTATTTTGTTTAATAAATTTTTAAAATATTTAAAATTGCTGGTGAGGAAGACGTTCGAAATAGTGGCAAAGGGATAAATAGCTTCGATACATGATATAATTTGGGATTCATTAACCATACTTTAGGGTTTAATTTGGATGGTACGAAGAGGCAAGATAAAGTAAAAGGGGTAATATGTTTAAGTGAGGAGGATAAGGAGGATATGGATGAGAATAATGAAGAGATACCATTAGAGAATGGTGAAGGGAAGAAGAGACTTAGGTTGGATTGTCAAGTACAAGGTTAATGTTTGCATGTAAGGGAGGTTGGACAAGGAGAAAAATTGAAAAAATAGATATTGACGATTGCCAATGGGCAAGCCGATCGAATGCAATGAAAATCTTAAACTGGAACATCTATCGATTGGGGAGTCCACATGGCATTAGAAGAATTCAACACATGCTGAAGTTGTATACTCCTCAGGTTGTCTTCTTTATAGAGACTAAATAAGACAACTTTTGGATGGAAAGAGTTAGACAATGATGTGGGTTTCAATGTGGGAGAGATGTAGCTACAATTGGAATAAGAGATGGGTTAAACCTTGGATGGAAAAGCGAATTGATGTTAATATCGAGGATAGTGAAGTTAGATCAACTTGGCGACTGACTTGATTTTATGGAACACCGGAGCCTCATGGAAGAAGTGAGGCATGGAAAAGATTGAAGAGATTGGGTAGAGAGCAAGTTACACCATGGTTTGTGACGATTTTAATGAGATTCTATTTTCTTTTGAAAAGGAAGAAGGTTTGCCAAAGGATGGACATATGGAAGAATTTAGGACAGCTCTAAAAGATTGCTGACTGGAGGATGTGGGATATGTTGGTAGGTGGTGTACGTGGAAATGAGGTAACCTTCCTGAAACAAATATTAAAGAACGACTTGACAGAGGGGTTGCAAATAGAGAATGGACCGGTTTATTTCTTAAATATACATTCAAAATTTGTCTCATTCTTTTTCTAACCATTGTTCTTTGTTTTTTCAAACTAAACAAGAGGGGATGAGTAAAAAAAAGGGAAGGCTTTAGATTTGAAGCATTGTGGACCATAGAGACGTCTTGTGAGGAGGAACTGAAAAGGTTATGGCTGATGAGTAGAGGAATGGTGATGGAGAAATTAGAAGTAGTAGGGAAAGGATTACAAAGATGGGAAATGGGAATAAAAAAAATTACAGAGAGGGCTGTCTAGAAAGCTACTTACTCGAATTGAGGAACTAAATGGAATGGAGAGGACAAATGAGAATTTGGAAGAATTAATTGATGCCAAAATTCATTTAAATATGGAGATTGAGAAAAAAGAAAGGTATTGAAAGCAGCGAGCAAGGACGAATTAATTAAAAGGAGATAAAAATACAATTTTTTTTTCACAATTGTGTATCCTGAAGAAGAGCAAATCATGTAGAGGAGCTGGAGAATGAACGGGAACAAATAACTACAGACAAAAGAGCAATGGTGAAGGTGGGAAAGAGATATTTAGAAAACTTGTTTTCTTCAGGAGGAGTCGGTAATCCTGAGTACATATTATGTGGAATTAAGGCATGCATTTCGAATAGTATGAACAAATACCTAAATGAAGACTTTACTAGGGAAGAAATTATTTTCGCTCTTAAAAGCATGGGACCAACCAAAGCTTCTAGGTGTGATGGATTCCCAGCACTATTTTTCCAAAAGTATTGGCATGTTGTTGGGCATGAGATTGGAGATTTTTGTCACGACATTTTAAATAACGAAGGTGCGGTTGATGAGATTAATTTGAGAAATATTGTTCTCATACTAAAGTAGCAAGTCCAACCCACCTCAAGAATTTTCGCTTTATTAGCCTATGTACAGTAATTTACAAGATTATATCAAAGATGGTGGCTAATCAACTCGAAAGAGTATTGAACGTATGTATCGATAAAGCATAAAGCGCTTTTGTGCAAGGTAGACTAATTACGGATAATGTTCTATTAGCATATGAATTAATGCATTCTCTAAAATAGAAAAGAATGCGCCAACATAGAAGTTTACTTTTAAAATTGGACATGAATAACGTGTATGATAGGGTGGAGTGGTATTTTTTAGAAAATAGTTATGCAGAAGATGGGATTCACAAAAACCTTTGTGTCCTTAATTATGCGATGTGTAACATCAGTAAGTTATTTGGTATGTTTGAATGGTGAGATAGGCGAGCGTTTCAAACCAATGAGGGTGTTGCGTCAAGGTGATTCCTTAAGCCCCTATTTATTCTTAATTTTTAGTGAAGGCTTGTCATCATTAATGAGGTTAGTAGCACGAGAAAGTACTATTAAAAGGGCAAAGGTCTGTCATAAGGGCCCTACTATTACGCATCTTCTTTTCGCGGATGATTGCATTTTATTTTGGGATGCCATATAAAGGGGAGCCCATAACCTTAAGACCATTTTACGAGAATATGAAATTTGTTCCAGTCAATGCATAAACTTTGATAGTCACTAGTGTAATAACCCATTTTGCCCGGGCTGAAAAACCAGAATAAAATAAATGTCTAAAGTTTTTTTTACAGTCCAAAACTAAAATACAAGCCCAAAATAAATTAACCCAATTTCAGACCCATACTCGCGCGGCCCAAATGGCCCAGACACTAATCAGAAGTCAGAATGGTCTAGGGTTTTCTGAAACCCTAGGCGCCGCAAGCAGGGCTACTCCAATCGTCGCGCCGCAATGCGAGGACAATCGTCATGCCGCAAGATCTGGAGTCTGATCGTTGCACCATCGCAGCCACCAGGATTCCCTCAATAGCGCCGCCATTCTCTGTTTGGTCTTCACCGTGAAATCACCTTCATTAACCTGTAGAGAGAGATACCAAAGCAGAAAGGAGCAAATCGCAGCAAAAAAGAAATAATAGATATAAAAAGATTTGATTTCCTTTTTTTTTTTTTTAAAGGGTTATAAAACCCCTTTGTAAAATATGTAAAATAGGGGGACACATATAGACAGAGAGGAAAATATATGCAAATACACAGATAGATTCAGAAATAAAAAGCAAAGGTCTTGATTATTTTTATTTTTATTTTCGTATACTTTTTTTATATTTTATTTTATTTTATTTTATCTTTTATATATATATATATATATATAATCCATATAAAATACTTTAAAAAAGGAGAAAAAAAAAGCTTATATTTATAGGGTTCCACCATGCACATGGTGATGGCAACAACCATGCAGACGACAAAGGGAGGCGCCGAAAATCACCCAGCAAGAGAGAATGGAAAGACTCTCTCTCTCTGATTTTTTGAAGAATGAATGAAAAATGATTTTTTTTAATTTTTTTTTAAACTTATATAATAAATTCAAAACGACGTCGTTTTGACTTAATGCAACAAGCATCAAAACGGCGCCGTTTGGCTTTTACCCGTGACCTGATCCGCACAGGGGGAAAAGATTCGCGTGTTTTTTTATGCTAATGGTCTATTTGTCCATTTAGTCCTTCCGCAATTTTATTGTTTTTAAAATCAGTCCAATTCGCATTTTTAATTTTAAAATTAACCCCGATAGTTTGTTTTTATTTCAATTAAACCCCCGGATTTCTTTGAAGGCTAAACATAAAACGTTGCCGTTTTAAAACTTGGTATAATTTCCATTTTAGACCTTGCGGTATAAAATGATTTTTGATTTAATCCCTTTTATTTTTTGTAAGTTGCTTCTGTCTTTATTTTTTTAGATTATTTTAACATTATTATTATATTAAAATATTATATTCATTATTTATATTAATTTGTGTATAGTACAAAATTTATATATAGTTTTTATAAGTATTAATGTAATTATTATTATTTATTACTTATATTATATAAATTAGCATATTATTATATTATGGATTTCAAATTATTATTATATTATTATTTTTTATATTTTATTTACAAAATAATTTTGTATTTATATATACTATATTATATGTTTTAAAATTTTATATTATATAGTATCATATTATATTATATAAGTATGTAATTTATTTATTTATTTATTTATTATTAATCTTGCATAAAAATTTTCATATTTATTTAGTAACTTCTATTTTGATATTTATTATTCTCTGTATATATTTTATTTGCCCATATTCTTTTTTTTTTATGATTGTCATTTGTAGTTATTTTTATTCGTCATTATTTCAAAATTGCTTTTGATATTTATGTGATATTTTATATAGATCATTGTGATTAAAATAAAATCCATTTTCTATAAAAAAACTATATTTTATTTAAGGCAATGTTTTGGTATTTAGAAATTAGGAAATAGTGCCCTAACGTACTGGGTTATGATTTTTTTTTGGTTAAATAACTAAATATCCTTTTATAAGTTTTATAAATCGTAAGATGACTTTGATTACGAAAGTTTTAAAACATCATGTCATAACGTATTAGATGTGATGTTTATATTCCCTCGGAACAAAAAAATCTCAAGTTTTAAATAAAAAAAAAACATATTCTTAAGAATTCAAAACATTATTTCCTAACTTACTGGATATGATATCTTGTGCCTCGATATAGGAATTTTCTAAATTAAAAGCAAACCGAGTTTCAAAGTCATGAGGTGTTATTTCTTAACTTACTGGATATAATATTTTATTTCTTTGAAATAGATAAATCTTGATTTTCTAATAAAAGGATCATATTTAAAATTTTTTTATTTTCAACATTAGCACATGATTTTATCGATTTGGTACCAATTTTTAAGCGTTATGAGAGTGCTCATCCTTCCTCGTACGTAACCGACTCCCGAACCCATTTTCTTGTTTTTTTCGTAGACCAAAGTCAAATGTTTTAAAATAAAATGTTTTACAAGGTAACCCAATCATACCTAAGTAAAAAAAAATTGGTGAAGACTCCCACTTTCGTTTTCGTTTTTAAGGTAGATCCCCATTTTTATAAGTAAATTTTAAAATGATTTTGACAGATTAGTGACTCCCATTTTTGTTTTTAAAGTCGATCCCCATTTTTCTAAACTGATTTTAAAATGATTTCGACAACTAGCATACTTTAGCCCAAACGTTTCGGAGCAAACAAGAGAGCAAATAACAAAGCATTTTGAAAGTCCGAACCTCAAGAAATCTAGAGAAATATTTGGAACTTCCAAACATGGTAGAGATGGATAAAAAATAACTTTCCAACTCTTAAAAGATAGGATAAATAGAAAAGTTAAAAGGGTGGAGTACAAGATTCTTATCAATTGGGGGTAAGAAGGTGTTCATAAAAGCAGTATTAGAGGTAATTCCTACTTACTCTGTGGCATGTTTTTTTGTTACTGAATTTTTTTTTGTGGAATTGGAAAACATTATGGGTTGGTTTTGGTGGCAAAAATGACATGATAAATGTGGAATCCATTAGTTGATTGAAGGAAGCTTGGGGAGTTAAAAGAAGATGGAGGAATGGAATTTAGATGTTTATCAATGTTTAATGTGGCATTGTTAGCAAAACAAGGTTGGCGTTTAATTTCTTACCCACATACGCTGTTAGCAATGTCAATTAAGCTAAATACTATCCAAAATTAGACTTCATGCAAGCAAGGTTGGGGAACTTACCATTATATACTTAAAAAGGTTTATGGTCGGCTAAAGGACTTCTTGAGAAAGAAATGTGTTGGCAAGTTGGTTCAGGAAACCAGATACGAATTTGGAAAGAGGTGTGGGTTCCGGGCATTGATGAATATAAAATAAAACATTAAGAAATTGATCAAAATCTAGTCTATGTCTTGGACTTAATTGAACAAAGCTCAAATCAATAGAAGGAAGATCTAGTAAAAGTACCTTTCACCTCGAAGATGCTAAGAGGATTCTATGCATTCCTCTCCCTCTCGAGCAAGAAGTGGATAGAGTGGTATAGAGAGAAGAAGCTTCGGGGGTTTACATAGTGTGGAGTAGTTACAAAAATTTAATACAAACCGATAGATCAACAATTTTACAAGCAAACCAAAATTATTACAAAACCAATTACAAAAAGCTATAAAAGGTTGAATTGCCTTCAAAAACAAAAATCCTGGTATGGAAAACTCTAAATAATTTTCATTCTACTTTCTCTAATCTATATCCACACAGACTAGGGAATGCAGCAAACTGTTCGAGATGCTTAAACAGTACTGAAACCACTGATCATGTGTTTCGAGACTACTCATTTGCAGCTGATGTTTGGTACAGATTGGGTATCAGGTGGACCCTGGAGCAAGATCAATTACATTATAAGGACTGGATGCAGGTTTTATTCGAAAAAAAAAATTAATCATTGAATTAAAACAATAGTGTGTGCAATTTGGGGATTATGGACGACTATAAATAAAGTGGTTGATGAAAATAAGATACAATCAGAGGCAAGTTTGGTGCAATTCATTATAGAATATTTGCGGGAGATAAAAGGAGTTAACAAGAAAGCATCTATCAACATAGTGGAAAAGGAACACTAGAATCCTCCAGAGGGCACGAATGTTAAAATCAACTTTGATGCTGCATTTGATAAACAAAATAAAAATTCATGTACAGGAATCGTTATTAGAAATTCTTTTAGTCATGTTTTAAAAGTAAAAGCTTAAAATAAAGGTCACATACCAATGATGTTTGCAGCAGAGGCACTTGTATGCGTCCAGGCGATTAGATTCGGAGTAGAGTCAGGCTTTTTAAGAGTTGAAGTCGAAGGTGACGCGTTAGCTATTATTAAAAAAAATACTAAGTGAGAAAGATGATAGATCTAAAATCAGGCCTTATATTTCAGATGCTAAGCAACTTTGTTATTTGTAGATTTGAGCATCCAGGGAGACAAACAAACAACAAATGAAGGTTTAATTGAGTTCGTGAATACTTATTTAGCTTCTAGCCTTTCCAGTTCGGTAGCTAGGGCCGTTGAGGTTGACAGACAAGGTGGAAGAGGAGGTAATTGAAGGGATTATGGTAAAATCCAAGGAACTTTACAGATTTGAATACAAGGAAACAATATATCTGAGAGGTTGAAGAAAGAGTATTTCAGTTTTTTAAAAGAAGAAAATGACAGGGAAATGGAAAGGTATTTCATATCCAAAGTTGCTTTAGTAAAAGAGCAACCAAGATAGCAAGTAAAATCGTTTATTTCAGAGATACCTTGGATCAGATGAGACTTCGACATGGTTGATGGTTATCTTTCAGAGCTTGAAGAGACAAATTGTTGAAGAAGATGAGGGATCGTTAGAAATGGAGATTGGCCGTAGGGTAGTTTCTTTAAAGTTTTTGTTTGAAATGGGGGGTTTTTAGGGTTTGGGCTGGTTTAGGCTTTAGGATTTTAGGACGGACTGAGTTTTTTAATAGGTCATTGTTTCTAGTATATGTTTTGTTTTACTTTGTTATTTTTCTTTTTTTCTTATTTGAATAAAATTACAAGCTAGGTTTTTTCAAAAAAAAAAATTAACGCTTTTATTGAGTATAATTTGTAATTAATAAATATTATTGAAATTTAACTTTTCTTCATATACATATTTCAAATTTTATTGGTTGAAATTAATATTTTTATTGACAAAATTTCTTGTTTAATGAATTTTAATTGTATTAAGAATTTAAAAATAATATATCTTTGTACTTATTTTGCCACAAATCTTATGAAATTTAGAATTTAAAAAATATATGAAGTCTTGGTTTTTTTTAATAATGATTTATTTAAAGGAAAAAGAAAATAAAAAGATAGCTATAATTGTTATGGTACTTTTCATTACCGAACTGAAACCTGAATATAATTCAAAATGTTGACCTCGACTCGAGCCTGGGCCCTACAAGGTGGATACATTAAGGGCTCGCAAGGAGGGCTCACAAGCCAAGTTCGCATGTTCTTAGGTGTTCGTAGGTAAAGGATGCAAAGTCAAGCGAGTTGACCAGCTGAACATGTGTTAGGTCTGGACAATATATGTGTCAGCATGCATGGAGCCTACCTAGGACGTCATTTTGATTAATAGTAATTGTATCTTACAAATACCCGATTCCCCCTCATGAGAACACATCAAAATACTCAACAATTTGGTGCTGTGAATGTGGACAAACTTCTGACCATTATATTTGCTTTCAATTTGTACTAACCAAAATGGCTCATGAAAATTTCCTCGTCAACTTTTCATCAGGATAACTTGGAGGTTCAAGTGCAGATGACCAACCCACTGAGGTAGATCTTTTTGCCGGTTGGTTTGTTGACTGACCAAAAATTTGGGTAATGCATCCCACACAAGGGTCTCGAACTCTTTTGACCTAAATTTTCCTTCTGGCCAGGGGTTACCATTCTTTTCTGTTCAAGAAGTATCACTGCAATAGTTTCTCGCTCTTCAGGAGAAAATGAGATTGATTAAGGAGCAAATGGCCATACAGAATGAAAGGTTTGAGTAGTAATAAAGGTTTCATTAAGAACACTTAAAACAAAATGAGGAGCTTAGAAGAAAGGTACAGTTTGACAACTCCGATATTTATGACAATGCAGCCATGAAGAAGGAAGGTACTCGATTTTGGGAATATATTTGTTTGAAAACATAGGTATATTAGATAATTAGAGAGGATTTAAAAGGATTTGGAATAGTGTGACTTGATGTGTCTTCGAAAGAGGGAAGTCGAGGTCCATTTGGAAATCGAAAACATCTTTAATCAAGAAGAAATGTTGTGGTTTCAAAAGTCTAGAAGTGAATGGCTTGCTAGTGGTGACAGGAATACAAAGTTTTTTTTTAATCTCGAACTTTGAAGTGGTGAAAGAAAAACAATATTGATGCTGTAACATCCCTAACCCGTATCCGATGCCAGAACAGGGTTACAGAGCTTTACCAGACTTACAAATCAAACAAACAAACATTTCATTTTCATCTCACATTCAAATCAAAAACTAATCACAAACAATCATATAACCTCTAATACGAGCCCTCAAGGCCCAAAATATACATTAAAAACAAATTGGGACTACACTGAGTACTTAAGAAATTTTTTGAAAAACATAAAAAATTTTCAAAGTTCAGGGGACACACGCCCGTCTGGCCAAGCCATGTAGGCATTCGAAATAGGGACACATGGCCATGTCCCAGCCCGTGTCCATCCCCATGTAACTCACTGACTTGGGTTACACAGCCAAACCACATGCCTGTGTGCCAGGCCATGTACCATTCGAAATGACCTCACACACCTGTGTGCCAAGCCGTGTGCTAGGCCTTGTGAAAATTGGAGGGTATACTGACTTGTGCCACACAACCAAGCCATATGCTCGTGTGCTAGGCCATGTGAGGCTATTGACTTGTTTTCTTTAGAAGTTACAGGGGACACACGGCCGTGTCACCTGGCCGTGTGTTACACACAACTGAAACACACGCCCGTGTGGACAAAAATAGGTCATTTTCTAAGCCATATTTCTCACCCAAATTGGTACCAATATAAATACAACAATTTGCATATGATCATGACATAAATATGTATTCAAAAGCAACCAACATCAAGCTTATAACATGTTATAACATCATATACAACCAATATGATAAGGTCATTTACACATATATACATACCAAAATATACCCAAATACAAGCCAAATCAAATGGCTAAAAATATGACAAAATATGTAGGATACCATTAGTCAAAATGACCTATACATGCCATTAAAACCAAAATATATAACCAAAAGTACCAAAATAAGCGTTTGATAGTGTGATGCAATCTTCGAAAACTTCTAATCCGAACGAGCTTCTGAACCACTATATAACATGAAAAATGAAATAGAGTAAGCAATTAAGCTTAGTAAGTCCGTATAACTAAAAATACAACTCACCGTTCAACCACAATTTAGGTATGGAAAATTTAGGCATAATACAACTCAATTTGGCCCAAAAGCCTAACACATAATCATCAACCATGTTAGCCATGAATTCATATGTCAAATATATACCACTTCCCGTATTTCACATAAATACATGTACTTGTTCGTATCGAACTCTATAATCCTCGTAACAACATTGTGCCCGTTGAACCACTTTGAATAATATCGGATACGCAGGTATCTCGCACACTATGTGCCAACACGTGGTGCAAACCACTACGATCTCATATCTCATATCGATGCTCTCTCTCGAGCCATAACTGGGTCTGCTCACATAAGCTGTCAGTCAAGAGGTAGCACAACGGTGCTGCTCACACAATCTATAAAGTAACCGCAACAAATGTCGAAAACTCAGCCACCGGTAGGACGTACTAAACCAGCACCCAAAACACGGTAACCCCTAATGACATGTCATTTGTATCCTACCTATTCCTAAGGTTCAATGGATCTATAAGTCGCTGAATCTTCGTCGAACATTTCTGTGGAGTCGTATCATCAAGAATATAATAATAAAGCATTTAAATCAAATATAGTTTAATGTTTATTAAACATACGAACTTATCTCAAACTCGTACGAAGAAAAACAATCGTTTAATCCAATACTTTGTCCTTTCCCCGATCTAAATCCCTACGTTGCTTTTCTTGATCTATATAATCAAATTTAACTAATTTAAACCTCATTCTATTCAACTCAATCCAAAAATCATGTTTTGGTAAAATTACCATTTTGCCTCAATGCTTTTGATTTCTTTACAATTTAGTCACTAGGCTCGTAAAATGAAATTCATGCAATTTCATCTACACTCAAGCCTAGTCGAATTCTATACATGCTTATGGAAGCCCATAATTTCACAATTTTACACATGTGCCACACAATTTTCACATTTCTCAATTTAATCCCTAATTAACAATTTCATTAAAAATCACTTAACAAAATTTGTTTAACTCACAACAAAGATTCATTTTCTTCCATTAAACTTCACAAAAAAACTAAAATTCTCTCATGGTAAAACCCTATACATTCAACCATTTTGCGAATTAATCCACAGGTTAGCTAGATTAAGCTACAACGATCTCGAAAATATAAAATTTATCAAAAAAGGGACAGGATTTCACTTACATGCAAGAGATTTTCTTTGCAAAATTTTCAAGTTCTCCAATGGTGTTTCTTTGCTGAAATTTTTGGTTCAATCATGTATGAAAAAGATGATAGTTTTGTCTTTTATTTTATTTTTATATTTAATTACTAATTTACAATTTTCCCTTACCTAACTTTAAAATTTTCATAATTACCAAGCTATGCACGTCTACTATCACCTTTAATGGTCTAATTATCAAGCTATGCACATCCACTATCACCTTTAAAAGTTATATAGCAATTTAAGACCTTTAGCTAATAGAACACAACTTTTGCACTTTATGCGATTTAGTCCTTTTTCACAAATTGAACACACAAACGATAAAATTTCTCAATGGAATTTTTATACCATAATATTGTCATGTTGTAGATCACAAAATAATATTAAAATAATTTTTTTGACCTCAGATTTGTGGTCACGAAACCACTATTCTGATTTCAGTAAAAACGGGCTATTACAACTCCCCCCTTAGGAATTTTCGTCCCCGAAATTCTTACCAGAAAATAGATTAGGGTATTGTTTGCTCATTGTTTCCTCGGGTTCTCAAATAACCTTCTCAATCCCATGACATTGCCAAAGAACCTTCACTAAAGCTTTTCTTAACTCTTTAATCTCTTGTGCCATAATTCTGATCTGTTCTTCGTTATACAACATGTCGAGCTGAATCTCAACCTCTGTTAGAGAAATTATATGCGAAGGGTCTGATCGGTACCGTTGTAACATAGATACATGATATACATTATGAATATTTTCTAACTCTGACAGTAATTCAAGTCGATATGCCACTGGCCCTATTCTTTAGATAATCTCATATGGTCCGATAAATCACGGACTCAATTTCCTTTTGCTACCAAATCGAAGAATCCTCTTCCACGGTGATACTTTCAGAACACTCTGTCGCCGATCTGAAATTCAATATCTTTACGTTTCAAATCTGCATATGATTTTGTAGATCTGAAGCGGCTTTCAAACTGTCACGAATCACTTTCACTTTCCCTTTAGTCTCTCTAATCAAATCAACCTCGTGTATCTTTTCTCAGTAAGTTTGGTCCAGTTGTAACAACCCGATTTTGGGCTTAGTCAGAACAGTGGTTTCAGAAACACAAACTCGATGTAAGAAAATTTATTTTTATTATATTTTTAAAGTCTACAATTTCACAGGATGATTACATGAAAATTTCGTTCGAAAATTTCATCGTTTGGGCACTCAACTTAGTCAAAAGGACTAAATTATAAAATGTGCAAATTTTGAGTTCTACATGTTAGAGGTGTCCAATTGTTACGAATTTTTAAATTTGAGGTCCTTAAATGGTTATTAGACCAATGATAATTTTTTGGACAAAAATGGACATGAAATAGATGAAATAGAATGTTTTTAAGTTAGGGGTATTTTGGTCATTTGGTAATTAAATGACTTAATAAACAAAATAAAAGCCAAAATTTCTTGTCCATCTTCTTCCTTGGCCAAATTCCACATGAAGAAACCATGGCTAGGGTTTTCCAAGCTTCCAAGCTCGATTGTAAGTTCCTTCTAGCCTCGTTTTTAATGATTTTTACGTTTTTTAAAATCCCCGTAACAAGATCTATCTATTTCTACCACTAATTTGAGATATGGTTAAAGTATAGGGTTTGAAACATAATGAATATGTGTGTATTTTGATTTTTAATGGTAGAAAATGAATGTTTATGGTTAGAGAAATGATTTTTACTAAGTGATTTTTGATGAAAATGCCTAAAAGGACTAATTTATAAAAGTTATAAAATATGTAGTAAAAGTGTGCTTTAATGGAAATTGTGGGTTGCTATAAGCATGAAAATGGTTCGACTAGGCTTAAATAATGAAGAAATCAAATGAAAATCATTTTACGAGCCTAGGGCAAAAGTATAAATATGACAAAGTTTAGGGGCAAAAATGTAATTTTTTCCAAAATATGATTTTGGACTGAATTGATTAGTATAATTATTAAAAAAGTTAAATGTGATGTTTTAGATCAAGAAAATCAAAGTTCGGAACTAGAACGAGGGAAAAACGAGTAATTGACGGTTAGGTCCTTTTCGCGGTTGTTGTATTGGAGGTAAGTTTATGTGTAAATAATGCAAAATTTCATTATTAGGTATTTAATGCTTTAATATTGCATGAATTATGTAATTGTCTTTGTGGATTTGATTAACGTTGACTCGGTGACGATTCGACGAAGATTTGATACCTCGAAATCCCGGTTGAACCTTAGGAATAGTTAGGATACAAATGTCATGACATTAGGGTTATTGAGATCCCGTATAAGACTATATCTGGGATATGGCATCTGCATGTGATTTCATGTAAGACCACGTCTGGGACATGGCTTCGAAATGAGACTTCGTATAAGACCATATTTGGGATATGGCATCGATATGAGAATCATGTAAAACCATAGCTGGGCTATAGGTATCGATATGTGATCCCATGTAAGACCATATCTGGGATATGGCATTGGCATGGTTTTATGTGTATGTGATTCTCGAGTATCCTTTAGTATTCCAAGTGGTTCAACGGGAAATTCAAAGATTATGCCAAAGATGAGAAAGTAAATGATTATGTTACGAGTTGGTACAGGTATGTATGTAAAATTTATATGCATTGACTAAGCTCAGTAGCTTTCTCCCCTTCCTTTCCAATGTCTTATAGGGTTATTAAGCTAGCTCGGGTTGGAGATCGCTGGAGATATTATCATACTATCAAGTTATCATTTTGGGTATAAATGAATTCAAGTACTTTAAGTTTATGGCATGTATAGGGACTTGGTATTTTTGTTATATGTCATATTGGTTTATCCATATGTGTTGGCTTATGACAATATTTGATTCATTTTGTGTATGGCCATGAGATGTGGCTCATAATGATTATTTGGTTGTAAACCTATTCATATATGCATGCATGTGCCAATGCCATTATGATATGGCCTATGGTTATTGATGATTGAATGATGATGTGTTGCATGTGATTATAGATATTTGATGATGGTAAAGCACTTAGTTATGCCATGTTAAGTGCCTTGAAGCCATATATATATTTGGATTGGTGTGGTTTTGATGTTGTGTAGGTTGGTGCAAGTATGGGTGGCATAAAGGCTTGGTAAATAGCGTTATTTTGTCCACACAAGTAGACACACGGGCGTGTGCCTAGGCCGTGTGTGACACACAGCTTGCCCCATAGGCGTGTCTTATGGCCGTGTATGTCCCCTACACCCTAATTAATGCAAAATAGAATGCCTAGTAGTAAATGCACGGGCACGAGACACGGCCATGTGTCTCGGCCATGTGAGAGACACGACCATAGTACATGGGCATGTGCCCAGGCCGTGTGAAGTCTACATTTAATTTTTGAAATTTAACTTGCCACACGGCCTAAGGACATGGGTGTGTGCCTTGGCCATATGACTTTATTTGGTTGATGACGTCATAACCAGAATGTCCCCTATTTTGGACACAGCCTGAAAGCACAGGCGTGTGATATGCCACACGGGCGTGTCTCTTCACCCACACGGGCGTGTGGACCTTTTTGATGAAAATTTTCTAAGTTTTCCCAGAAGTTTTTAAAGTTCTCGGTTTAGTCTCGAATCACCCCTAATGTATGTTTTGGACCTCGTAGGCCCGTAATAGGGACAATATGAATGCTTGTGTTTAAGTTCGATAATGCCTCATACCCTATTCCGGCATCGAGTACAGGTAAGGGGTGTTACACCAGTAAACGGAGTTTGTCATTTATGACCATATAAAGCTTCATACGGTGCGATTTTTATGCTTGACTGAAAACTATTATTATACGCGAATTCAACCAATGGTAAATATTTTTCCCAATTACCTTCGAACTTAAAACACAACAACGAAGCATATCTTCGAGAATCTAAATCACTCTCTTAGACTAACCATCGGTTTGAGGGTAAAAAGTAGTGCTAAAATGCAACCGCGTACCTAAAGCCTCTTATAACTTCTCTCGAAATCGTGATGTAAACCGCGGATCTTTATCCGAAATAATAGAGACTGGCACTTTGTGTAATTTGATGATCTTAGAAATATACAACATAGCTAATTTGTCAAGTGAGAAGCCTGTACATACCGGGATAAAATGTGCAGACTTCGTCAAACGATCAACAACAACCCAGATAACATCTTTCTTTTTTGGAGATAGGGGTAATCCGATACGAAATTCAGCATAACTCTATCCCATTTCCACTTTGGTATCATCACTAGCTCTAACAGTCCTGAAGGCACTTGATGTTCAGCTTTAACCTGTTGATAAATCAATCATCTGGACACAAAGTCAGAAATATCGCTTTCCATACCTGACCACCAGTACATCTGTCTCAAATCACTGTACATTTTATTACTCCCCAAATGAACAGACAAGCTACGACTGTGAGCTTCATGCAAAATTTTATGTATAAGCTCTGGATTATTCAGTACACAAACTCTACCTCGGAACAACAAACAATCATTGGGTCTAATCTGAAATTCTGAATCAAATGTCGACTCACATTGTACTCGTTTAGCTTGCAATCCCTTATCACATTTCTGAGTTTCACAGATTTGCTGTAGAAACATAGGTTTAGCTTTTAACTCAGCTAAGATCGAGCCATAATCAGAAAAAGTCAATCACTTATTCATCGCTCGCAAAGAAAACAAAGATTTTCTACTCAAAGGATCCGCAACTTTATTTGCTTTCCCCGGATGGTAATCAATGACTAACTCATAATCTTTTAACAGTTCGACCCATCTACGCTGTCTTAAATTTAGATCTTTTTGTGACATTAGATACTTTAAACTCTATTGATCGGTAAATATGTGGCATTTTTCACCAAACAAATGGTGTCGCCAAATTTTTAATGCAAACACAATAGAAGCCAACTCTAAGTCGTGTGTTAGATAATTTTTCTTGTAACACCCCTTATCCGTATTCGAAACCGGAACTGGGTTTGAGGAATTACCTAACTTATCTCACTTAAACATATCACATTGGGCTATAAAATTTCATTTAAGCCTATCTCTTGCTCATTCTCAGCCTACGAGGCCCTAAACATACCTCCGAGAGGTTTCGAGATTTAACCGGGAACTTTTATGAACTTGGAAAACTTTTCATCAAAGTAGGGACCACACGCCCGTGTTGATCTAGGGACACGCCTGTGTGTCCGTAAGACATGCCCGTGTTCACCACCATGGTCGACACTGACTTATTTCACACGGTCGACACATGCCCATGTCCCTAGCCCGTGTCCCTCACACGGCCTCGACACGCCGTGTCTTAGCCCGTGTGCCAAAACCTTAGCATTCTATTTATGACATCATCGCTTCACTAAGGCTACACGGTCAAGGAACACGCCCATGTCCATAGACCATGTGTCGAATTAAATTCCACATTTAATGTAAAGACTTCACATGGCCAAGGCACACGCCCATGTCCTAGGCCGTGTCATCCACATGGCTGAGACACAGGGTCGTGTCTCTGCCCGTATGTTTACTACTAAGCATACTGACTTGTAAGCCTAGCATGCAAGGGGGCACACGGTCGATCAACATGCCCATGGGGCTGACCGTGTGTCACACACAACCTAGACACATGCTCGTGTGTCTACCCGTGTGGACTAATTCAAGGCTATTTTCCAAGCCATTTAGCCACCCTCACTAGTACACATTCACTTATCATCACATAACATTTTCACAACATCAATCATAACTCTTGGGTTATCACATTTGATTCATAAAAATGAAGTCTTCATCCCATACATGAAGGAGAACTATTTCTAGCACGATTACAATCGACTTGAGCCATCATCTATGGCTATACATGACCGTCTCATAACTCGGTTAGGCCAACACATTTGGCACTTTAACTATGACTTAATCGACTTAAAATAAGGTCTCTATACATGCCATAACTCACAAAGACTTGAAACCTCGATAGTGTGAAAGCATCTCTGGCGGTTTCCAACCTGAGCTAGTAAAGTTAACCTATAAGAGATAAGAAAGGAAGAGGAGTAAGCAATAATGCTTAGTAAGTTCATATGCATATAATAATCAACTATTGACATTCATTAATCATCCTCAACCATACAGGTGTCTAAAGAGGTTTACTCTTAAGCTCATGATTACACATTCAATCATTCACAATGCTTATTCATTACATTTCTTGCCACATTCTAACCATATCACGAGCTTAATGCTCACATTCATCAACATGCATCCCTGCACTTAATATCACCTAGTCACATGATACAACACATCATAGTTTCTCCATAAACCATTCATAACACCAATCACTCGGTGGTATCGTACTTAGCCCACCATCAATATTTAATAGGGTGGTATTGTACATAGGCCACCATTTGATACTAAACACGATGGTATCACACACAGCCCATCGGTAACAAATAATAAAGTGGTAACGCACACAGCCCACCATTAAAAATATTGGCGATGGTGTCGCACACAGCCCATCATTTACAATTTATAAGGTGGTATCGCATATAGTCCACCATTATTACGCATCCAAGAATATTTATCCACATACATTTCCCTATTTCAAATGTTCATCCGGAAACATCTTCACACACTATCATTCTTAATTAGATTTCTATCATGATCATTAGCTTTCACGGAATATATTCATAATTATAACGTATACAATCAGGGTGCATCGTTTACTCATAACTCTCCATGATTTCCTCTTATACTGAATTCACCGTAAGTGAGTTCTAGGAACATACCTGTACCTCTCATAGTATATCCATATACTTTCTCATTTTCAACATACCTGTTGAATTATTCAAAATACTAAAGAATACTCTTGAATTTCATACATAAAATTCCAAATCAACATCATACCCTCGATAGGGTCTTTCATGAAATATCATATCAAAGCCATGTCCCTGACATGGTCTTATACGAAATCTCACACAGAGGCCATATTCCAATATGGTCTTACACGGGACCTTAATTATCATCATATCATGCTATTTGCATTCCCACAAGTCTTAGATTAAATTAAGACTTTTAGTTCTTGACATCCTGTCAAAACATATTTAACGTATACATGGAGGTAATAAACAATTCATACACTATCAAAATATTAAATACTTCACTTAGATTTGCATAATTTAGCACATGAACTTACCTCGATATCGGAAAAGGTAAAAAGGGACTTATTTGTCCATATTCTCTTTTCTCCTGTTCTAGGTCCGAATCTCGTTTTCTTTGATCTAGAATAATAGAATTTACTCATTTAATCATCATACTAATCAAAACATTTTAAAATTTCTACTTTGGCAAAATCACCATTTTGCCCTTAGACTTTGACAAAATTATGATTTTGCCCATAGGCTCGTAAATAAACTTTCATCCAACTTCTTTACTAATCAAGCCTAGCCGATTCACATTCCCTTCTATAGGAACTCAAGATTTCAACTATTTCATGCATTTATTACCAATTTACAACATTTACAACTTAGTCCCATTTAGGTGTTTTCATGACAACACCTTTCACAAAAGTTGTTTCTCATCTTCCTAACATTCATTTTCTTCCATAAAAACTTAGAAAACAACTTAAAATTTCTCATGGAAAGTCCTTATACTTTAACCATATTGCAAATTAGTCCCATCATTAGCTAGCTTAAGCTTTAGGGACTCCAAAAGTACAAAAATTATCAACTAAAACCATCAAAATCACTT
The DNA here is from genome assembly GCA_025506655.1 of Gossypium rotundifolium. NCBI lineage: Eukaryota > Viridiplantae > Streptophyta > Magnoliopsida > Malvales > Malvaceae > Gossypium > Gossypium rotundifolium. Next base: position 43,069,569 of record CP106731.1, on the reverse strand, counting down.
ACTTGTAGAGAAGATGAGTTGCTGAAATTTTTAAGCTTTCAAAACCCTCTCTTTGCTGGTATTTTCGGTTGGATAAGAAAAGAAAATGAAAAGATGACAACCTTTGCTTATTTCATCTTATTTTATTCATTTAGTCAACTAATGTCACCAACCCTTGTCAAATTTTTAATTCCTTGTCCCCTTGACCGTCCATCACTTATAGGAAGGCATAATTTCACTTTAAAGGCCTCCAATTTACATTCTATAACTATTTGGAACCTCTAGCAAATAAAATAGAACTTTCACACTTCATGTGATTTAGTCCTTTTTCGCGATTAGGCATTAAATCACTAAAATTAAGGCACCAAAATTTTCATGTATCTTTATGAACATGTTATAACACATAAAATGACATGAAAATAATTTTCTCTAACCTTGGATTAGTGATCCCGAGATCACTGTTTCAACTAGCCCCTAAATCGGGCTGTTACACTCCTCATGAGACTTTAATTGTCTGGAAGCATAAGCTATCACTTTGCCTTCTTGCATTAAAACACATCCTAAACCGTTCAATGACGCATCATTGAAAATTACAAATTCTTTACCCGACTCAGGCTAAGCCAAAACTGGTGCTTCGATTAACAGTGCTTTCAACTGGTTAAAACTTTGTTGGCATTTATTAGACCACTCAAACTTTACATCTTTCTGCAATAACTGCGTCATCGGTATAGCTATCATCGAGAACCCATTTACAAATCTCCGATAATAGCCAGCTAATCCTAGAAAACTTCTGACTTCGAATATGTTTCTTGGTGGTTTCCAGTCAACAACTGCTAAAATCTTACTCGGATCAACTCTGATGCCTTTCGCCGATACAATGTGTCCTAAAAACCCAACTTTTTAGAGCCAAAACTCGTATTTGCTGAATTTAGCAAATAGTTGTTTATCTTGCAAAGTTTGTAACACAATTCTCAAATGCTCAGCATGCTCAAACTCATCTCGGGAATATATCAGGATATCATCAATGAATACAACAACAAATCTGTCTAAATAGGTCTAAAGATTTTATTCATCAAATCCATAAATACTGCAGGAGCATTAGTTAACCCAAATGGCATAACAAGAAATTCATAGTGTCCGTACCTTGTCCTGAATGCAGTTGTTGGCACATCCGAATCTTTAACCCTCAACTGATAATAACCAGAACGTAAATTAATCTTTGAAATTACCTTTGCACCTTTCAACTGATCAAACAAATCATCTATTCGTGGCAACGGATACTTATTCTTGATAATAACTTTGTTGAGCTGTCTATAATCATACACAATCTCATTGATCCATCTTTCTTCTTAATGAACAAAACTAGTGCACCCCAAGGCGAGAAACTAGGTCGTGCAAAACCTTTATCTGTTAACTCTTGCAACTAAGCTTTCAACTCTTTCAACTCTGTAGGAGCCATTTTTTACGGAGCTATCGATATCGATGATGTTCCTGGTACTAACTCAATAGCAAATTTGACCTCTCTGATCAGTGGCAACCCGGGTAACTCTTCTGGAAACACATCTGGATATTCACAAACCATTGTCACATATTCAAGTTTTGATTCGACACTTTAGTATCTAATATATATGCAAGGTAAGCATTGCAACCTTTTCTCACATATTTCTGTGCTAGCATAGTCGATATCATAATAGATAACCCACTCGAATTATCTGATTCAATACGAAAAGCCTCATCGTTCTGACATTTTAATACAATAATCTTTCATCTACAGTTTACAACGGCATCATGCAAAGTCAACCAATCCATGCCCAAAGTCACATCAAATTCATCACATGGTAAAAGCATCAAATCGACTGAAAAATTGTAACCCAAAGTTATCAAAGGGCAATTCTTGCAAACTTTATCAATTAGGACATATTGACCTAAGGGGTTCGATACTTTAACCACAAATTTAGTGGACTCAACAAGTATATTCTTACTAGACACAAAATTTGTACAAACATAAAGATGGGTCAATCTGGGATTAATCAAAGCAGTTACATCAGTATTATAGAGAGAAAAATACTAGTAATAATATCTGGCACTGATGCATCTTAGCAAGCGCAAATAGCATAAGCTCTGGCTGGCGCCTGTGCCTCGGATCTCATAGCAGAACCCTTCATTGCACCTCGGCTACGACTCATATTTTCAGTATTTTGGGGTGTTTCCCTCTTACAGTTGTATTGCTCAGTCGAATAGTCTGAAGTTTATCTTTTTCAGGTATTTTAGGATAGTCCCGAATAAAATGTTACTGCGACCCACATCTGAAACAAGCTCTGCCATTCATTCGACATTCACCAAAATGTTGTCTCCATACTGTTAACACTCAGGTCTGTTGGCCTTAACACTACCAACGCTCGCTATTGATGTAGCTTGAGCTTTTGAACTTGCATGTTGCTTTCCACGATCTCTGTTAGAATACCCCACTGAAGCGGTCAAACGATTATAGAAATCCTTCTGTTTCTTTGACGATGAATGATACAATTTTCCCATTGGCCTCTTTCTTGAATCTCTAGCCTCAGAATCCGCTCTTCTCTTTTCTTTACTAAGCTCATCGGCTTTGTGTGCTCTATCGACTAAAACCAAAAATTTTTATGTTCAAGAATTTTGATGAAAAGCTTAATGTCCTCATTCAACCCGTCTTCAAACTGTTTACACATAAGCACTTCGGTTGGAATGCACTCATGGGCATACTTACTTAGTCTGACTAACTCTCTTTCATATTTAGCTATTGTCATACGACCCTGTTTCAGCTCTAGAAATTTATTGCACTTTTGATCAAGGAATCGTTGACTTATATACTTCTTTCTAAACTCTGTCTAAAAGAATTCCCATGTGACCCATTCTCTCGGGTATTACGGAGATTAACGTGCTCCACCACTGGTATGCGACATCTTTCAAAAGAGATACAACACATTTATCACATTCGGTTGGCGTACAAGACAACTCATCGAAGACTCTGATCATATTCTCTAATAAAAACTCGGCTCTCTCTGGATCATCATCAACTGTAGCCCTAAACTCTTCGGCCCTATACTTGCAAATTTCATTTACAGGTGGCTTACTCAGGCGTACAGGTTCCAAAACTTGAAGAGTTACAGGAACCTATTGGGGAAAAGGTGAGGGTGGAGGTTGCTGAGTAGCCAAATTAGTTTGGACAAACACAATGAACCACTCGCTCATCATTTGGAACAAGGTTTCTTTAGCCTCTCCTCCACTACCCTCAAATATGGGTCTTGACTCAGACGGCGCTGCTCCGCAAACGGAAGCTGGCATGTTACTTTCTACATCATCGGAGTCTTCTCGGTTGGAATCCATTACTATTTGAAACAATGTTTTAAAAACTGTTAGTAGATATCACACTATTACAGGTTATATAATGGCATGTATAGATAGACTCACATATGCTACATTAGTTTGAGAATCGACTAGACAATAGCTTTGATACCAATAAATGTAACACTCTTAACCCGTATTTGATGCCAAAACAAGGTTATAGAGTATTACCGGACTTACAGATCCAACAAATAGACATTCTATTTTCATCTAACATTCAAATCAAAAACCAATCACAAACAATCATATAACCCTTCATACGAGCCCTCGAGGCCCAAAATAGACATTAAAAACAAATCGGGACTAAACCGATTACTCAAGAAATTTTTTAGAAAACATAATATTTTTTAAAAGTTCAGGGGACATACGCTCGTGTGGCCATGCCATGTGGGCATTCGAAATAGGGACACACGACCATGTCCTAGCCCGTGTCCGTGCCCGTGTAACTCACTGACTTGGGTCACATGCCCATGTGCCATGCCGTATGCTAGGCCGTGTGAAATCTAGAGGATATACTAAAATGTGCCACAAGGCCAAGCCATACACCTGTGTGCTAGGTCGTGTGAGGCTACTGACTTGTTTTCTTTAGAAGTTACAGGGGACACATGACTGTGTGCCAGGCCGTGTACCCTTCGAAATGACCTCACATGGCCATGTGCCAGGCCGTGTGCCAGGGCTTGTGAAAACTAGAGGGTATATTGACTTGTACCATACGGCCAAGCCATACGCTCGTGCTCTAGCCCCTGTAAGGCTACTGACTTGTTTTCATTAAAAGTTACGGGGGACACACGGCTGTGTCACCTGGCCGTGTGTCACACACGACTGAGACACACACTCGAGTCTTTGCCCGTGTGAACAAAAATAGGTCATTTTTTAAGCCATATTTCTCACTCAAATTGGTACCAACATAAACACAACAATTTGCATATGACCATGGCATAAATAGGCATTCAAAACCAACCAATATCAAGCTTATAACATGTTATAACATCACATACAACCAATATGATAAGGTCATTTACACATATATACATAACAAAATATACCCAAATACAAGCCAAATCAAATGGAAAAAAACATGACAAAAAATATAGGATACCATTAGTCAAAATGACCTGTACATGCCATTAAAACCAAAATATATAACCAAAAGTACCAAAATAAGCGTTTGATAGTGTGATTCAATCTTTGAGAACTTCCAATCCAAACGAGCTTCTGAACCACTATAAAGCACGAAAAATAAAACAGAGTAAGCAATTAAGCTTAGTAAGTTTGTATAACTAAAAATACAACTCACCATTCAACCACTATTTAGGTAAGTAAAATTTAGGCATAATACAACTCAATTTGGACCAAAATCCTAACACATAATCATCAACCATGTTAGCCATGAATTCATATGTCAAATATATACCACTTCCCGTATTTCACATAAATACCTATACTAGTTCGTATCGAACTCGTATAATTCTTGTAACAACACTGTGCCCGTTGAACCACTTGAATAATATCGGTGTAACACCCCAAACCTGGCCCATGCTGTATGACCAGATCTGGCATGTCACATGAAGAAAACGGATAAAGAACTTATGATTCTTACTAAAGATGTTATTATTAGGCTATTGTTTAAGAAAAAAATTTGATTTAGAAATACTCGATAAAATACTATTAATCTTGAAAGGTTGATTGAAGAATCGATAATTAAACTTGTAATCTTTTAAAAAAATATTGTTGATAATTCAAAGAGAATTTCCGAGTTAAATTATTTGTAAAAGTTTATTATGAAATCCATTTGTTAATCTATTTTGGAAAACCTTTATTTATGATTTTAGAAAATCCCAATTTAAAATAATTCAAGAAGAATAATAAATACGTCCAAACATAAAGCAAATTAAAGTTTATCCTAGAGGCCTTATTACAGCTTTAAACCCAAAATAGTAAAAGTAATATAGTGGAAAATGAAATTTACTAAAGTCCGAAAATGCCATTTCTAAAGTATGGCCTCCACCGAGTCATCCATGGCCTAAGTCCACATCACTGAGTATTACCTGCAAGGATTAAGAAGGAGGGGTGAGTTACTAGAACTTAGTGTATAATCCCCTTACCGTCATCCACTAGGCCTGAACCCGTAAAGCAACACCTTGGGCTTGAGCCCATATAGCATAATCTTGGGCCGAAGCCCATTTACATAACAATATTTAAATGAATTAAATGTATGCAACCCAACCCATCCATCTATCACACCCCCGACCAGCCAATCACACTTGTGGGGATCAAGTCAACCCACCCCGCCGCTCACACCAATATGCAGCCAAGCTGCTAAAGTATAATATTTTCATGGTCAAGCCACCGAAATCATAATTAATCATATTAATGAACAAATTGCGGCAATGCCACCAGGCTACACTGCTCTCCATACAATCTTTCCCATCCCATGCAATATGTAAAAGTGCAACATTCATAATTAAACATCCACATACACATATAATCACCAATAATCTAATGAATTAATTTCGGTGAATCGGCCCGTTAAATCAATTTAATAATTTGGCCCACTAAGGCATTTTAGCAAATCGCCCATGTAACACCCCAAACCCACCCATGAGTCCTGACCGGATCTAGTATGTCACGGAGTAAAATAATTTGAATCATTTTGAAAATTTGGTGAAAACTTGATAAAATTTGGCTAAGGTATGAAAACGGTGTTTGAAAACTTAGTTGGGCTTTTTATAAATACAGTTGGGTTGATAAACCCTTTTTGAAAACGGTTGATCATGTAATATTTTAAAATCGTCAAGGTTGTAGTTGACTTGGTTTATTTTTGTTACCCGATGGTAACATCTTTGAAAAACTCATAGAAGTTACTTAGTTGAAAAAGTTGTTTTTAACCGGTTCACTTATTATTTATAAGATTCCATTTGTAATATAACATGAGTAACATAAAGCAATAAAGTAAACATCCAAACAATAATTAGCGGCCTTATTACAACCCAAAATAAAAACTTAGAAAATTAATAATATTAACTTTAATAAAATGAATTTAAATCCAACGACAAGCATGGCCGCCTCGAGTCCTCTCCGGCTCCATCTCCGCGTTCTACTCATCTGCAAAATGTTAAGGGAAAGGGGTGAGTCACCAAGACTCAGTGTGTAAATCCCTCACCCGGAAAATACAACTCATACACAATTTATTAATAAACATGCACATGCAACCCAACTAACCATCCATACTCCTTTTCTACCCCGTGTGGTCAAAACTACTGGTGGTCAAAACCACTGGTGACTAGTGTCACAAATTTAATGATGGGGCCAACCCATCGTGTGGTCAGAACCACTAATGACCATAGGTCACAATATATCAAGTGTGGTCAAAACCACTGGTGGTACCAAACCACTGGGACTTACTCGCAATTTATCAATCGGTGTGGTCAAAACTACTGATGACCGTAGGTCACAAATAATCTGATGGGGCCAACCCATCTTGTGGTCAAAACCACTGACGACAGTCCATAAAAATTATCCCCCTCCACTCATTAATCCCACCATCATCATGCTTACTTAATCATATATCATAGTCCCATATATTATGCATTCATGTGTAGCATATTATACAACAACATGTGATGGCATACACAACATATATCAAAGATCATGTAATAGGGGACTTACTCGAAATCCATGCTTAAGCCCACAATACCAAATCGCTACCACAATGAATAACAAAACAATAATATGGCAAAGTTTACTAATAAAGTGTGTAAAGAGTTTTACACACCTGGTTCTACCGAAATTCCTAGATCCCGAAGTTTTCAATCTTTAGTGCTTTATCCCTTGACCTATATTCAGCCAATCACCAAAATTAGTACCATAGACCTATTCGGCCAAATAGTAATCCCGAAGGACTAATCGCACCATTAATCCAAATATGGCCCTTGGCTGAATTTTACTAATCACTTACCAAGGAAAAATTGAAATCTCGAAAAACCACTCCTATCTTCTGAACTGTCAAAATCCCTATATGTCACTTTGTTAAAATCGGTTATAACAAAACTATGGAAAGTGGCCTATGGTCAATACCATATTGGCATACCTTGCAATATTTCACCACAAAAGGCTCCCTCAAAGCACCTTGCCGTTAGCTACACACAAAACATACACTATCACAATCATAACCACATTCTACCACTTACCAAGGCTTGTCTCCCAAGTTTTCGACACATAAAAGGAAGGAAAAAAACCGATTGCTTAAGAGAGGCACTTACCACCCTTTTGGAGTCAATAGCACCTTACAAGGGAATTGGCCTAAGCCCCTATGGGAGAGATGTTCGCTAGCAACACAAATGGAAGGTGCAAACTTTTAGCAAAAAGAGGGGTAGGTTCTACTAAGTAGAAGAAGAAACTAAGAATTTTCTTTGAAGAGTCTTGGCAATTGTCTAGGGGAATTTTGGCCAGCAACAAGAAAAGAAACAGCTTGATGAAATTTTGGCACCCCCTTAGTGATAAAACCGAATGTAGATGGCCCTTCAAGGAGTTCTAAGGCCAACCATCACTTCCCCCTTTAGTGATAATTTCAGCTTTTAATTATCAAAGATAATGCAAGACTTATCTTACATTTAATCTCTTAATCACCTTCAACAATTTAATAGCAAATAAACTACTAACAACTACCCCCTTCCAGCCGAATATGTGCAAAAATTTAGCTCATCCTCATCACTTTAAGAGTCCAAATTTAAGCCAATACTCTCCCATACACGCCAGCAGCATAAAAAAAAAAAAAAAGCCACTGCAGTTGCCTTGGTTCGAACCCAAGACCTCCCTGTCGCAGCCCCCCTTGCACGCCCCATGCCATTTCTCCCATTTGACTTTCATGTCATGAACCCTCTCCATTTAATTTTAAAGCCTTCCTACTGCCCCCTTCCTTTAACGCCAAAAGCCCAAAAATAAAACACTCTTGCGTCCATCATGACTCGAACCCGAGTCCTTATACCAAGGCCCTTAAGTGGCGCCCCAAGCCACTCCACCGAACCGATTTTCATGTCATATACCTCACCATTTAATTTTTAAAGCCTTTCCTACTTAAGCCCATAACCGCATGTATAAAAAAATAAAACGCAAAACGCCCTTCCAACCACTCGAACCTTCTCCCTTGCAACACCCTTAGATGCACCAAGCCAATCGTGCCAATTAATCCTTGTGTCATGTTCCTTCCATAATTTTCCTTAACCCCTATCTCCTAGCTCCCTCCTTTTAAACCCTTAAAAAGAAATTTTTAATTCCAAATCTGACCTAATTCGGGGTTATGAATAGACCCTTAAAACATGTCTAGCAAACATAAAATTCATTTCTTCAATCACACACATGGGAAATTAATTGAATTACAAACAACCCCTAATTTAGGGTGTTACAGCCCATTAGGGGCATTTTGGTAATTCGGCCCATAGGAGCATTTTCATAAATCGGCCCTTAAAGGCATTTTGGTAAATCAACATTTTAAAGGCATTTAAACAATTCGGCCCGTTAAGGCATTTTGAAAAAAATGGCCCATTGAGGGTATATTCATAATTCGGCCCATAAGGGCATTTTTGTAATTTTACAAATTAACACCGATTTTGACAAATCTTAGTATTAACGATTTTTAAGCAAATCACTCGATTCATACCATATTACCATTATTAAGTTCTTAAGCAACATCGATCGATTTTTCTAACATGATGATAAATCACAGATTTACGAAATTTCGGTGTGAGATTACACACCTGATTACGTTAAGGACTAAGCTTTCTTGATCGTTGGCACCTAAATCACCATTACACTCGATTAACCAACAAACGAGATTCCAAATATCTAAATCTAACGATCTAATGAAATACTTACCCTTAGTATCGTGAATGACCACGATTTGTCTATTCTCACTGGATGATAGTCCACAACCCGGTGGAAAATCCCGAACTGTCGATTCCGCCCTTCGTTTAAACTTGGGAGTAGGAATCACAAATCCACTCCTTTTGTGTTCTCCTATCGCTTTTCCTTTCAAATCGTTACTACTTGCCTCCATTGAAAAAGTCTTGGTTAGAATATTACTACTACGAGAGAAAATAATTGTTTAGGGATAGGATTCAGCTTACCACTACTTCCGAAGGATCAACGAATAGATAAAAACGAATGATTAGTCCCTAGAATAAGCGTTTAAATTTAATCATCAATCTATTTTAGTGGAATAACCAAGTATTTAGAGATATCGAGATGAACCTTGAAGAAATCCCTTACCTTGACAATGGTAGATCCAACTTCCACCGATTGGCTTATGACTACGGATGAATCAACAAGAATGTGATATTCGGCCACCCACTAAAACACTACGAAAAAGGAGAGATGATCACGACTTGAGAGAGTAGGAGAAAATGATATCTAGGTTTAGAGCAAAATAGAACAACCGAATAGTGATGGATACACATTCGGCTAGGGAGAAAAGAAAATGAAAAGAGATAAAGAAACCACTTACCGATTCAATCAAAGAAGAGAGTGCCAACACGAAAGAGAAAGAAATAATAAAGAAGAGATTAAGGGTCAAAAGGTTCAGCTATGGAGAGAAATGAACAAGAAGATTCTGCCACCAAAATATTGATTAAAGAAGAAGAAAGAAAGGTTGAAGAAATAGTGAAAAAGAAAAGAAAAGATGGAGAAAGAGTGCTAGATAGTTTTGGATAACAAAGGAAAAATGAGCAAGAATGGATTGAGGGTTTCGGCAAAACAAGAGAGAAAGATGGACAAATGTGCTAGAGTGTTTCGGTCAAAACAATGGGAAAAAGAAGTTGGAAAAGAAAAGTACCCAAAATGCTAAAAGAAACCAAAACCTTTCATGCACCAATTTTCACAAAAACCAAAAGAAAAATCGGCTCCCTAACTCCCCCTACCAAAACCTTGTACTTCATTCACCAAAAAGGTCATGGTTGACCAAAAATTCTATCCCAAGCACCTTCCAAATATTCGGCCAACATATCCCCCTTCTTACTCATTTCCTTTACTTTTTTCCTTACTCTCCTCCTTACCTTATTTTTTTAGTCTTCTTTCCATCAATAAAAGTCTTCCTTACCTTATTTAAAGCCTTGGCCGACACTTTGGAAAAGAAGCACAAAATAATCCAAAAATTTTGCAATAGGTGGGATTCGAACCCCACCCCTTAAGCTCCTTCATGTGATGCCACACCACTCTACTACTAGCTCTTCTTGCGCTAGCAAAATACACACTTATTTCCTTAAGCCTTGATGCCACTTACCTTCTCTCCTTAAAGTGCTTAAACACAAAAATTTTCTTATAGCCTAACTTGAACTGGAACTTCCTAGAGCCCCGTAATTTTCCAAAATCACCTTCCTAATAAGTCCCACTTGAAATAATGTCGTTCTCTTATTCTCAAAAATTTTAAACACTACTGCGCCAAAGGCCCAATTAGCCCAATTCTACTAGGCCCAAATTCGGGTCGTTATAATTGAATACGTGGGTATCTCACACACTATGTGCCAACACGTAGTCGAAACCACTACGATCTCATATCTCATGTCAATGCTTCCTCTCGAGCCATAACTGGGTTTGTTCACACAAGTTATCAGTCAAGACGTAGCTACACGGTGCTGCTCACACAAGCTGTAAAGTAACCACAACACATGCCAAAAACTAAGCCACTGGTAGGACGTATGAGACCAGCACCCAAAACACGGTAACCCCTAATGACATGTCATTTGTATCCTACCTATTCCTAAGGTTCAACTAGGATCCATAAGTCGCCGAAGCTTCGTCAAACATTTTCGTGGAGTTGTATCATCAAGAATATAATAATAAATAATTTAAATCAAATATAATTTAATTCTTATTAAACATACGAACTTACCTCAAACTCGTACGAAGAAAAACGATTGTTTATTCTAATACTTTTTCCTTTCCCGATCTAAATCTCGACGTTGTTTTTCTTGATCTATATATTCAAAGTTAACTAATTTAAACCTCATTCTATTCAATTCAATCCAAAAATCATGTTTTGGCAAAATTACCATTTTGCCCTATACTTTTGATTTCCTTACAATTTAGTCCCTAGGCTCGTAAAATGAAATTCATGAAATTTCATCCACACCCAAGCCTAGACGAATTCTATACATGATTATAGAAGCCCATACATTTCATAATTTCACACATTTACCACACAATTTTCACATTTCTCAATTTAATCCCTAATTAAAAATTTCATTAAAAATCACTTAACAAAAGTTGTTTAACTCACAAAAAAGATTCATTTTATTCCATTAAACTTCACAAAAAACTAAAATTATCTTATGGTAAAACCCTAGACATTCAACCATTTTGCAAATTAGTCCCCAAGTTAGCTAGATTAAGCTACAACGACCACAAAAACATAAAAATCATCAAAAACTGGACAATATTTCACTTACATGCAAGAGATTTTCTTTGCAAAATTTTTAAGCTCTCCAATGGCTTTTCTTTGCTGAAATTTTTGGTTCATGCGTGTATGAAAAAGATGATAGTTTTTCTTTTATTTTATTTTTATATTTAATTTCTAATTTACAATTTTACCCTTACCTAATTTTAAAAATTTCATAAATATAAAGCCATGTGAAACACCCCACACCCGGCCCACGAGCCTGGACCGGATCTGGTATGTTCCTCGATGTAAACCAATTTAAAACTCTTTTGTTACTTTGAAAACTGTGTGTTTTGAAGATAGTTTGTTTGTGGGTTGGGCTCGAGTTGAAAACAAGTTTATTTTTATATTGAAAACCCATTTATTTCAGGTGACAAAATATTTAAAGTTTAGTTTAAATTAAATTGACTTAATCTTTAAATAACATAAATTCGTAACATAGTAATTAAAACAACAATAAAATCATCACCATGGCCTTATTACATAAAACAAAACCCAAAATAAAATTGTAGAGTACTTAAATAAAATAAAATGTCCAAATTAAATAAAACTTTAAGCTGAGCATGGCCACCACAAGTTCTGCAGTCCGGTCCATCACTTGTTCATCACACAAACATGTTCCCACAGCGGGTGAGTCAACAGACTCAATGTGTAACCAACACTAAAATTTAACAAATTTAGGCATACCATACATATCATGTTCACATAATAATAATGATGCAATCCCGAACCCACACCTAGATACCATCCGCTACACATCCTCGTACCAACCTGCACACCGTGGGGACTACTAAGTCAACCCTCCATTCGATACACACCATCGAAAGCGATCATTGCTGCAGTCGACGTGCTCATCGCCTATATAAAATTCGTGGCATAGCCACCAGATTAAATAATTGTGTCATAAGACACCACATTCGAGATAATGTAACCGGAAGTTACCACATTCGATAATGTGAAAGTCACCACATTCGATAGTGAGACCAAGTCACCACATTCACTTCCCTTTCTCATATAACCCGAATGCCCCATATTATTCATATCATGCATATCATACTTAAATTCACATTCATGTCACTTTTCACATGTTAAATATAACATATTTAAGTAATCTGGTAGGAGTAGGAAGCGTGCACAGTACTTTGTACCATAACATGGTACCTTAGCGATTCACATTCTTATAAACATGCATATATTTATTATAGCCATGAATCTTATTAAAAGTAGTGTAGGGTACACACGGTACCTTAGCCATATTCTTACTCTTTCATATTAATACATATAATGAATTAAAATCGTAAATCTATTGAGATTTAGTGTGGGGTACACACCTGATTCGATTAACAATTTCACTTGAAATCCCGAAATTTGATCTACTGCCTTAGATCTTTAACTCCCTACATTCGGCCCATTTAAAGGTTTAATGAGAAACTCATTCGGCCAAAAAACCAAATCCTAGTAGGATTTGTGCACAAAAACTTACCTTAATGCCGATTTGCTTATCATTCAAATCCCGAAAACTTTGCTTTTCTTCTCCTTGTATTCGGCCAAATCCTAAATCTTTACATAGGTTAGTTTTGGCTTTTAAGATAATAAGGAATAGATCTATGTACTAAAATAAGGCCTTGGCGAATATTCATAGTTACTTACCTTGAAAATCTTAAATCCCAAAACTCACCGAATAACCGAGGAATCTGCTACCTATGGTGTACCTTCGGAAAAGAACTTCTCCTTCCTTGTAATCGATTGCTCCTTAGATCTATTAACTTATTAGTTTTCGATTTGAATAGATAAGAAACAAGTCTAATTCTGAAATAGACCCTTGGCGAATGTACTTACCTTCCAAATCTTAAATCCCGAAAATCTTCCTCCTAGAAATCGACGATAGGCCAAAATCCTGAATCTCTCCTTAAGATTTCGGTCAAAGAATAATAGTAAGGATTAGTCTTTAATTTTTGACAAGTCCTTAAAGAAAAGAATAGAAATCCAACTTGTTTTTTTTTTTACCTCTATTGAAGAATTTGACAGCCCCTTTGTTTGGTGTCTCTCAAAGATTCGGCTATGGGGTCTTGAAGACTAGTCGACTATGGCCTAGAGGTATGTCAACACTTTTGATTCTTGAGGCTTAAAGAATTAACAATGGTGGATAAAGAAGAAGTAGATTTTGGATTGACAAAAAAATAAAAAGAGAAGAGAGAATGTTGCTTAGGGAATTCGGCAGAGAATAAGAGGGAAGAAAAGTGTGAAGAATGGCCTTGTTTTCTCCTATTTACCGAAAATACTAGCCTTAGTCTCCCCCAATCGGGCAACTCTTCCTATGTGATAAATTTTTATGTTTTAATTATCACTTTAATCAATAATAGACTTAATCCCTCAATTATCTCTTATCTCCTAATAAAAATAACAATAATTATCCATCATTTATCCACCTATTTAGCCTAATTTTAAAGAGAATTAAACTCTTCACTTAGGTTCCCTTGTGCCGTCCACCTCCTTTGCTTCTAGAAGCAAAAATAAAATTTCTTTTATTTGCTTCCCAAGTGACTCGATCCCTGGCCCAAATACACAAGCTTGTGGCGTCACTTGCTGGGCTTTTAAGTGGTGCCTTCAAGCCACTTTGAGAAGCCTGTTTGTGTGTCAAATCCTTCCTATTAATTTTCTTAAGACCACCTTGCCTTAGTTTCCTCTTTTAACTTAAGTTTCCAAAATGTTCACTTTCCTCTTTTAACTTAGGTTTCTAAAATGTTCACTTTCCTCTTTTAACTTAGGTCTCCAAAATGTTCAATTTCCTCTTTTAACTTAGGTTTCCAAAATGTTCACTTTCCTCTTTTTGAAACTTAACATTTCTAAATCATTTCTTACATTTCCAAGTTTCCAAAAATGTTCATAATACATTCATAACACATAAGACATGTCATTTCATACAATTAAACCGAAAATGCATAGGCCCTTTTCAGGATGTTACAGTTCTACCCCCTTAAAATAATTTTGTCCTCGAAATTTCCTAGCTAAAATAATTGAGGGTATTGCTGTCGCATTGCCTCCTCTAGTTCCCACGAATCTTCCTCCGATCCATGATTGCGCCATAACACCTTGACTAGTGGAACTGACTTCCTTCGTAGCACTTTCACATCACGTTCCAATATCTGAATTGGCTCTTCCTCGTAGGATAGGTCTGGCCTTAGCTCCACTTCTTCAACTGGTACCACGTGAGATGGATCAGATCGATATCGACGTAGCATGGATACATGGAATACATCGTGCATCTCTTTACTGCAATCGGTGGCAACTCTAGCTGATATGCCACTGGCCCAACTCGCTTTAGTACCCAATAGGGCCTGTATAAACCTTGGGCTTAACTTCCCTTTCCGACCAAACCTCATCACCTTCTTCCAAGGCGAGACTTTTAGAAACACTTGGTCTCCCACTACAAACTCTATTTCCTTCCGCTTGAGGTCGGCGTAAGACTTTTGCCTATCAGAGGCTTCCTTTAATCGTGCTTGAATTATCTCAACCTTCTCTTCAATTTCTGCCACCAACTCTGGTCCCAAAACTCGACGTTCTCCTAACTCAGTCCAACAAGTAGGAGTTCGACACTTCCGACCATACAAAGGGTACTTCCTTCCTCAACAACTTTGTCAAAGGCGCGGCTATAGACGAGAACCCTTCCACAAACCTTCTGTAATAGCCTGCCAAACCTAAGAAACTTCGAATCTCAGCCACGGACCTAGGTGGTTTCCAATCCAACACTGCTTTAATCTTCTTAGGATCCACCCTTATTCCCTCTGCGGATACCACATGCCCTAAGAACGCCACCTCCTTGAACCAAAATTCACACTTGCTGAATTTGGCATAGAGCTTCTTCTCCCTTAACACTTGCAACACAACTCGGAGATGCTCATCATGCTCCTCTTCAGACTTGGAATACACCAAAATATCGTCGATGAACACAACGACGAACCTATCCAAGTAGGAAAACTCGGTTTATCATATCCATGAACGTGGCTGGGGCGTTTGTCAACCCGAACGGCATTACCACAAACTCATAGTGGCCGTATCTTGTCCTAAAGGCTGTCTTATGGATATCTACCTCCTTCACTTTCAACTGGTGATATCCTGACCTTAAGTCGATCTTCGAGAACACTGCCGCCCCCTTCAGCTGATCGAACAAGTCATCAATCCTTGGCAAAGGATACTTGTTCTTGATGGTCAGCTTATTCAACTGACGATAGTCTATGCACATATGCATAGTTCCATCCTTCTTCTTTACAAACAAAACTGGTGCTCCCCACGGAGACACACTGGGCCGGATAAATCCACGGTCAAGTAATTCCTAGATTTGAGCCTTGAGCTCAACCAACTCTTTGGCGCCATTCGATATGGGCGATTGACACAAGAGTCGTTCCGGTAGCAAGTCTATTCCAAATTCCACCTCCCTATCCGGGGTATTCACAGTAATTCTTCCGAACACATCCTCAAAGTCCATTACCATTCTAACTCCATTGACACTTCAGCTCCGTTGGCTCGGAGTCACTTGGTCTGATTTTGAGCTCCTTTATTTCCACCGTGCGACCACCATTTTAAGAACTCGACATAGCCTACGATATAGCATCATCCCCGTCTCGAGCTTCTTTGCTCGACACCCGCGCGTTGGGGGTGGTGGTGGCGGTGGTAACTCATTGTCAGACCCTTGACCCGACCTAACGGGTTCTGACACAGCCATTCTTCCTCTACCGCGTCCATGACGACTGCGTCCTCTAGAACTCATATCTAGCGATGCGCTTTAATCTGATTTAAGAAAGTTTTATAAATTAGCCCTTATTCCACTAATTATCCACGACGAAGTTTTATGAAAAGAATTTTAAGAGTGGCTCTTTCGTATTCATACATGCATACAGTCTTCACATTCATACATCCATCAATCAATTATGAACTTTCATTCATTCAGAGAAATGTTGTAGTTTTCATTGTTGTTATTTTTCCACTACCTAGGGGTATTTTCATAATTTTCCCTATAGGGGTATTTTCGTAATTTGTCAAATAAGGTTCCTTGGTGATTTTGTCAAAAAGTATTTTGGAAATTTTAAAATCCCGGGGCTCTTCGATAAATTTGGAAATTTTAGGGGTATTTCGATAATTTTGAATTTTGGGGGTATTTTGGTAATAAATCAGGGTAAATTTGTAAAGTTTAATAATTCAGGGATATTTCAAAATTTACAAAACTTTGAGGGTTCTTTTTGAGAAATTTATTTTCCAAAACGATGAAGTTGCGAAAAATTTTGGAATCAGGGTCATTTTGGAAATTTTGGTAGGTTAGGGGCAATTTTGTAATTTTCCAAAATCAATGTATTTTTGTAATTTTATAAATCAGAAATTTTTCGAAAAATTGTGTAGAAAAAATAATTTTCACAAATTAAAGAAAAATGATTTTAAGAGTTTTAAAATTAGGGTTCTTAAAAAAAACATGGCTAGTTCCCTTTCGGGTTTTAGTTCTGGGTTTAGCCTATGACCGAATCTTCTTGGTCAGGGTGAACCAAAGCTACGCACCAGGTAGGATTCCTGCGAAGAGGAGGTGAGTCACTAGGACTACTTAAATACCAGGCTCTTCCGGATCCAATTCTAGACATGCGTACAAGAGTTACCACTCCCTAACTCGGTTGACTTAGCCATAGGTTTGTTTAGTTAAGCATTTAAGTCTTATGTAGTAGTTGGGGTAGACTAGTCCAAGTACCTATCATTCTATTCTACGTTCCATTCCTTTTCTACCCTTCTATAAATCAAATAATCACACGATGGTTAGGGGTACTTACCTGGTGGACTGCGGGTCGGAGACTTAGGCACCATGCCATCAAACACGCTATTTTGAAATACTTCCATAAAACTCATTTGGGCTCGATTTGAAAATGTTTTGGGCCTTAGACCACAAGCCGAGAGTTTAAAACTGGGCTCTGATACCAAACTAAAACACCCCACACCCGCCCACGAGCACAGGTGGATCTCGTATGTTCCTCGATGTAAACCGGTTCAAAACTCTTTTGTTACTTTGAAAGCGTGTGTTTTGAAGATAGTTTGTTTGTGGGTTGGGCTCGAGTTGAAAACAAGTTTATTTTTTATTGAAAACCCATTTATTTCGGTGACAAAATATTTAAAGTTTAGCTTAAATTAAATTGACTTAATCTTTAAATAACATAAATTAAGTAACATAGTAATTAAAACAACAATAAAATCATCACCATGGCCTTATTACATAAAACAAAACCCAAAATAAAATTGTAGAGTACTTAAATAAAATAAAATGTCCAAATTAAATAAAACTTTAAGCTAAGCATGGCCACCACAAGTTCTCACTGTCTCCGGTCCATCACCTGCTCATCACCAAACATGTTCCCATAACGGGGTGAGTCAATGACTCAATGTGTAACCAACACTAAAATTTAATGATTTATGCATACCATACATATCATGTTCACATAATAATAATGATGCAATCCAGAACCCACACCTAGATACCATCCGCTACACATCCCGAACCAACTTGCACACCGTGGGGACCACTAAATCAACCCTCCATCCGCTACACACCATCGAAGGCGTTCATTGCGACGGCGTGCTCATCGCCCATATAAAATTCGTGGCATAGCCACTAGATTAAATAATTGTGTCATGAGACACCACATTCAGATAATGTAACCGAAGTTACCACATTCAGATAATGTGACCGAAGTCACCACATTCAGATAGTGAGGCCGAAGTCACCACATTCACTTCTCCTTTCTCATATAACTCGAATGCCCCATATTATTCATATCATGCATATCATACTTAAATTCACATTCATGTCACTTTTCACATGTTAAATATAACATATTTCGTAATCCTAGTAGGAGTAGGAAACGTACCTGAGTACTTTGTACCATAACATGGTACCTTAGCCATATTCACATTCTTATAAACATGCATATATTTATTATAGCCATGAATCTTATTAAAAGTAGTGTAGGGTACACACGGTACCTTAGCCATATTCTTACTCTTTCATATTAATCACATATAATGAATTAAAATCGTAAATCTATTGAGATTTAGTGTGGGGTACACACCAGATTTGTTTAACAATTTCACTTGAAATCCCAAAATTCGATCTACTGCCTTAGATCTTTAACTCCCTACATTCGGCCCATTTAAAGGTTTAATGAGAAACTCATTCAGCCACAAAACCAAATCCTAGTAGGATTTGTGCACTAAAACTTACCTTAATGTCAATTTGCTTATCACTCAAATCCCGAAAACTTTGCTTTTCTTCTCCTTGTATTCGGCCAAATCCTAAATCTTTACATAGGTTAGTTTTCGGCTTTTAAGATAATAAGGGAATAGATCTATGTACTAAAATAAGGCCTTGGCCGAATATTCATAGTTACTTACCTTGAAAATCTTAAATCCCAAAACTCACCAAATAACTAGGGAATACGCGGCCTATGATGTGCCTTCGGGAAAAGAACTTCTCCTTCCTTATAATCGGCTGCTCCTTAAATCTATTAACTTATTAGTTTTCGGTTTGAATAGATAAGAAACAAGTCTAAATACTGAAATAGACCCTTGGTCGAATGTACTTACCTTCCAAATCTTAAATCCAGAAAATCTTCCTCCTAGAAATCGACGATAGGCCAAAATCCCGAATCTCTCTTTAAGATTTCGGTCAAAGAATATTAGTAAGGATTAGTCTTTAATTTCGACAAGTCCTTAAAGAAAAGAATAGAAATCCAACTTGTTTTTTTTTTTTACCTCTATTGAAGAATTGAATGACCCCTTTGTTTGGTGTCTCTTAAAGATTCGGCTATGGGGTCTTGAAGACTAGTCGACTATGGCCTAGAGGTGTGTCAATACTTTTGATTCTTGAGGCTTAAAGAATTAACAATGGTGGATAAAGAAGAAATAGATTTCGGATTGACAAAAAATAAAAAGAGAAGAGAGAATGTTGCTTAGGGAATTGACAAAGAATAGGAGGGAAGAAAAGTGTGAAGAATGGCCTTATTTTCTCCTATTTGCAAAAATACTAGCCTTAGTCTCCCCAATCGGCCAACTCTTCCTATGTGATAAATTTTTATGTTTTAATTATCACTTTAATCAATAATAGACTTAATCCCTCAATTATCTCTTATCTCCTAAAAAAAATAACAATAATTATCCATCATTTATCCACCTATTTAGCCAAATTTTAAAGAGAATTAAACTCTTCACTTAGGTTCCCTTGTGCCGTCCACCTCCTTTGCTTCTAGAAGCAAAAATAAAATTTCTTTTATTTGCTTCCCAAGTGACTCGATCCCTGGCCCAAATACTCAAGCTTGTGGTGTCACTTGCTGGGCTTTTAAGTGGTGCCTTCAAGCCACTTTGACAAGCTTGTTTGTGTGTCAAATCCTTCCTATTAATTTTCTTAAGGCCACCTTGCCTTAGTTTCCTCTTTTAACTTAAGTTTCCAAAATGTTCACTTTCCTCTTTTAACTTAAGTTTCCAAAATGTTCACTTTCCTCTTTTAACTTTGGTTTCCAAAATGTTCACTTTCCTCTTTTAACTTAGGTTTCCAAAATGTTCACTTTCCTCTTTTTGAAACTTAACATTTCTAAATCATTTCTTACATTTCCAAGTTTCCAAAAATGTTCATAATACATTCATAACACATAAGACATGTCATTTCGTACAATTAAACCGAAAATGAATAGGCCCTTTTAAGGATGTTACACCATGCACATCCACTATCACCTTTAATGGTCTAACTACCATATAAGGACCTCCAATTTAAATTTCTATAACTATTTAACACCTTTAGCTAATAAAACACAACTTTTGTACTTTACGCTATTTAGTCCTTTTTCATAAATTGAACATGCAAACGGTAAAATTTCTTAACGAAAATTTTATACACTAATATTATAATGTTGTAGATCACAAAATAATATTAAAATAAATTTTTGACCTTGCATTTTTCGTCCCAAAATTACTGTTCTGATTTCACTAAAAATGGGTTGTTACAGATGCACTAAAAATTGAGAATTATGGGTGTTGTTATGATGGGGAAATTCATAAAAGACATGATGTTGAGTAGTTTCCTAATTTATATACTATGGATCGATACTTGATTGGGTGTTTTCCCATAAAGAGATGATTCCCAAAGTTGTAGGATAGATGCATCAATGCTTTGACTATCAGGGTTATAATGGATGAAGTTAGACATTCAATATTCAGTATGGCACCTCTTAAGGCTCTTGGAGTAGATGATTTTCATGCAAAGTTTTATCAAGCTAATTGGGATATTGTGGCTTATGATGTTTATAAAATGGTTAAGCAAGTGTTTATGGGAGGTCCTTTGGACCAAAATCTTAGCAAGACACTTTTGGTTCTCATCCCAAAAAGTAGGGCTATCGAGTTTATTAATTAGTAGATGCCTATAAGTCTTTACTCTATTCTTTACAATATTATCACTAAAATGATCATCATTCGATTTTGGCATGTGATGAAAATATTGGTTAAGAAGAATTAGTCAAGTTTCGTTGCTTCCAGAAGTATTACAAGCAATATCATAATTTCTCAAGAAGCAGTTCATTTAATGAAACAAACAAAAAGCGAGATAGGTTGAATGGCAATTAAGGTGGATTCAGAGAAAGCATATGACCGTGTTCATTGGGATTTTTTGTGAGATACTTTGTATGATACTGGTTTTTCAGAATTTCTAGTCTAAATTATCATGAATTTTGTTTCATCACCATCTATGCAACTCATGTAGAATGGGGCGTTGCTGAAAACATTTTTTCCACCTAGAGGGGTTAGACAAGGAGATCCTCTTTCTCCCTATCTCTTAGTGTTGGATATGGAATAGTTAGGTCATTTGATTGAAGTTACTATTTTTTAGGGAACTTAGGAACCTTTGATGCTATCTCTAAGAGGTCCACCTCTATCTCACCCTTTATTCACCGACGATTTGATTCTCTTTTTCAGAGCTAACAATAAAGGAGCAAACTGCCTTAAACAAGTCTCATATACTTTCTGTCATTTCTCTAGACATCGAGTCAACAAAAAAAAGACAGGTATTTCAAGTATGTTTCTAAGGAGGTTTCAATAAGTATTTGTGCCAAACTTGGCTTTACCAAGGTGAATAATCTTGGAAAGTACCTTAGAGTACCTCTTTTTCATGATAAAGTTGGGTTATCTACATTCCAGTTCGTGTTAGATAGATTTTGTAGTTGGTTAAATGGTTGGGATGCTTGGAAGTTGTCTCTAATGGGTTGACTTACTTTAGTTAAGTTAGTGCTATTAACAATACTGAACTTTTTTTGTGGCCATGTCTCATATTCCTTTAACAATCTGTAAGGAAATTGAAAAGCAAGCTAGAATGTTTTTGTGGGAATTTTCACCTTCAAGCAGGAAAGCTGTCTCTTGTGAATTAGGATGCATGTTGTAAACCTGTGGTTAACGGAGGTCTCGAGATTAGGTGCTTACAAGATCAAGACAAGTTATTTCTTCTAAAGTTGGGGTCTAATATGATTACCAAGACTGAGGTGATGTGGGTTCAAGAATTGAGGAATAAATATAATGTCCATGGAATTCTTTTGTTTAGCATTATTCGGGCAACTATTTGTACATTTGGAGATTTATTGCAAACATCTAGGAGGATGTTAAAAAAGGTCTTATTTGGTCTGTCCTTGATGGAAGTATGGTAAATTTCTAGAATGACACATGGTTAAAAGATTCGGTCATTTTGAAACATTATTACATTGGCTAAGAACCTCTACTGGAATTGAAACGTGTTTTTGATACAATAAGTGAAGATGGTTCGTGGAATTATCATTGGTTATCATTGGTTCTTCCTCAAAGGATGGTGGATCATATTTTGGCACTCAACACTCTTTTTAAGTAGGTTGGCTCCAATTTTTTAACATGACAGTGGCTTTCGAGCGAAAAATTCTCTTTCACCAAATTGTATAATTTCATAAGCTAGGCTCGATTTAAGGGAAAATTTCTAGTAAGTCATTGAGATTTATTTTTTTTTCATAAATTCCATGGGTTATTAGAATTTTCTGCTGCATGTAAGTTCTTCAAATTAACTTTGTAAAATTTTTAAGTTTAAGATATATATATTTTATGCAGTTGATATTCGGCTTTAAGGACTGTTTAGCAAGTTTAGTTGTAACACCCCTCACCCGTATTCAACACCGAAATAGGGTTACGAAGCATTACCAAACTTACAACACTTTAAAACACACATTTCATATACAATTTATCATTTCAAATACAATTCAATCACAACCAATGATAGTGTCCCTTAAACAAGACTACGAGGCCTTAAACATGCATTAGAAATGGTTCGGGACTAAACCGATAACTCTGGAAATTTTTCAACACTTAGCAAATTTTGCTTCAAACAGGGGACACACGCCTGTGTGGCCAGGCCGTGTGTCTCATACGGCCAACAGACACGCCCATGTCACAGGCCATTTGAAAATAGGGGGTACATATTGACTTGGGTTACACGGCCAACCACACGCCCGTGTGTTTTGTCCTTGTGTGCTTCGAAGTGGCCACACACACTCGTGTGCCAGGCCGTGTCAAACCTATAGGGTATACTGACTTATGCAACATGGCCAAGTGACATCTCATGTGCTAGGCCGTGTGCCAATTAGGGGGTATATTGACTTGTAACACACGGCCGATCACACGCCAGTGTGTGAGACTTTGTGGAGCATACTGAATTCATTTCAATTTCAATAGCAAGGGACACACGTCGTGTAACTTAACTGTATGTCACACACGACTAAGACACACGCCCGTGTCTCTGCCCGTGTGGAAAAAAATAGGCTATTTACCAAGCCATTTTGCCACCCATTTTATACATACCTAAACAAACTCAAATGGTACCAAATCATAGCATAAATAACATTCAATTCAGCCACATTCAAGACTAATCCATACCATTTTCAATACCAACATACAACATGCTTATAACCTCAAACATTATTTCATCAAAACATACCAATTCAAACCTCAAACATTATTTCATCAAAACATACCAATTCAACTAACTATACATTTACTAAACATACATTATATTAAACCAATTCACAAACAAAATTCACATCTAATATCAACCATATCTTCACATATATGTACAACCAAAAATTCACCAAATTAAGCCAACTCTCATGGCTATATTTACAACTCAAAATATAAATATTTACAAACCAATTCATTTGGCCAAAGTCATTACCAAAATATAACTAACATGACTCAAAGTTCCTTTACATGCCATATAACCAAACCATAAGTTCAAAAGTATTGAAGTATAGGTTGGATAGTGTGTCGATGTCTCTGACGATCCCCGAATCCAAGCTAGCTTTGAATTCACCATAAAACACAAGAAAAATAAACAAAGTAAGCTTTATATCTTAGTACGCTCGTATGAATTAAACTCAACAAATTGTATTACATAAATCAACAACTTGAACTATTTAACATGTAATTCATGGTAACAACAAGCTTTCCATATGCTTAATCATGAACTTATATGCAAATTCATAACTCTTCCAATTGAAGTTTATACTTTCCATATACATACCTGCACAAACTTGTAACCAACTCATACCTGTTTGAAATAATGCCAAATACTCAATATCTCGCACACTAAGTGCCATTACATAGCCGAAGTTATTTTAATCTCGCACATTAAGTGCCATACATAGCTGAAGCTATCTAGATATCACACACTAAGTGCCACACGTAACCGGAGCTATCTCAAATTGCACACCAAGTGCTATACATAATCAAAGCTATCTCGATATCGCACACTAAGTGCTAATACATAACTGAAGCTTTGTTGAATGTTTCCGTACAATTGTATTCATCAACAATTCAATACAAAGCATTAAATCTCAATTATAATAATTATTATTAACATACGAACTTACCTCGGACATAAAAATGATAACGCGGATCAATTAATCCGACGCCTTATTCTTCCCTCGATCTAGGTCCGAATTCCATTTTTCTTGATCTAAATATATTAAAAATTAATTAATTTTAGCAACTATTTATTCAATTCAATCCAAAATATACATTAAGGCTATTTTACACATTTTCCCCTAAACTTTCACATCTTTTACAATTTAGTCCCTATTACACAAAATCACAAATTGATGCAATTTAATCCACTCACATGCTAGCCAAATTTCCCTATTGCACATTTCAGCCCATATTTTTCATTTATTTCACATTTCTTCCACAGAATTTACACATTTCTCAATTTAATACCTATTTTGCATTTTCTCTAAAAATCACTTTATAAAACTTGTGTATCTATCAAAAATAATTCAAAATCTATCAAGAAACTTCAAAACACATGCTTATTAATCAATGGCATCATTCAAAATCTTTAACAATTTTACAAATTAGTCCCTGGGCTAGCTAGTACTAGCTATAATGATATCAAAAACGTAGAAATCATTAAAAACGGGACAAAAATCGTACCTTAATTGAAGGAGAAAATCTTGTCAAAATTAAAGCCTTAAATGGCTTTTATTCTTGCCATAATTTGGCTAGAGAAGATGATACAAAGAAATTTTTGTTTTGTTTTATTTATTTTATCTTTAATTATCAATTTCCAAAATTAACCTTTAAAAACATTAGTAATTACACCAAATATCACTCCACTATCATCCACTATCTCATAAATGGGTAAATTATCACATAAGGACAAGGTTCTATAGCTATTGGACATCTTTAGCTAATAGAACACAAGTTTTACACTTTACGCGATTCAGTCTTTTTTATCAAATTGACCAATCAAACGATAAAATTTCTTCACGAAATTTTCACACATACTTACTACCATGCTATAAACATTAAAATAATAAAATAAATATTTTAACTTCAAATTTTTGGTCTCAAAACCACTGTTCTGAATTGACTAAAAACGGGCTGTTACATTAGTAGCCTGAAAAAACATTAAATTTTTACCAAAGTATTGCTATTAAAAGTGAGAAAAAACTTGATGAATAATTGTATAAGTTAAGGATGAAATTTTTGTTTGAATGCTTGTCATTTTAGCATGGAACTTTTATTTGATTGTCCGGTAATGTGTGGCAAAATTAGTTTACAGCTACTGTTTAAAATGAAGAAAATTGTTGTCGTCTGAATGTCAATTAAATTGTTGTTTGATTTTTTTTAAGCAAGTAGTTGCTGATGTTTAGGTGTCATATGATGTGTTATTTTAGGCTACTATTGCTCTTAAAATAAAAGAAGTATTGGTTATTAATCGGAATGGTTAATTGATGTCCGAATGCTGAAATTTCAATATTTAATTCCTTTGTTTTAAATGTTTAACCTTATCGCAAATGTATCTTGTTAAATTAAAAGTTTGCAATGCAATTGTATGGCTACATGAGGATTTAAATCCTAAAATTTTTTATGTTAAATTCAGACATACTAAATATTAAGGAAGAATTAAGGTTCTAAATAGCAAATTCTTGGTTGGTTGTATTTATGTTGTCTAAATTTTGAACAAATTTAATGTGTAATTGCATGGATGATTCAATGTGTTAAATGCTATCCTAATGTAGATATAATGAGGGTAAATTAAAACTGAGCTTCTAACTTCATTTATTTCTTGTGTCTAAAGTTTTGTTGTTGTCCAAATTGAGACGGCTTGATTGATATCCAAGTTGAGAAATTTTTCTTGCTATTTGATTTGGTGCAACCCCTTTTATTTTTCTGTTAGATGGCATAATGGTACATTTTATTTGTCTAAATGTAAATGGATCAAGGCTAGTTATTTTGGTTAAGATGATTTTGTCATCACTCGAAAACTATTGGGATAATGTCAGTTTCATTGCTGTCCAAAATAGGACATGTTTACCAATTAAAAGGGCTTGTCTTGTTGAATATTTAAGGTTGACCAAAGCTTGTTTAATTATGTACAAAAATAGAATTATAACCACTATAATATGTAGATTTTTTATGCTTGTATTATAGGTGCATAAATGCTTGTTTAAAACTACTTATACACCTAAATTTCTTCATGTTGATTCAATGCTCCATTTAATTTGTTTATGATATTTTATTGTCAATGGGAAGATTTATGTGTTGTCATTTATGATGTTTTATTTGGTTAATTAAGCTGTTCAAATGTGTTGATTTCACTATCCAATTGTGATGTTGCTATGTTGTCATATTGTGTTAATTAGGTTGTCCGGATCGGGCTAATAGATGATCTGAATGTCATATTATTAAGCTGATTTAATGTCTTGTAATGTTGAAGATTTGTTGTCGTCCAAAGCATAATTTAAGTTGTACAAAATTGAACTGTATAAGTTTCAGCTGAATTGAATGCTGGAAATTCACATATTTATTCTCTTATTTTAAACTTTATGAGCTGCTGTGTTAAATGAATGAATATATTGATTCTTTTTGTAAAGGATATTTGCGGTCCAAATGTTGGAAAGTACAACATTTAATTTCCTACAACAATTAATTCCCTACTTAAAGCTAGATTTTAAGCCCGATTTCTATTTGCAAAGCATGATGTATGAGAATGTAAGCAATTATTCGATGTTTAATTGAATTTTGGAGTTTGCAAGTCAGCAATTTGAAGACAAATATGTGACAACCAGTAGGTATGACTATAAATGTGATATTAAAGGATTATGTTCTTATAATATAATGTAACATATTAAACTGCTGACGGCCCTTTGATTTTTATTTTATTTATGTCCTTACATAATTTATATCATGTTATAATATTAGTTATAGAAATGCCACTGAGTTGATTACTTAGTGTTCGACTTTTTCCATGTATAGGTTAGGTTCAATTGTGAGCACTCATGGTTACCAGTATTTAGCAGAAAATCCCATATTCGTTAAGTTGGTGAACCTTTTTTTTTTTTTTTGGTCAACATGTACCTATAGGATTTTATGTTATATTAAGCTTAGTTGGAGATTGATTCTAACATTCAAGATATGTAATAAATAAGTTTATATGTTAGTTGATAATGGCTCGTACTATGTATATGTCTGGTGTTGATGCTACTATGTGAGTATTTAAATAAGGTTGTAATGCTCTGAATGTGAACCAATATATATATAGTTGGAAAAAATGATGCATAAAATACAATGAATAACTAAGTTAATAGTTGAGATATTGGTCTATTAATCATGACATGGATATGGGTCTAAATGTATGATTTAAATTTATTATGGAATGAGTGATTTCAGTTGCTCCGATAATGAATGTGATATTTCGTTGTTAAAAATCGACGATTAGGTCGAGTAATGGGGTGTTACACAAATAGTTTGGGCTTTCCTTTGGTTACTTGCTCGTGATCAACTATTGACTAATAAAGAAATATCAAAGAGAGGTATGACCTTATTTCCTTTTTATGAATGGTGTGGTCGAGAGTTAGAATCTGCAATACATGCTGTAAGGGATTGTAAATTTGCTCAAAATGTGTAGAAATCAGTAATACCTATGGACAGATGGTATTCTTTTTTTAGTCTTCCTCTTAAAAGATTAATCATATGGAATATTAGGAATGAAGGTAACATAGGTTTTCATGAGGACAAATAGGTTACTTTTATGCCATTATTAGTTGGTTCCTTTGGAAGAATCATAACAATTTCATTTTTAACTACTCAAGCTAACCAAAGGATCATGGAAAAAGTCATGAAAAGTCAAGGATCATGTTAATAAATGGGCTTGCATGTCCATGACGAAGGAACATTAGCAAGCACCATGTACTGAATGGGTCAAAATTAATGTGGATGGGTCGATGCTGATGAGTAAATTGAGGGATGCCATTGGTGGAGTAATAAGAGGTCTAATTGGAGGCTTGATGGTGGGTTTTGAAATGGTGATAGACATTTTTTAGATCGAGGCATTGGCAATGTTGGAATGATTGAAATTAACCTGGTAATGGGGTTTTTGAAAGTTAGAGATTGAAAGTGATAATGTTCTGCTAATTGACACCTTGCGCAATGGATCAACAACGGTCAGTAGTATAGTCAAAGTTAGAATGATTCATGAATGGTTCTACAAGGGTTAGAAGGTAAAATGTTGACTTATTTTGAGAGATAGCAACAAATTTTTTGATCGCTTAGCTAATGAGCAAAGAGGTAGGATGAATTAGTTGGTTATTCTTGATGACCAACCATAGAATGTGAGAAATATATTGGAGGAGGATCCAACATGTGCTACATGCTAGAATCATAAATTAAGATATGATATAAAACTTAAAAATTATAAATCAAGATCTGTCATGTCAATTCATCAAGAACAAAATAAGAATAATCTAGATGCGGAAGTGTACTTGAATCCTTGAATTCCTTGAATTTTTTTTTTTGGATCTTCGGGATTTGATCTTCCAAATTAGCATACAAGAAATTCAGAGAATATTTTCTCTCTTTCCTAAGGATGGGATTTTAGAAAAGATATATCGTATGTAATGTGGGGACCATAACCCTAATATTTATAACTTTGACATATTATCCCTAATTCCTAACTAGCCCATCATTAATTAGAATTTGATTATAACTTAATTAATAGAGTATCTACACATATTTGATCCATACTTTATTTAATAATTAAAACCCAATAAAACTTTAACCAAATTAGATCACTTTTAATTTGGGCTAACCTATCATGATATTAAATAATAACTTGTAATTACCCTTATTATATATGTGATATCCATATTTTCCAACAATCTCCCACTTGGACCACACATATGTATGCTAATTACTTTATAGTTACATGTCATTATATAACCTTATGAGCTCAAAAATTTTCTATCATATCAAAAAGGTATTCCGAACAATCTCTTCCATTAATTATGCTAACATGGAACCAATGCGACTTTTGTTACATATATCATAACTAAATCCATCCTTGATCATGCATATTAACACAAACAAATGACATAGATCAAGTATGGATGTGTAGCATAGAAATTACATGCAATATGATCTAAACATTTCTATTTATAACTGGTCATCTTTAAAATTATGTGAGGTCAGTATCAAAATAACAAACAGAGTGAATAAACTGAATATTTCATTTTTGATCAAAAATAACCAAATAAATAAATGTCAGAAAACAAACATAAAGAAAATAAAATATAAACTCCCACAAAATCATGATATCCTCAAATAATGTAAACCTTTTATGAGCGGATCCGCTATCATGGAGTTTGAACGAATGTGCTCTATGGATATTTGACCATTTTGCACTCTTTCTTTCACAACTAGGAACTTTATATCAATATGCTTTGACTTAGATGAACACCTGTTGTTATTGGAATACAACACTGCTGACATATTGTCACAAAATAATTTGAGTGGTCTTTCTACATTCTCTAAAATACGTAGCCAAGTGACAAAGTTTCGCAACCATATTCCATGGTTTGATGCCTCATAGCATGCTAAAAACTCTGCTGCCATAGTGGATGAAGCTACAAGTGTCTGTTTGACACTTTTCCAGGATATAGATTCTCCAACTAACAGGTAAATATAGCCTGATGTAGATTTCTTACTATCTTGGCACCTAGCTAAATCAGAATCAGAATACCCTCCGACCTCCAAAAGATCTATTTTTTTTATAAGTAAGCATGTAATCTTTTGTTCTCTGAATATATTTCATAACCCTTTTGGCTGCTATCCAATGGTCTGTACCAGGGTTGCTTAAATATTTGCCTAACATCCTAACAATGTACGCAATATCCAGATGCATACATACTTGAGCATACATTAAACTCCCAACAGCTGAAGCATAGGGAATCTTTTACATTTCCTAAATTTCAAGGTTACTTTTAGGGCATTGAATAAGACTAAATTTGTCTCATTTAGCGACAAGGGTGTCACCTGATCTACAACTTCGCATGCCAAACCTTTTGAGTACTTTATCGACATAGCTCTTTTGTGGTAATCCAAGAATACCTCGAGATCGGTTTCGATGTATCTAAATTCCTAAATCAAAAGAGAAGTCCCCAAGATCTTTCATCTCAAAATGCTCGATAAAAACCTCTTGGTTTCGTGCAATAAGCCAATATCATTAGCGGCAAGCAAAATGTCATCAACATATAGAACCAGAAATATGTACTTACTCCCATTAAATTTGTGATACACACAATCATCAACAATATTCATCTCAAAATAGAACGAAACAATTATTTGATGAAATTTGTGGTACCATTGACAGGAAGCTTGTTTGAATCCATAGATGGATTTTTTCAATTTGCAAACCATATTCTTTGAGTCTTCCAACTCAAAATTTTCTTGTAAAGCCATATAAATTATTTCTTCAATGTTGCCATTAAGAAACATATTCTTAACATCCATCTGATGTGACTCAAGATCAAAATAAGCAATAAGCACCATGATTATCTTGAAAGAGTCTTTCGATCAAACTGGAGTGGAAGTCTTTGTAAAATCAATGCATTCTTTTCGAGTATATCCTTTAGCTATAAGGCGCGCCTTATGCCTCTCCACATTACCATTTGCATCCCTCTTGGTTTTAAATATTCATTTACAACCAATTGGTTTTGCACCTTCAGGTAATGGGACAAGTTCCCAAACTTTATTATCTTTCATAGACTTATACTCATCTTTCATGGCATCAATCCACTTTTGAGAATTAGAACTTTTCATGGCTTGATGAAAGCTGATTGGATCATCTTTCATCATTCCATTATCATCCCCATGCTCTTGGAGAAATACAACATAATCATCTGGAATAGCATTTCTCCTTTCTCTTATAGACCTCTTTAATTGCACTTGTTCTTGAGGTTGTTGAGTTTGTTCTTCTGGAACAATTACCTCATCTTGAATGAGGAGTTTTCAACATTGTCTTGTTGAGGTTCTGGATTCACTTCTTGATCAATGATAGGTATGAGAACCTAAACATCGTCAAAAGTGATAGTAGAAACTGAGTTAGAATTCAATTCCTCCCCAAAAGCAATGTCTCTAACCTTATTTCTCCCCCAAACTCAACATCATCAAAAAATGTTGCAGTTCCAATCTCAAAAATATTCCTCATTATGGGATCATAAAACTTATAGCCCCTAGATCGCTCAAAATAACTAATAAAGTAGCTGCTCACTATTTTAGATTCCAATTTCTTTTCATGCGGCCTATAAGGCCTTGCCTCTACTGGACATCCCCAAATGTGAAAGTGCTTTAAACTAGGCTTTTGACCTGTCCAAAGCTTATAAGGTGTTTTTGCAATTGTTTTATTGGGTACTCTATTCAGAATGTAAGTTGTTGTATTTAATGCTTCTCCCTAGAGGGACTCAGGTAAGGCAGAATGAGCAATCATGCTTTTTACCATATCCTTAAGAGTCTTGTTTCGTCTTTCAGCTACACCATTCATACTCGGTAGTCCTGGCATGGTGTATTGTGGGACATTATTGCATTCCTCCAGGAATTTTGCAAATGGTCTTGAACATTGTTCACCTGAGCCATCATAAGGTGTTTTTGCAATTGTTTTATTGGGTACTCTATTCAGAATGTAAGTTGTTGTGTTTAATGCTTCTCCCCAGAGGGATCAGGTAAGGCAGAATGAGCAATCATGCTCCTTATCATATCCTTAAGAGTCTTGTTCCATCTTTCAGCTACACCATTCATACTTAGTGATCTTAGCATGGTGTATTGTGGGACAATATTGCATTCCTCTAGGAATTTTGCAAATGGTCTTGAACTTTGTTCACCTGAGCCATCATATCTATCTTAGTACTCACTACCACGATTAGATCTGATGTTTTTAATCCTTTGTTGATTTGATTCCCAACTTTAGCTTTATAAGATTTGAACACGTCCATAGACTGAGATTTCTCATGAATTAGATATAGGTACCCTGTAACACCCCTAGCCTGTATCTGTCGCAAATTAGGGTTAAAAGGCATTACTGATCAAAATATAGTTTAGAACAGTCATTCCTTACTATTCATGCATAAAGTGATATATTTACCTTTACAAAATTTTTCCATACTCAAATTAATAACCATCCTCTTGTTCATACAAGTCAAATTCATATATATAAAGCACATAACAAATTAAAATCAAACATGCATTATTAATCATATTACATATACGAACCATGCTTCAAAATTCAACCATATCAATATCATGAATATAATCAAATTTTCGAACCAATTATCTTGCATCAAAACCATACTATATATGCTTTATAAATACATAATTCAAACCTTATTACCATCAAATTTCATAGCATGTGAATGACTAAATCATTAACCAACATTTTTCATCTTATATACCAAACATGCATTAATACTCCCTTTAGTAAAATTTCATTACTTTAACTAAATACTAAACATACCATTTTGCTTATCTATACACATCCGCATTTTAATCCATACCAACCATATCACATGGCGTAATATTCATTAACATATAATACTATAGTTAACATTACATCATGGCCAACTATACTTTTAATGCTTTCATATTATACGCATATCATCCTAAAAACAAAAGTCATTTCTAATCTCAAATACCAAGCCATAATTATCCCACTCTATTAACTATTTAATGAACAAACCAATTCGTATATTACGCACATTCACACATTAATAGAAGTTAAACTATCCACACATCTTTATACATACATATAAATATAACACATAAACAAGCATTACTTAATAACCAAATTCAATTATAATCATTGCTAACTAATAAATTAACCATCTATTCGGTTATCAAATTTAACCTTAATAGGTTATACCATTTCATAGTTAATTAACATTATTAATTAGACATATTATACTTGCTCAAAAGACCAACCAAACATCCATAAAACATAGTCATCTTTTGCCACTAAATACCATACCAAATGACCATTTTCACAAGCAATCACTGATACATACTTAGCTTATAGGAACATATGCATTATATCAAAAACACATCCATCAACTAATCATTACTCAAGCCGAATCATATAACCGAACACACCATACATATATACCATAAAACATACTTCCCAAAATGAGCTTATATCATGACCGAAAATACATCATATTGAACATCATTATCAAGCCATCTTCACATGGCTATTTATAAACAGTTCAAAACTAACCATAAAAAAACTAGCCTATACATGCCATATGTCTTAGTTACAAACTTCAAAAGTACCGAATAATGGTCGATAGTGTGAAGATGATCCTTGACGATCCCCGAGCTCAAAGCTAGCTTTATATATCTATAAAATAGATAAAGAATGCACAAATTAAGCTTTGAAAGCTTAGTATGCCATAAGCAAATAATTCATCACAAGAACACATATAACACAATTCAAATAGGCCAAATTTTAGCTAATCTTATACACATATACAATCACTTCTCTCATATAATCCATATTGCCACATCAATTAACTTACTTACCATATTTTTCAATGAACATATAAACCTCATATGTACCTGAATTATTTAAATCAAATTCACCTTCGGTCTCAATTTGACATTGCCCAATGAACCATGCCCAATGAACCATTTGGAATTGTTAGGGATACAAGGAAATCATAAAAAGCTCATACAATGCCATATTCTGAATATGGTCTTACATGTTAACACATATTGTAACGCCCCGATTTTGGTCCTAGTAGAATTGGGCCCATTGCACCTTGGGCGTAGGAGCATTTACAAATCTTGAGAACAAGAGAGTTGCACTAATGTAAGTTGGATCTATTAGGTGAGTGGTTTTAGAAGGTTGTAGGGCTTCTATGAAGTCTTGGGTTTGAGTCTGAACCCTGGAAAAATTTTGGTTTTTGGCCTTTAAATAGAGGTTGGACTTAAGTAAAATTGAGTATGTTTTATTAACACAAGTGGGCCATGTGGCAAAGTGGCTAGTGGCATGGAGTATCATTAAGGGAGCTTGGGTTCGAAACCCCTTGCATGCAATATATTATTTTGCTCAGGAGAAGACAAGAGGTTGTGTTGGAATCAAATACTAATGGAGAAGTGTTTGAATTGGTCAAGGTTGTTGGGTGAATTTGAATGAGAGATGGAGAGTGAATTAAGGAGGGTCTTGTGGAGAAAATCATGGGGATGGATGAGTGAGGGGAGTTGGCCGAATGTGGGGATGTGAATAGGGAATTTCTACCAAGGACTTTTCATGTTGGAAAGTGCATATTCGGTCAGTGTCAGGGGAGTGCCGATTTTCTCAAGTTCACTTTGGAGAGAGTTTTACTTTTTGCGTTTTCGACTGTAGCATTTCGGATCCTTTTTCCTCAATTTTCTTCTTCCAAAATCTCAGCTTCTCTTTTTCTCTTCTTCTCTCTTTTCAAACATTCTTCTTTACTGGTTAATAGTCTAGACATTAGTAGGCCAAAACTCTTTTTGCTCATCTCTCCTTATCCATTTATTTATTTTTCTTCTTTTCCTCTCATCTCCTTTCCTTGTCTTTCTCCATAGCTGAATACATATTTTCTTCACCTTTGTGCGGAAACTAGCTTCCTTTTCTCTTCATCTATTGTGCTGCGTAGAGGGTGGTAATTGGTGAGTTATAGTTTTTGTGTTCAGTAACTCTGTTTCCATTCGATTTCTTCTTTAACAATCTTATATTCCTTCTTTCACTCTGAGGCTAAAAGTACGTTCTTTTTGTGTTGGCCATCGTTGAGTTAGGGATTGTTATAAGACGAAGAGGAGTAAGTAGTGGTGGTAATCAAATCTTGATTGAGGACTCAGCGTTCGAGGAAGGTAAGGGTGTTGTCATATTGCTGGGGTTGGCCGAATGTGCCATGTATGGTGTTAGGTGGTATGTGAATTTCAGTCACACTAATGGGTGTCATATGGTGTAGGTTTTGTTAAGGACGGGAAGCAAATCAGTCATGCCTAGTAATCTTGGTGTTTAAGGCCATTTACTCAAACAAGGTAAAATGAACGTTTTGGGGGTTAGTTCTTTAGGTGATTAATCTTAAGCAACGTTTGGCTGATAAGGTAATCTGATGGTGTGTAGGTTTGATACGAAGGGCTAATCGCGCGGCTAGCTAAGGTGTGTAATCTCATACCATTGTTTGTGATAGCATGCGATGTTCTATGATTTGGCCATAGGTCGAAATGCCAAAAGCTAAAAATTAGCGATCGTAATCACTCGAGCGTGTGAGTGTTCGTATTGATAAACCGAGCCACCAGTGATGGCGGTGGACCGTTGAGAGCGTCGCGAACACTCTCGTGAAAATGAGGCTGTAATGGGCCTTATTGAGCCAAAGAGGGCTTAATGGGCCCAATAGGCTAACAAGCCCACACGAGCAAAATCGATGAAAAAGTTATCGAATGATTGATGTGACTGTGAAGTCCGCAGAACCGAGACTGAAAACGAACATGAATGGGCCATGCGAGCGTGTGGGCCTGAATGGGCCAAAATTGGGTTTCAGGCCCAATAGCACCTTATTGACCGTAAATGGTAATCGAGTCGCTCGAGGTGACATTAGGCCTTCAAAAAGAACGTTGTAGGTGCAAAAATTACTGAAATACCCCTAAAGGGGTGAAAATTACCATTATACCCTTAGGTGACAAAATGACCATTATGCCCTTAGTTGTGGTTAAATATCGTGTATGAGATTTTATTTATACTGGTTATACTTGTAGTACACTGCATTCATATCATGTTGCATGGGTTGGGTTTGATGATTGGAGGAAGTACCATTTAAGTGGCTCTGCCACATACCATTCGAGTGGCATCGCCACCTACCATTTTAGTGGCTCAGCCACATATACCGTGATTAGCAGCTTGACTGCATTATTGGTGTGGATTGGTTCGATGGGTTGACATGGTCCCCACATGGTGCAATTAGTTGGTATGGGTGGAGAGTTAGATGGTTGGTAGGATTGGGGTGGGCACATATTCACATACATTGAGATGATTTTGAGGCTTAGGCCTATCTTGTTACCAAATAGGGCTTAAGCCCAGACCGATACTGTGTGGGCTCAGGCCTAAATTGTGGCAATTATAGGGGATTACACACTGAGTTCTCGTAACTCACCCCATTCTTTAACCGTGCAGGTAATCCCTAACGTTAGAGGATTTGGAGCTGTGGAGGACTCGGAGGTGGCCATACGTCGGATTTGCTTCTTAACTAAACTCAGTAACTTTGGTTTTATTTTATTTTATATTATTATTTTTGGGGTAATATTTTGTGTAATAAGGCCACTAGATTTTTCTTCTTAAACTTTCATTTGGTAATCTTGCTAATTATGAATTGTTAAACGATTAAACACTGGTTTTTTTAAACAATAACAACTATTTTCGAAATATCACGTTTTCACAATTCTTTAAGTCAGACTTCTGCACAAACGATATTTTTGAAAATAATAACATCTTTACAAGAATACACTTCAAGCAAACCTTGTTTTTATAAACAACGAAATTTGGAGTTTCAAAAAGGATACAAAGTTTTTAACGAACGCATAGCTATTAAACGACCTTTTGACGTAACATACTAGATCTGGCCATAACATCTAGGCCGAGTTTAGGGTATTACACATATCGATGCCACTGTCCCAGATAGGGTCTTATACGAATCATATACTATGCCAATGTCCTAAACATGGTCTTACACGAAATCACATCTCGAAAGCCTTATGTCATGAAATCAGTATCCGATACATTTCCTAAGGTTCGTTCGGGGCTTACGACTTCGTAATTAAATCAATTCATGCACGAAACTAGTCAACCAATGCTCAAATCAATTCGATAACATATATTTTAATACATACAATTCAATTTGGCTACATATAATATATATATATATATATATGCACATTTGAATTTAAGAACATTTAATTACTTATGAACTTACCTCGTATGGAAACGAACGGATTGGAACGACTATTCAACAACTTTCGACTTCCCCCGATCCAAATCTGATTTCTTCCTTTCTTGATCTAAATCAATTTAAATCTAACTTATTTAATTACATATTCATTCAATTTCACCCTAAAACACATAAATGGGCATTTTGCACTTTAGCCCCTAACATTTCACATTTTGTCAATTTTAGTCCCTATTTCAAACAACTCAAAATACACAAAATTTCAACATGCTCATGTTAGGCTGAATTTTCCTTAGGTCCCTAGCAGCTCATTAATTTCATTTATTTCACATTTTGACCCCTTAATTTAAAAATTTCACAATTTAGTCCTTAATAAGCATTTTATCAAAAATCACTTAATAAACTATAATAATCTAATAACAAATATTTATTTTTCATCATCAAACAAAAAAAAACATCAAGCTATCAACAATGGAAAATAAAAAATTCATCATCAAATCCAAAAATTAAATCATGGGCTAGCTAGTATATGAAGCAACGATCTCAAAAACATAAAAATTATCAAAAATCGAGCAAAGAACATACCTAATTTAAGACATCAAAGTGCCGAACTTACAAGCTTCAAAATGGTTTCTTTTTCTTCTTAAATTTCGGCCAAAAAGATAATAATGCATGCATTTTATGTTTTGTTTTATTTTAATTACATTTTATTATCCATTTTCCATAATAACCTTAATAATTTAATAATAAAACCATATAATGCATGCCATTACCGTCCATTCATGTATTCAATGGCCAAATTTCATTTTAAGGACTTTAAAATCAAGAAACCATATCAAATAAATACTTTAACAACTAGAAAGCCACTTTTACATTTTATGCGATTTAGTCCTCTTATCAAATTAACTAATCAATCGATAAAATTAAATCACGAAATTTTCACACATATCAAATAACATGATGTAAACACCAAAAATAATATTAAAATAATTTTACAAATTTAGATTTGTGGTTTCAAAACCACTATTTTGATTTATCAAAAATCGAGCTGTTACATACCCATAACGTGAGTAATCGTCTATGAATGTTATGAAATATTGTTGACCATTTAGGATGCCGTAGGGAATGGCCTACAAAAATCTGTATGAATTAATTCTAAGATGTCTAAAGATCTGTTGGCACCCAATCTCTTAGTTTTGGTTTGTTTTCCCTTAATGCAATCAACATAGACATCAAAGTCTGTGAAGTCAAAGGACTCTAAAATACCATCAGACACAAGGCGTTCAACTCTAACTTTTGAGATATGACCTAAGCACTTATGTCATAATAATGCTGAATTTTCCTTATTTAATTTGTGTTTAATACCACGTGATTCCACATGCAAGGTTTCATTATAGGACGAAATTGTTTCTAGCAAATAAAGGTTGTCATAAGTATTTAAATAACCAGTTCCAACAACAATAAAATTTAAAGACAAACTAAATTGATTGTTTTCGAATGAACAATAATATCCAAATTTTTCCAACGAAGAAACATAAACTAAATTCCTTCTAAATGACAGTACAATAAAAGTGTCTTTTAAATCCAAATAAAAACCAATTCCTAATAACAACCTAAAATGCGCAATTGCTTCCACTTCTATCTATTTTTCATTGCCCACGAAGATGTGTCTTTCACCATCACTTGGTTTTCGGTAACTGAGGCAACCCTGCATAGAAACACTGTAACATCCTAGATTAGGGGTTATGCGTTGATGCATAATTCATGAGTAGTAGGATTTGGCAGTGTTTGGAAGTGAATTAAGGGTTTTTAAAATCCTAGGATGGAAGAGAAAGCTTTGGACAATTATTGGTTTTTAAGTTAAAGAGGGGGAGCTAGGCTAAGGTAGCCTTAAGAAAAGTTTTGGGGAGTTTAGGACACAAGAAGTGATGTGGAAAAGTGGCAAGGATGCCACCTAAGGTGCAAGGGTTATGGCATCAAGTGAAGTACTTTGAGAGAAGAGGTTCGAATCCCATTGTGTGCATTTTTAGAACCTTGGAAATGTATGGAAATGTAAGGAAATGTATGGAAATGTATGGAAATGTATGGAAATGTAAGGAAATGTATGGAAATGTATGGAAATGTATGGAAATGTAAGAAATGATTTAGAAATGTTAAGTTTCAAAAAGAGGGAAGTGAACATTTTTGGAAACTTAGAAATGACTTAGAAATGTCGAGTTTTAAAGTTTAAAAGAGAAAATTAAGGCAAGGTGGCCTTA
The DNA here is from genome assembly GCA_025506655.1 of Gossypium rotundifolium. NCBI lineage: Eukaryota > Viridiplantae > Streptophyta > Magnoliopsida > Malvales > Malvaceae > Gossypium > Gossypium rotundifolium. The sequence continues at coordinate 43,029,706 of CP106731.1, read as the reverse complement.
AGAGAAAAGTATGTGAAATTTGACACATAAACAGGCTTGGAAAAGTGGCTCAAGATACCACTTAAAGCCCAAAGGAGGACGCCACTTAGGTGGATAATTTGGGCCTCGATGGCCACAAGGAGTCCAATAGAACAAGTTTAAATTCGGCTCATCAAGGGAAGGGGGTGGACGGCATCTAGCTAAGGCTTTAAGTGATTTTTTTATTTAATTACTTAGAAAGGAAGCAATGGATGGCAATAGGGACTCTTAAGAGAAGAGTTTTATTCCCTTTAGAATTTCGGCTAAATAAGAGATAAAGCTATCAAAATAGAAGAGTGATGGCCAAGTAAGGGATTCTAAGTTAGTAATTTCGGCTATAAAAGGAAAAGAGGCCATTCATTCATTCACTCTTCCTTTGCCAAATTTCTTAAGCAGATTCTCCTCTCTCTGTCGAATTTCCTATAGTTTTATTCTTCTTTTTGTTAGCCAAAGCTGAAATACCTTGTGCTCTAGCCGAATCCTCCATCTTTATTCTTCCTTCTCTTTTCCTTCTAATCCCTCCAAAAGCCGAAGTAAGCCTTTTAAGGCCATAGCCGAATATATCAAGTGGCTTCAAGCTTAGGTGCTGTAGAATTCAATATTAAGGGTAAGAATTTTATGGCCATTAATTTATTCTCTTCTTTAAACCGCAACATAGGAACTAATATCATTAATATCTTGTTTGCCGAAATTTGGAAAGATCATTCGGGATTTGCTAGTGTTGACTACAAGGAAGGTGAAATTCGTTTCCTGAAGGTGCACCATAAGCCGCATGTTCCCTAGTTATTCAGTGAGTTTCGGGATTTAAGATCCGCAAGGTAAGCACTATAGCATTCGGCTAAGGCCTTACTTTAGTACATAGATCTATTTTCTTATTATCTTAAAAGTCAAAAACTAACCTATGTAGAGATCTAATGTTTGGCCGAATACAAGGAGAAGAAAAGCAAAGTTTTCGAGATTTGAGTGATAAGCAAATCGGCATTAAGGTAAGTCTTAGTGTACAAATCCTACTAAGATTTGGTTTTGTGGCCAAATGAGTTTTTCATTAAACCTTTAATATGGGCTGAATGTAGGGAGTTAAAGATCTAAGGCAGTAGATCGAATTTCGGGATTTCAAGTGAAATTGTTAAGCGAATCAGGTGTGTACCCTACCCTAAGTTTTAATACGTTCATGGCTATGTTTTAAATTAAATGTGTTAATATGAAAGTGTAAGAATATGGCTAAGGTACCGTGTGTACCCCACACTATATCATAATATGTTTTATGGCTACGTTTAATTAATATATGTGATATTAAGAATATGAAAGTGGCTAAGGTACCATGTTATGGTACAAAGTACTCAGGTACGTTTCCTACTCCTACTAGGATTATGAAATATGTTAATTGTAACATGAGAATAAGAATAAGAATGTGAACTTTGGCATATTTATGCATATTACTATTATATGGGGCATATGGGTTTATTTTTGGGGAAGTGAATGTGGTGACCTAAGACCACAAACACGGTGACCTAAGATTGTGATATCTGAATGTGGTGACCTAAGACCACAGTAATCTGAATGTGGTGACCTAAGACCACAGAAATCTGAACGTGGTGACCTAAGACCACGAATGCGGTGACCTAAGACCGCGATATGGAGTGTAGCGGAAGGAGGTTGACTTAGTAGTCTCCACGGTGTGCGAGATGGTACGGTGGAGTGTAGCGGATGGCTAACTATGTTTGGGCTTGGGTTGCATCATTATTTTTACCGTTATATGAACATGTATGTGATATGATAATGCATGCTTGAAATGTTAATTCTTAGTGTTGGTTACACATTGAGTCTATTTGACTCACCCATTGTGGGACTATTTTTGGTGACTACGAAGAATGGACCCAGTTCGCTGAGAAGCTTAGGGATGGCCATGCACAAGAAGAAATTTACAACTTGGACTTTTATTTTATTTTAAGTATTTTGAATTTAGATTTTGGAAATTATTTGATGTAATAAGGCCTTAGTAGGAATATTTTATTCTATTTTTATTTGTTAAGCTTATGAATTTTTATCAATTAAAGATTAAGTAAATCTATTTTAAAACTAAGCCCAAACGTTTTGTCACCTAAAGGAAAGGATTTTTAATAATGAAATAAACTTGTTCTCAACTCAAGCCTAACCCAAAACAATCTTTCTTTCAAAACACACAAGTTTTTCCTAAGTAACCAAAGAATTTGAAATGGTTTACACCGGGGAACATACCAGATCCGGTCAAGGCTCATGGGTGGGTTTGGGGTGTTTCAAACACTTATGTGAGTAGTAGCACTAAAATCTATCCACCAAGTGTTTCTAGGTATTAAAGATAAATTAACCTCAGAACAGACCAAATTAAGAATTATACCTTTCTTTGCACGCCAGGCACGATATTGGGTATAATATTTCTTCACGTGTCCAAACTTGTTATAAAAAAACAACTCTCTACAGCTTATTATTGTTTCTTTTGAGCTGGACCCTTAGCAGCTTCATTCTAATATTTTCTTTTCTTACCCTTGTCTTTAGGGGCATTGGCCAAATGGGCACTTTTAGACTTGTCACGCTTCAACCTTTCTTCTTCTTACACAAAATGAGAAATGAGCTCATTTAAAGTCCATTTCTCCTTTTGACAGTGTAACTAATTTTAAATTGATTAAACTGTGCAAGAAGCAATACCAAAACCATAAGAACAACCAATTCCTTAGAAAGCTCGATCTTAAGTGCCTTAAGTCTTGAAGCAGTATGAAACATCTCCATAATGTACTCCCTTACGTTTCCTTGACCCTTATACTTCATAGACATCAAAAAAGTCAAAAGTGATGTCATATCAACCTTATCATTTTTAGCAAAACATTTCTCAATTTCATCAAGGAAACCTTTGGCCTGAGTAATCTCTTCAGATTCTGTGCCCCTAAATATAATAGCCTGAACTTGGGCCTAGTCGGAACAGTGGTTTCGAGACCACAAATATGACGAGAAAAAAATTATTTTTTATTATATTTTTATGGTATATAATTTCACGGGATTATTTTGTGAAAATTTCATTCGAAAATTTTGATGTTTGGGCACTCAATTTAGTCAAAAGGACTAAATTGTAAAAACTACAAAAGTTGAGTTCTACATGTTAGAGGTGCCCAATTGTTATGAAATTTTAAATTGGAAGTCCTTAAATGGTTATTAGACCATTGGTTAATTTTTTGGATAAAAATGGACATGAAATAGGTGAAATAGAATATTTTTAAGTTAGGGGCATTTTGGTTATTTAGTAATTAAAATGAATTAAAAACAAAATTAAAAGCCAATTTTTTTCCATCTTCAACCCCATGGCCAAATTTCACAAGGGGAAACCATGGCTAGGGTTTTTCAAGCTTCCAAGCTCGATTGTAAGTCCGTTCTAGCCCCGTTTTTAATGATTTTTACGTTTTTAAAATCTTCGTAACAAGATCTATCTATTTCTACCACTAATTTGAGATATGGTTAAAGTATAGGGTTTTGACCCATGATGAATTTGTGTTTATTTTTTGTTTAATGGTAGAAAATGCATGTTTATGGTTAGATAAATGACTTTTACTAAGTGATTTTCGGTAAAAATGCCTAAAAGGACTAATTTGTAAAAGTTATAAAATTTGTCATAAAAGTGTGAGTTAGTGGAAATTTGGGATGCTATAGTTATGAAAATGGTTCGTCTAGTCTTAAAATATAAAGAAATTGAATAAAAATCATTTTATGAGCCTAGGGGCAAAAGTGTAAATATGATAAAGTTTAGGGGCAAAAATATAAATTTTGATAAAATGTGAATTTAGGCTAATTTGAGTATCAGGATGAATAAATGAGTTAAATGTGTTGTTATAGATCAAGGAAAATGAGATTCAGACTTAGAACGAGGGAAAAACAAAGAATATGACGAGTAAGTCCTTTTCACCGATTGTGCTACCGAGGTAAGTTTGTATGTAAATAATACATCATTTTTATTTATTTTTTAATATTTTGTTATATTATATGAGATATGGTTGAATATGGAGTAATTACTTGATGTAAATTAAGAATTGTGATTGATTATGGATGATTTGGTAAAATGTTGAAAAGTGAGAATTTCTGGTTGAACCTTTGGAATAGAAAAGATACGAATAAGGTAGCTAGGTCACATGTGTGGTACTAAGTGGAGGCCACTATGTGTACAAGAGAGCTACGAGATGGTTTTAGGTCATGTGTGTAGTACTAAGTGCAGGCTACTATGCGTACCCGATAGCTTCGATCACATGTGTGGTACTACGTGCAGGCCACTATGTGTAAGCGATAGTTTTGGTCACATGTGTAGTACTAAGTGCAGGCTACTATGTGCATTAGATAGCTTCGACTACAAGGGTGGTACTATGTGCAGGCCACCGTGTATCTGTTATTATTCTAATGAGTTCAATGGGAAATTGACTAAGTGAAAATACATGTGGTCATGTAATGATTAAGTGTAATTGAATATGACTATGTGATGAATAAGTGCAGGTATAATGTGAAAATTTATGAATAATGTGCTCGATATTTGATCGAACCTTCGTTAAGATGAAATGGAGTAAGTGAAATTATGAAAGAGTAAATTTAGCAACAAAATAGTTTTGGACAGCAGTAGTTGTGTGACTTTGAAAAATCACCAAAAATGTTGGAAATATAATTAGAGGTTTAATGAGATGTGAAATTAAATCTGAATGAGTCTATTTTCACATAAAAGAAATGGTGTAAATAAAAGAATTTCATATACTATGATATTCGAATTTTTGTGAGATAGGGTCAGAATGATGTCGAAATCTCCTGTTCTGACTTTGTAAAAGCACTAAAAATTGTATAAAAATAATTATGGTTTATAATTTATATTTTTAAATTTATTAATGAGTCTACCTTTAATAGAAACAAATGGGAACATCATCTTAATTCCGTACAAAGAGATAATTATTTTTTAGTGAAGAAGGGTCGAAACTGTCAGACAGCAGAACAAAGGAGACTTTAATGAATAAAATTTAATTATTAGCTAAACAAAAAATTATGAAAATTTTGTGGTAAGAAGATATCTGAGTCTAGTTTTAAGGAAAATTTTTTGAACTTAATTTGGAGTTCCATAACTCAAGATAGAAATAATTTAGTGACTGTGACTCGAGTAAACAACTGGAGATGAACATGAATAAATAGTGGAACTATGTGCAATTATAATTATATTATCTTCAGAACATATTGTGAAGATTTATAAAATCCTGTTCATAAATCACTTATTATTTACATTCCTACTTACTAAGCTATAATGCTTACCCCCTTCCTTTCTTTTTTGTAGTGTCACAGATGCTAGCTCGAGTTGGAGGTCGTCGGAGATTATATCACACTAACAAGTTATTGATTGGTATTGTATCAACGATCTTCAAGTATTTTTAAGTATATGGCATGTTTAGGGACTTGATTATGTGTATATGTTATTATGAGTTGGCCTAGAATGTTGGCCTATGCTATTTGATGGTTATTGTTGTATAAGGCGATTTAGTATGGCTAATAATTATTATGTTATAAGTCTATGATGATGCATTTCAAGGATGTGTATGCTTGCATGTGTTGAATGAGTAAATGTGTGATAATTATGAGTGGTAAATGTGATTGGTTGTGTAAGTTGCATGATGTGAATGGTTAAGTGTGTGTGTGTGATTATGCATGATGAATGTGGTTTGTAAATGGTATGTGGATGTCTTAGTGTGGATGTTTGAATGCTTAATAATACCATGTTGTGTAATGATAAATTTGTATAAGTGTATAAGTGTTTTTGGATGGAAAAAGGCTTAGTAAATAGCCTAATTTTCATCCGTACGGTTGACCACACGGCAATGTGCTTAGAGAGTGTGCCCCAATTTTTTTTCAAGAAATTTTTCAATGTTTTCCAAAGTTCTCGATTTAGTCCTGGACCACTTCCAAAGTATGTTTTGGACCTCGTAGGCCCGTAATAGGGACAATATGATTATGAATGAAAATTTTTAAATTTGAATGGAAATTTATGACTCGAAAATGATCGGTTATATGTGATTAAGTCCGATAATGCATCGTACCCTATTTCGGTGATGGATACGGGCAAGGGGTGTTACACTAAAGGCTTCTAGAATGCCGTGTCTCATGATCATTAGACTCATGTGATTTGAATTATCTCACCTCTCAAAATCCCTCTTAACATCAAGGGTGTTTTCCGTATTGAAAGGTGCAGGTTGTTCTTCCCTTAGTGTAAGGTCTATGTCCATATAGCTAAGCATTATAAGTAAGTGCTTTTTCCATTCCTTAAAATTAGTCCCATTAAGCATGGGTATAGAATTTATATTAGCAGATATTGTGGCAGTAGAAGATGAACTGGGTGAATATAGAATAAATAAAAAACAAGCTCAAACCAATATTCATAAGTAAACAATAAATTCAAGATAATGGCTAATCTCATCTCAAGATACCAAACAGAATATGTATGTCTTTGGAAAGTAATATTAACAGTAAGCGATACTCTTGTTGTAGCAATCAAATATTGACAATAAATTATGTCAAACAATTAATTAATCTTTGGACTAACTTATTGCTCACATAAAATACCTTATAATTGTCACAAATTTATCACCACAGATGTCGTTGAAATTCTGCCAAATATTAACTTACCTTTGAGTCAATCAATAAACGCATGAATCACAAAAACATATAATCATCTTGATATTTCAAATAAACTAATCTACACAAAAAAGGTCACTTTGGGAGCATTTTGTTTCAACTAATCTATTTAAAATATTAGACCTCCTTAATTAAAAGTCAAAATTTGAATTTATTTATTTTAAAATATTTACCTTAATCTTATCTTTCAATCAAATTAAATGATATATATATATATATATATACATACTTTTCCAAAACAACGTGTATATAAAATATGTATATGGTCAAAATATATACATGACTTAAGCATGCATCTCATACATTGAATCAATCGTAACATGCATATATTATATATTTATATATAAACGTAATTTTTTTTTTTTTTATTTAACTAAATGTCATATAGGTTTTTTTAATAGAAATTGAAACACTTAGCAAATAGAGATTGAAACACAGGACCAACGAAGAAATAAAATCTTGAATTTAACATGATCATTTGGTGAAGTAATATTATACAAATATTTCAAATTTTATAATTAAATCCATCAATTCAAAAATCATCCAAATTAAAAATTAAAACTAAAACTTAAAATTTTAATATAAATTTAAGATAATCAAGATCTAAAAAAATATTTTAATATAAATCTTCAAAGGTCAATATATATATCCAAATATAAAACCCATGAAATTTCATGAATCGATCATTCAAACGAAGAACCTTAATCAATTCTCAATGATTCAATATGATGAGATTCAGATGCCATTTGTTAGAATTATAAATTAAGATATTCTATAAAACTTAAGAAATTATAAATCAGGATCTGTCATGTCAAATCATCAAGAACAAAATAAGAATAAAACTAGATGTGGAAGTTTATCTGAATCCATGAATTCCTTGAAGTTTTTTTTCGGATATTGGAGATTTAATCTTCCAAATTAGCACACAAAAAATTTAGAGAATATTTGCTCTCTATTTCCTAAGGATGAGATATTAGAAAAGATATCTTGTATGTAATTTGGGACCATAACCTTAATATTTATTACTTTGGCATATTAGCCTTAATTCCTAATTAGCCTATCATTAATTAAAATTTGATTATAACTTAATTACTAGAGTATCTACACATATTTGATGCATATTTTATTTAATAATTAAAGCGAATAAAACTTTAACCAAATTAGATAACTTTTAATTTGGACTAATCTATCATGATAGAAATAATAACATATAATTACACTTATTATATATGTGATGTCCATATTAACTAAGGAGACAGGAGGTAGGATGAATTAATTAGTTATTCTTAATGACCCACCATAAAATATGAGAAATATATAAAAGAGTATCCAACATGTGCAACATTCGAAACAAAATATGTTGAAGCTTGATAATTTTAGTTAATTGTTTATGCTTTATTTTTTAAAAAATATAAAGCAAACAATTTATTACCAAATGTAATAAAACTATAAATTACATTGTGAACTAAAATGAATAGAAAATTCGATAGGAAATAAACATATAAGTCATTTTCTATTAATTATTTTAGTGTTTTTTTTTTTGTTTCGTTTTAAAATTTAAGATAACTTTACTTCTAACTTTTGGGTTTTAATTGTGATAGTAAATTATTATATTTTAAGAGATTTAGATTTTAATCCTTATTTTCAATTTTGATGCTATTTCAATTTTTAATTTGAAAAATATGTATAATTTAGTTTTTTTGAAAGAATTATCGACTAAATTTTATTGGATTTGAACTAAAACAAAATGAATTTAAATGAAATTACAGGCCTATAAGATTGGTCTAAGAACCCAAAAGCAATCGAAGGCCCAAACATAAATACCTAAAGGAATTAAAAAAGGAATTCAAAATTCAAAAAAAAAAAAAAACCCATCAATCCAGTCGGTGTAGTAGCTGGCAACCACTTAAAAATCAGACGCTTCAAATTCCAATGGCCTTTACCACCATCAAAGCGATGAATTCCCAAAATAGATTCATTTACGCTACCATATCATCAGAACGCCTCTTCCTCCTTTCAAAATGGTTCTGACGTTCCGTGTTCCGATAGTTTCATTATCTTTTGCTTGCGCTTTGAGCAAACCCTTCACCATTTCATTTCTCCTTTATCCCTTCAATCGCTCCCAATTTCTTGCCTCCTCACGTAATCAGGGACTCCATTAACCAGGTAAAACTCATCTTTTCTTCTCATGGTTTCCTTATCTAGTAGATGCGCTAGCATATTTGCAGATCTAGGAATACATTCAAACTTAAGATTTCTTCCTCTAAGTTTCATCCTGTGAATATCGTGTATAAATGGGCCTATTTGAGATTTATCTTGAGTCGTATTTTTGCATTTCTTTATCACTGATAAAGCGTCTCCTTTTATGATAATCTCTTCTGCATTAATCTTTGAGCGACTGAGTTGCATGACGACAAGCTCTTTGCTTCAAAGAATAAACCAAATGAATCCTCTATGAACTTTTGTGCTTGAAATAAGAATTCTTCCACTGCTATTTCTCACAACCCCCCCAGATGCTAATACTTTGCTTCTTTCATCAAAGGCTCCATCGAAGTTCACTTTGATCGTCTGAGCAGGTGGGTGTCTCCATTTAGTATCTATAATAGCATTTTTTTTGAGTTACTTCTCTAACCCCATCTAATTCTTTTAGATAACTCAAAATAAATCTAGCAATTTGTTGACCTGACTTGCTTATTTTTTCATGAATTCGGGAGTTCCATCCCCATACAGCCCATAATGCAACACAAAAATCTTGCCCTTCTCCAAATTAAGGGATGTTAGAACCATGGTAAGCCACTCACCAAATTCGTTACTGATACTTGTTGACAGATCAAGAGTACTTAATGCTCTCCACATCTCCAATGATACAGGGCACTCTCGAAATAAGTGATTCATTGTCTCATCTCCCCCACCACACCGAGGGCAAATGCTACGGCTTGCTAATTTTGGACAGACCATATTTACCCTGTTTGTTAAAAGTTACAGGAAATTTTCCAGATGAAAATTTTAATTTTTGTAGGAATTTCAATCTGCCATAATTTCTTATAAAAGTCCTTGTAGAAATTTTGTAAAGCATAAGCTGTAGGGTCAAGGCTTTGTAATAGTTTATAGGAACTTCTTACAAAAAACTCGCTCGACGCTTCTCCCCTCCACGCCAAAAAATCGTCGTGAGATTCACAAGATAGGGGAATTCGGAGGATCAGGTCTGCCACATCTTCCGGAAAGGTATTCTCAATCAATTCCCTATTCCACTCTCTTTTATTATTGTCAATTAGATTCGCTCCTTTATCCAAATGCATATTTTCAATGTTGGACCTTAAACTGAAATTAACATAATTCGGTATCCATGCATCTTCTGTAATTGAAATTTTTGCCTCCGTACCAACTCTCCAAATCAACCCTTTCTCTAATACGCCCTTAGCTACCCAGATACTTCGTCATACATAAGAACATGAGTGACCTAAACGGGAATGAAGGAAACTACTTGCTGGAAAATACTTCGCTTTAAAAACCTGTGCAACCAATGAATTTGGATAATTTAGCAATCTCCACCCCTGTTTTGCTAAAAGGGAGACATTAAATTGAGCCATATTTCTGAAACCTAGACCGCCTTCATCTTTGCTCCTGCATAACCACTTCCACTGGCACCAGTGAATTCCACGTCTTCCAGCACCTTTCTGCCACCAATACCTAGCTAATTTTCTTTCTATCATCTCACATTAAACTTTAGGAAAGAGAAAATTGACATGGCATAAGTAGGTATGGCCTGAAGAATTACTTTAATGAAAATCTTCTTTCCTCCTTGAGACAGTAGCCTAGAACTCCATCCATCAATCTTCATCGCAATTCTGTCAACTAGATTCTGGAAAGCCTCTTTTTTGCGTCTACCCACCATATTCGGAAGGCCCAAATATCTTTTCGGGCTTAAAGAACCTCTCACCCATAACTGTGCTAAAACTGCTGCTCTTGACTCGTCATTTGTATTCGAGCTGTAAAAATTATTGATTTGCCAAAATTAACACACTGTCCTGAGCACCATTCATATTCCTGAATTATTTCCTTCAGAATCCTGGCTCCTTTTTCAGTTGCTTCTCCAAACAACATACAATCATCTACAAATAATAAGTGGGATATCGCTGGCCCTCCTCTACTAGCCCTCGCTCCCTTAACCAACCCATTTTTTTTTTTTGCTACTCTCATCAAAGCTGAAAGACCTTCACTACAGATAAGAAAAAGAAAATGGCTTAGTGGGTCACCTTGTCTGAGTCCCCTAGATGGTTGGAAAGTTCTTCCTCTACTTCCATTAAAAATAACTGTGTAAGAGACTGTAGATATACACTTCAGTATCAATGACACCCAATTTTGTTTGAAACCCATCTTTAACATTACCTCCTTAATGAAATCCCACTCCACCCTATCGTATGCTTTGCTCATATCCAACTTTACAGCATAAGCCATTTTTTCCCCGTACGCTTAATTTGGAAAGTATGTAGCAATTCATAAGCTAGAACCACATTATCCGTAGTTAATCTACCAGGTACAAAAGCACTCTGGGCCTTATCAATACACTATCCCATAACATCTTGCAATCTGTTAGCAATTGTTTTTGCTACTACTTTGTATAAAACTGAACAAAGACTAATGAGCCTGAATTCCACCAGAGTTGTGGGTTTCTGAACTTTAGGAATAAGCACAATGTCCGTCGTATTTGTCAATTCAATCCCTTCTCCTTCATTCAAAATTTTTAGACAAAACTCTGAAACCTCTTTTCCCATAATATGCCAGTATTTTTGGAAAAATAAAGCTGGAAAGCCATTTGGCCCTGGTGCCTTGGTCGGTCCCATCCCTTTCAATGCCAATCAAACTTCTTCTTCCTTTAAAGGAGACTGGAGTCCCTCATTGATCTCGTGGGAAATACTCTTGTTAATATCTTCCAAAACCTTCCATGGATTTGCAACCCCTTTTGAAGTAAATAAAGTTTCAAAGTACTTCGTAGCCTCTTCTTTTAAACTGGATTCATCCGTAATCTCCCTACCATCATCCAACACAAGTTTGTTAATACAATTTGCCAATCTTCGAATGGAAGCGCATTTGTGAAAATAAGACGTATTCATGTCTCCAAATTGAAGCCAATTTGTTCGCGCTCTTTGCTCTCAATATATTTCTTCTTTATCAATCTCCATATTCAAATGAACTTTTTTATCAATAATTTCTGCAAGCGTCTCATCATCCCTGTCAGCCATCATCAACGCTTCTAACTCTTTTGTCAATCTTTCCTTCATTTCCTTTATTACCTTTCAGCTCCTTCGCCCAGTTCTTCAAACGGATATGCACTGTTTTTAGCTTATCTACAAGTGTACCTGTTGATGACTCCCAAATATTTTTTAGGACTCCCTCAAATGAAGCTTCCATAGTCCACCAGGCTTCAAAATGAAATCTTTGTCCCCCTAAAAAATTATTATTATTACTAGCTGCGTCGACCAGCAAAGGAGAATGATCTGAAAATAAATGTGGAAGATGCTGGACACTTCCCATAGGAAACAAAGAAAACCATTCCTCATTTGCAACCCCCCTGTCCAATCTTTCTCTTATATTAGTTTCTAGAAGATTGCCCATTTCCCATGTAAACCATGCTTCCGAGTATCCAACATCCATTAGATGACACTCTGCTAATGTATCCTTGAAGATTTCCATTCTATGCTGATCCCTTGGCAACCCACCCTTTTTTTCAAATAAATACATATTTTCGTTAAAATCATCCGCCACCAACCATGGACAACTGCAATCGCTATTTAAACTTTTTAGCAAAGTCCACACCAAATCCTGGTCTTTCAAATATGGTGAGCCATACAAGCCTGTAAACCGCCATTCTTCTTTCCTGCGATCCTCCTTCACCATAACATCGATATGCCATTTAGAGTAGCTTTTCAATGTGACCTCAATACTATCTTTCCACGCCAAACACAGCCCACCTCGAGTACCTTCCGTTGCAACATCAATCCCATTAGTAAAACCACATCTATTTCTGACCCTTTCCATTCTTTTTTGATCCAGTTTGGTCTCCATAAAGAAAACCATGTGGGGATTATACTGCTTAATTAAATTCAGCAGTCTACGCACTTCTCGTGAGCTCCCCAACCTATAAACATTCCAACATATGCTTTTCATTGAGTTCGGTCATGTAACACCCCAAACTCGGCCCAAACACCATGACCGGATCTAGTATGTCACTAAGGAAATTTTTGTAAAACAAATCGTGTTGTCAAAAAGCCCAAATGTAATTTATATAAAATATGCCTTTATGAATAAAACCCAAACTTAATTACATGCCTTAGTTTAATTAAAATAAATGTTTGAATAACTAAAAATAATTTATCCCATAATAAAACAAGATATAAACTAGTGGCCCATGACCTTATTACAACGAGGTTTAAAATCCATTAAGTAAAACATAATATAAAAATAATTAACTTTAGTCTTTTTGTCGGATCCACATATTCTTTTGCATGGCCACCTTGCGCTCCTCTCCAGCCCGGTCCGATGCACTAAATGCTACCTGAAATGTTAGTTTAATAGGTTGAGTCGCGAGACTCAGTGTGCAACCCTCATGCACCATTAGATTTGGGCCTTAACCCTATAAAATAGAATAAACAGTTTAATATACATAATAAAAATTAATATGCAAGCCCAACCCATTTGCTTAGGTTTCCATCCGCTACACACCCCGTACCAACCGCTCATACCATTGGGGATTTCTACAATCGACCCACAATCGCTACACACCATGATGGCAGTCATGTTGCTCATCCGCATATGATGGCCGAAGCCCTTATAACATATAATGGCGAAGCCCGTATAACAATTCACAGCAATAGCCGCTACATCAGATCATGGTAAAATCGCTACACATATAACGTATAACTTCCTCCTGTCATCAATCCCACCCCATGCAATCACAAAAATCAATACACTTATAACATATCATCAGAATATTCACTGACCTGGTGATTCGCTTTTACCCTCTTTGGGCTTCCATCTTTATGCCGAGATTTTGGCATTTATCACAACATATAATACTTATAAATAGGTATTTAATAGATAGATCTAAATGGTGGGGAAGTATTACACACCTGATATCGCGAAATCCAATATTCTTAGTCGATGTCCTTGCTATTCGGATCTATTATCCTCAATCTATAACTTTGCTTAAAAGCCGAAAAACTGTGAAAATATGCCCTCTCCTATATTCAGCCATGGTTAGTATTCTACCCGATTTTATATATATAAATAAACTCTTACCTTGAAATCCCAAAAGTAACACGATTCTATAACTTAGAGATCTATGCGATTGGCCTCCTTCTTCAAATCCGGAATGCCAAAAGAAGTGTGAAATAAGAGATTAGTTTCTAATAGCCATTCTTAAGGACTTTGAAAAGTCGAAGAACAATGAAATCCAAAATCAATACTTACCTATTGTTTCCTTCAAATTTTGGCACAAGCAGACTCCATTAAAGAAGATTCGGCAACTTCAGAAGACTAAATCTCATAATTTTGGCTTTTATGAAAAATCCCGAAAAAGATGAACTGATGTGGTTTCGGCTTAAAAGGAAAGTAAAAAGAAAACAAAGAAAGGCTTGAAGATTTGGCTATGCCAGAGAAATAAATTTAAATGTCGGAAGAATAAAACTTACAAATAGGATGAATAAAGAAAAACTATGGAGATTTCGGCTTTTTTAAAGTTAAGGTAGTATTTTCAACTTCACATATATAAGTTTTTTCGAAACGTTAAGCAACACTAGGGTTTTCACCAAAGATAAACCGGTGACTCATTTTCTTCAAAACGTTTTTACTCTGTAATACACCAGACTCGGTCGTGGTGTGTTGATTGGGTTTGGGTTGTTACAATTTTGGTATCAGAGCCAAGTTCAAAAGCTCGGCTGTAAGCCCGAAGCCCAAAATGTTTTACGGAAGGGCTTTGAAAAGTTTTTGGAAAAGGTACATGGGTTGAAAACAGCATAGCACCGAGTCTCCGGCACCAACCCGCCCAGGTAAGTATTCCTAACTGTTGTGTAAATTATATTTGGGGAAAATGGGTATTTCGGGATCGTAGATTAGTAGAATAGGAGTTATTGAACCTTAGGAATAGCTTACTCCAACACAATTACATAAGACTTAAAGATCCATTAAACAAACCTGTGAGTACGTCACTAGGTTAAGGGTGTGGCAACCGTTGTGCGCATGTCTAGGAATGGATTCAGGGGGAGCTTGGTATTTAAGCAGTCCTAATGACTCACCTCCTCTCCACTCAAATCCTACCTGGTGCGTAGTGACGGTTCATCCTAACTGAGACGACTTATTCACAGGCTAAATTTAACAACTAAAACCCGAAAGGGACCAGCCATTTTGTTTCGAAACACTTTAAACCTTAGTTTTGAAATTACCACAGTACCCCTGATTTGGAAAAAATGACCAAATTACCCCTGACTTGTAAAAAAATTACCAAAATACCCTTAGTATAGAAATTTCCGAAGTACCCTCGAAGTGAAAATTTTCAAAATACCCTTATTTTGTAAAATCATTGGAACCATATTTTGGAAAAAAATTACGAAAATACCCCTAGATTATGAAAATTACGAAAATACCCCTGGTTTATGAAATTACCAAAATACCCCCGATTTTAAAAATTTTAAAATATCTACGATTTGTAAAGGTTTTCGAATTAACTCTGTTTTATTACTAAAATACCTCGATAGGTTAAATTACAAAAATACCCCCAGGTAGTGAAATGACGAGAATACCCTTACACGTGGAATGAGGGTAGGAAATTGAAATGAAAACTTTGTGATGAT
This sequence comes from Gossypium rotundifolium, assembly GCA_025506655.1. Classification (NCBI taxonomy): domain Eukaryota; kingdom Viridiplantae; phylum Streptophyta; class Magnoliopsida; order Malvales; family Malvaceae; genus Gossypium; species Gossypium rotundifolium. Next base: position 43,014,161 of record CP106731.1, on the reverse strand, counting down.
CGAAAAAACCACTACCAAATTTCTCTTCATAAAACTTATTCGTGGGTAATCAGTGAAACAGAAGCTAATTCATAAAAATTTCTTAAGCAGATAAATCGCGATTATAGACATGAGTACTAGGGGACGTGGGCGTAATGTGCGAGGATGCGGTAGAGGTAGAATGACCATATCGGAATCGATCAGGTCTGGTTAAGGGTCCGAGAATAAGATACCACCACCACCATTCTTGGTGTAGAGTACCGAGATCGACGGGGATGATGCGATGTCGCAGCGATCTCATGAGTGCTTGAGAGAATGGTGGAGCGGTGGGCGTGTGAGCTCGATAATCAGATCTGGCGACTCGAGCCAATGGAGCCGAGGTATTTCGAGGTGTTTCTGGTGTGGCTCCCAGTACGGCTGAGTATTGGTTAGAGGCGACGGAGCGAATCATGGATGACTTGGATCTGACTGCTGAGGAAAAACTGAAAGGGATAGTGTCGCTTCTTCGGGATGAGTCATACCAGTGGTGGCTCACGGTTTGGGATAGTCAGCAGCGGATGATCTCACTTGGGACTATTTTAAGGTAGCTTATCAGAAGAAATATGTTGGGTCACGTGGTGTCAGTTGAGGGAATTAGAGTGGATCCTCGCAAGATTGAGGCAGAATTAGACTAGAAACCGCCTAAGTCGATGGCGAAAATTGAGTTTTCTAGAACCGGCGGTATTATCAAGATTTGTAGAGGATTTTCTTTGATCACACTAATGACCAAGTTACTGAGGAAAGGAGTTCCATTTGTATGGTCTGGGAAGCAGCAAGAAAGTTTCGACAAGTTGAAGAAGATTCTGATTGAAGCTCCGATTTTGATTCAACCTGAGGCAGGAAAAGAATTCACGATATATTGTGATGCATCACATACTGGCTTGGGATGTGTGCTGATGCAAGAAGGGAAGGTAGTGGCTTATGCATCTCGACAGCTAAGACCGCATGAGGTTAACTACCCGACGCATGACTTGGAGTTAGTTGTAGTGGTTTTCGCCCTAAAAATTTAAAGACACTATTTGTACGGAGAGAAGTCAATAGTCTATACAGATTACAAGAGTCTGAAGTATCTTCTAACTCAGAAGGATTTGAACTTGAGACAGCGCAGATGGATTGAGCTGTTGAAAGACTACGACTGTTCAATTAAGTATCATCCGGGCAAGGCTAACGTGGTGGTAGACGCGTTGAGCCGTAAGATTGTATCAGACTTGAGAGCGATGTTTGCTAATCTTAGCTTGTATGACGATGGGAGTCTTTTGGTAGAATTAAAGGTTAAGCCGACTTGAGTAGAGCAGATTAAGGAGAAATAATTAGTGGATGAGGGTTTGAATGCTCGGAGGTTGCAAGTACAGAGTAATGGGTTAGAAGGTTACAGCTTGACTCACGATGGAGTGTTGTGTTTTCAAGAGAGAGCTTGTATGCCGAAGGACGTCGAGTTGAGGCAAAGGATACTTCAGGATACACATAGCAGCGCATACGCTATGCATCCTGGAGGTAACAAGATGTACCGGGATTTATGGAAGTAGTTCTAGTGGCCAGGGCTGAAGCGGGAAGTGACTGAGTTTGTGGGTAAGTGCCTGACGTGTTAGCAGGTCAAAGCTGAGCATCAGCTACCATCAGGTTTACTTCAGCCGGTAAAGATTCCTCAATGAAAGTGGGAAAGGATTACCATGGACTTTGTCAGTGGGCTACCCCTCACGCCTAGCAAGAAAGACTCAGTCTGGGTGATTGTGGATCGTTTGACCAAATCAGCTCATTTCATACCAGTGAGGGTTGATTATCCACTTCAAAAGTTAGCTAAGTTGTATATAGCTAAGATAGTAAGGTTGCATGGTGTGCCAGTATCAATTATCTCGGATAGGGATCCGAGGTTCACGTCGAGGTTTTGAGAGCTTTGCATCAGACTTTGGGAACGAGGTTGGATTTCAGCACAGCTTTTCACCCACAGTCCGACGGATAGTTTTAAAGAGTAATTCAGATCTTAGAGGATATGCTAAGGGGCTGTGTTCTGGATTTCAGGGGTAGTTGGGAGGAGTATCTACCATTGGCGGAATTCGCTTATAACAATAGTTATCAAGCAAGTATCCAGATGGCATCGTATGAGGCACTGTATGGACGGAAGTGTCGTACTCCTACGTGTTGGACAAAGTTGGGTGAACGGTAGATATTAGGTCCGGAGTTGGTGGCAGAAACTGAGGATAAGGTTAAGGTGATTAGGGCTCGTCTCAAGAAAGCATCGGACAGGTAGAAGTCTTACGCCAATCTTAAGTGGAGGGATATAGAGTTCGTCGTGGGTGATAAGGTCTTTTTAAAGGTCTCGCCATGGAAGAAAGTGTTGAGATTTGAAAGGAAAGGCAAGTTAAGTCCGAGGTTTATTGGGCCGTATAAGGTGTTGAGACGAGTGGGACCAGTAGCTTATCAGCTTGAGTTGCCAGCAGAGCTGAGTCAGATTCATGATGTGTTCCATGTCTCCATGCTCAGGCGCTATCGTTCAGATCCATCGCATGTCGTAGCAGTGGAGGAAATAGAGGTGAGTCCAGATTTGACTATGAAAGAGGAACCAGTGCAGATCCTGGATCGAGATGTGAAGGTTTTGCGCAAGAAGTCAGTTCCATTAGTGAAGGTGCTGTGGTGGAATCACGGCGAGGAAGAAGCTACGTGGGAACCAGAGGATGTGATGAGACAACAATACCCTCAACTCTTTTGACCAGGTAATTTCGAGGCCGAAATTATTTTTAATGGGGTAGAACTATAACATCTTTAAATAGGGGTTATTGTGTTTGAACTTCTTCGCATGTGTGTGGGTTGTTGTGTTGTTGATTGGGGTGTTTAGAGGCTAGTTATAAGCCAAAGGTAGGCCCGTTTGTGGGAAAATTTTGTTTTAAGTTTTATTTAAGAAATTTGAAGGAGCTAGAAGTTAAGTATATTTCATGGGGAATTTTAGCACAAGAATGGACTTGATAGAGTGGCAAGGAGGCGCCACTTAGGGCCTTGAGGGTGACGCCACATGCGGGAAGGGGAGCTCAGTTTGAGCAAAAAAACCCTATTTTCGCTTACTTTTGACGCCAAGGGGAGGAGTTGTGCTCAAGACAAACTCATCGATAAGCATGGATTGAGTCGATTAATTTGAATTGGTGGCAAGGAGAGGATTTAAAGTTTGACTAATTCAAACTCATTCGAACTAGTGGCGGGAGAAGTTTACGATTAGCTTGCAAAATTTGAACTCCTGTTTAGGAGGAGTGTTGTTAGGGAAGTGAGTAAGGGATTAGCAAAATTCCATAGTTAGCTTAGGGGGTCATTTTCGCTAGCAAGGCCTTGTTGTATTCGGTTGAGAGGCAAAACTGAAACCCTTTTTGCACTTGTCGATTCCTCCCTATGGTATTTGTTGAAGCAAACCCGAAGCCTTAAGTGGCACCTGTCGAATTCTCTTGAAAGTATTAAGTCGAATGTCCATTTGAACTTTTTTTGGTTTATTTCTTTTCTTCTTTTCAAAGGCTTGGCCGAATCTTCTTCTCCCCATATCTCTCTTTTTCTTTCTCCCATTTTTTTTTGCTCAAAGCCGAAAGCATCCATCTTTTCCTTTCATCTTTTTCTTTTCTCAAACCCTTGTGTCGAAATCCTCTCATCATCCTTGCCGAATCCTCCCTCTTCCATTTCATTCTTCTTTTCTTTTCCCTTTTTCCACTCTAGCCGAATCTCATTTGTTTGTCTTCTATCAACCATAGCCGAATCCCCCTTCTTGCTTTTTGTTTTGTGCTGGCCGAATATCAATCAAGGCTAGCTCTTCTTCGGTTTTTCTCCAATCGGATCTAAGAAGGGGGTAAGTAAGTTTGGCCGAAACTTCATTCTCTCTTTCTTTTTTTTTTCATGTCGACATGGAAGACAAAAGTCGAATTTTGGCATTTGTTGATAGTATTGCTAATCATGTATAGGAATCAATTTCTTTTAAGTTCTTCGGGATTTTGGAAGTAGTGGATCTGAGCCAGTTATTCTCTAACAATCAAATTTGGTAAGGCAGTGGTAAGGATCCATGTAAGTTCAACCATTCATTTAGAGATTTGAAAAGTCGAAGGCTATTGAGACTAAGTTGTGATGATTGGCCGATTGTAGAGGGAGGATCAGTCTCGCATATCTTGTGTTGGGGTTAGCATTCGTAAGGCAGAAAGGTAAGGATTGTGTTAGTTATGCGTTATCACACCCTTCGGGATTTATTGGTATAGCCGAATGGCCTTTGATAATAACCTAAGTGTTGGCTGAATGTAGGACAAGAGGATCTAGTGCAGTAGAGCGGGTCTTCGGGATTCAGTGCTTGCGTTAGTAACAAGTGTGTAGCTTACACACTTTATAACTTGGTAAATATATTGATAACCTAAATTTGTTAAAAGCTGAAAACTGTGTAGATCTTGACATGATACCTTTATGGGTATGAGCAAGGATTACGGGTAAGTCCATTTTGATGAGATATTGCTATATGATGATTGATACTATGATTTACGATAGATTTGATATATGTTTAATTTTAAGGCATGTTGGCATGATTTACACATGTATTGCATTGTCATGGGTGATATGAGAGGAGGGGGAAGATTTGATATCCGTGTCTTTGGGACACCAGTGGTTTGGTACCACAGTTGATTTCGTAACTTTGGGTCACCAGAGGTTTGGCACCTCATAGCGACTCGTCCCAGTGGCTTAGTACCACAGTGGGTTGGCCCCACAGTTAATGTATTGGGATTGTCGCCAGTGATTTGGTATCACACGTGGGTTGGCCCCACACTTGGATTATTGATATTTTGTGACTTTGGGTCACCAGAGGTTTAGCACCTCATAGCGACTTGTCCCAGTGGCTTAGCACCACAGTGGGTTGGCCCCACACTTGATATTACGGGATTGTCGCCAGTGATTTGGTATCACAACGTGGGTTGGCCCGATAGATGGATTATTCGTGACTTTGGGTCACCAGGTTGGTTTTATTGGCACCACCCACATTATTATTGGATATCGGTTTGGTACCACCGGTGGTTTGGTAGAAATGGAGTTATGGATGGATAGGTTTGGGTGCATGATATATTGCTTGGTTATGATTTGTGTGAGCTTGTTGCATTAGCCGGGAGGGGGGATTATGCACTGAGTCTTGGTGACTCACCTTCTCCCTTATCTTTTCAGGTGACTCGTAGATCGCGGATGAGAGCCTAGTGGACTCGAGGTGGCCATGCATTAAATACATTTGGTTATACATGGACTTTGATTTGGGTATTTATTTTTTTTTTTAAATTTTGGTTTTATTTGGGTTTGTAATAAGGCCTTTAAATTATGTTTTTGGATTATTTTGCATGTTTTAGATTTGATTTCAAACTGTCAAAGTAAATTATTTGACTTGATTAAACAATTTGAACACAAGGTTTTCTAAACTATAATACGTAACGGTTTTTAAAACTTTACCATCGGGTAATACAATTCGCTTGACAATAACGACAACTCAAATTATTTTCAAACTTAAGTTTTCCACACTTAATTCAAACGATTTCTAATTAAGTAAGTTAAAAGAGGTATTCGGGATTTAATGGACATAAATGTCCTCCGTAGTAATGATTGTCAAGTGGGTATAAAAAAAACAAAAGAGACTTTCGGAAATTTTAAAGTTAAGGTAGTATTTTCAACTTCACATACAAAAGTTTTTCCGAAACGTTAAGCAACACTAGGGTTTTCACCGAAGATAAACCGGTGACTCATTTTCTTCAAAACGTTTTTACTCATGTCTGGCGGACTCGATCGTGGTGTATTGACCGGGTTTGGGGTGTTACAGTCACTAGCCCAAAGCTAGTCCGATCTGAAGTTATTATGAATGTAACTTTGGTTCCCATCAACAACCATGGTTTCTATACTTTCATCTATTTTCTCCAGCAAAATTATTTTTTTTTGATTTTTTCACTCCACCTACTTTTTCGCCCTCCATCTATCCCTCTTCGTTCCTCTCTTCTGGGTACTTTCTTTTAAATCCAGCATTGTCGATCGTTGAATAATCAATCTGGTTCGACCGAGCTAACCTCTTCCATCTTGGTTTCGATTCTAATAAAGACCTGTCCCCGTTAAGAACAACCTCCTTCAGCATGCCACTCTTCATCTCCCCACTAACACTTTCTTGCTCCTTTAACCCTTCCTCCCAACTAGAGAGTCTTTTCCCGCCTAAAATAGAACCTACCATACCCGTTTTCTCAATCTCCTCATCTTGCCTAATCTGCTCCACTGAACTTCCTATGCACACACGCTGGGAACTCATCTTTTTAGTAAAAGCATTAAATATGATACTTTCTCTTCCCACTACTTTAGATTCTACTTTTAATGCAATTGTATAAGGATGGTTTTCTCTAATATTTTCTATTTCTGCAGGGTTTATCAGCAAGCAATCCTTGAGCCCATGATCCAACTTTCCACATCCAAAACAAAACATCGGTAATTTTTCGTATTTAAAAGGGATCCATGAATTAACACTATTTCCACTGGAAACAAAAATACTCCTTCTAAGAGGTTTTTGAACATCCAAATTAACTAACAACTGACAAAAACCATCTTTAATCTCAGATCTAAGAATACCTCCAAATGTACTCCCAATTGCATGCAACAAATCCTTCCTATCATATTCTGGAGGGCATGGCCCAATCTGTATCCAGTATGGTGAAGACGTCAGTTTGATCTGCTCCCTCTCTATTAGGTCCCTTAATCTTTCAAATAAGATGAGATACTTCCAAAAAAGCCATGGCCGGCCTTCCATAATGAACTCCAAATCATCCTCCAAATCAAAGATGATTGAGAATAGATTTTTCCCGACCACATGAAATTCGAATTTTTTCTTGGTTTTCCAGATACTTTTTAGTTGTGCCCGTAAACTCTCCGTGTTGAAGGATTTCTTCTTCCAAACATAACATATCAGTGTAGGTTTGGTGCTTGGCACAACCAATGATTTTTTAATGGACAACTGTATAAGTTCCTCTGCCAACAGTGAGATCTCCTCCCTGCACTCCCTCTCTACAAAATTTAGTTAATTTGATTATATTGTGCATGATTTCTAATTTTATTTTTAATTGTCATATGTGAATTTTAAATAGAGTATTTACTAAATATTATAGAATATAGAAGAAAATCAAATAATGACTGAATAAAAAATATTATAAGGCAAATAAACATAACATCAACGATGGTGAATACAATTTGGAAACTGTAGATTAAATGGATATCTTAAAGAAATTTTTTATTCAATTTCAATTAAAAATAATATTGTTTTATAAAATTACAAATATTGTCAAATATGTTTGAAAAAAAATCTAATTATATTTAATAAAATAAAATAACAATGGAGACTAATATTTTATCCTAAATCTATATTGTTAAGACAGTTTTCTAAATACTGATTGAGTTTTAGCTTGATCGACATCGACATTATTGCTAGTGCAGGAGGTCATGAGTTTGAGTACGTTGAAATGCATTATCCTCCTATTTAAGGGTCGGAGAGTGACTATAAATAGTTATATGCATTCTATCAAAAATATTTACATATTTTACAACTATTAATTATCCATGCGGTCGGGTAAGAAAACTAGTTATATATAGATTTATTAACACATAAATAGATACATTTTTCTTGTGATTTGTTAAAAATAATATAAAAATTAAAAGGTTTTAACAATAATGTGAAAGACTGTTTTATCCATATGCATTCTAAGAATCTTAAAAAAATTAAAAATCTAAAAAATTATTTTACCCTTATTAATTTCTAAAGGATGCAAAATATATGATAAATATTGATACAAATATAATATATAACAATTTAAATCTAGTTATTGAAATAAATATATATTAAAATTTGTAAATAAAAAAGAAAATATTTTTATTTTAAAGAAAAGTGAAAGGTTTAGTTTGACTCTAATTATTCCAAAGTTTAAAATATATATTATATAAATTTTATTTATTTTTCTTAAAATATATTCATTTTAGTTTTATGGATAATATATAAATTCAAACTATTTTACTTTTTAAATTTTTATTTAAAACATTTTAAATTACTAAATTCTAATATTTATAATATTTAAAAAATCTGATGAATAATTTATTTGGGTTTGAATAATAATAATAAGATTCATATTTATGGATGATAATAAATGAATGATGGAGGCAGGCAATGGCATTTATGATTTGTCCCACAAAATTGGACAAAAATTATATTGGCCACCATAAACAGAAGATGCAGCAGAATGATATAACATAAACATTCACTATTGAGAATGTGTCTCAATTCACCATAATTATGAATACTATCTCTTATTTTCTTTTCTGTTAAGGCCAATGAAAAGCTTTCTAGGTTACCATCAATATTATTTCATCAACAGCATACTTTGTAGATAGGTGCCTAACAGGTTTAAAATTTGTAGAGAATGTTAGTATTAGAGAAAAGAATATCAATATCAAAGACAATAAAATCAAAACAGAGTAGTTAGACCCTGCTATGAGCTATAATAGTACTTATAACTCATGTATAAATATCCCAACATTTTTATAAATAAAACACAAGAAAATATTACTCAAAAATATTATATATAAAAAGAAAAATGCAAACACATAATAAATAAAACACTAGTTTTCAACATCTGAATTTCACCATTACAAAACTTTATTAATTTTATATTTTTAAATATTTGTGATTGCATACAAAATAAAGAGGAAAAAGTAGGTGTTAGATTTAAAGCATGAAAAAGAAGGGAAGGAGAAGGAGAAGGATATTTTTGTTGATAAATACAAAGATTTGGTTTGAGAAAAGGTTGCAGTGAGAGTTAAAGAAAAAGCATGGAATGGAAGTGATGGTAGACAACAGTTGTATTTCACAATCAATTAAAAAGAAAGTAATTATGGAGAATGGGAGAAGCAGCATCATTGCCAGTTGCCTGCTAATCTTCACAGTTAATTTCATTATCATTGCATAATCTCAAGCAGCCAGATACGTCATACGTCCCAGTTTTCATCAACACCCCTTCGTATTACCTATCTCCTTTTACATTTCCATTGGATCTACCCCTACTTTTTAATATTTACATTTTCTGAATTTTTTATTTTAATAATGTATTCTATTTCTATTCGTATTTTATACCTTTAAATCGAAAGATAATATTTATTTAAGTATTTTTAAATTTACATTTTTTTATTTATTACAGCATCAATCATGTCAATTAAATTAAGATTAAATTGATATTTTTATTAGTATAATTATTGTTAATTTTAAATTTTTACTATATAAATTAAACAAGAAATAAATAAATAATCCAACACGAAATATGAGTGAAAACTATACTACTCCAATACCCATTTAGTTGGTATGTTAATATAATTATATAAATTCAAATATTACAAAATTGATTCATATCTTATTATAATAATATAAATTTAAATATTACAGAAAACATAAACATCCTACCTGACCTAAAAACATGACAAATTTTTCATAGGGCAGCAAAGTTTTTTAATGTTTGTCTCTTTCCTGAACCACAAAATCCCTTTGTTTTTGAAAAGAAATCAGAAATCACATAATCCATCCAAGTGTTTATTGTCAAAGCTTCAAACTCTAGCTTTGTGGATATGTCTCATCTGAAGGTAATAAGATATGGCTTCAAATCATTGATTAGACCCTCAAGAAAACATGGGTTTAAAATCACTGATTAGACCCTCAAAAGAACATCTGTTCTGTTCAACACATGATCCCCCATTGTTCTTCCCTCATCAACCTCAAAACATGCTACTTCTTTACATTTGTTCAACTGATAAATGATTTGAGCATAGATCATACTGAATTGTGGTTATGAATTTGATCCAATTTTTAAATAAGGTTGGTATTTGTCTATTGAAATATGTTTATGCATAAGTATTAAGGTATATTAGGGAACAAATTCATTGTTGCTGGTTGCAACTGCAGCACTCACTAACTTTAGGCAATGATGCTCGTAAAGACTAATGCAAGCATTATTATTATATCCACTCACCAAGTTTTGCACTTCATTTTCCTACCCTACCAAAGTGTTATCCGAACTTTTTTATTTTTCCCGACATTCATGTCCAACACATACACAAAAGATTAAATTATAATTATAACAAATCACTCAACAACTTCAGATTTAAAGAAAAACATAAACCGACCAAAAGAATGAGAACACTTGAAAATCAGCATCACACAGCATTTCTTCTATGATCACAAAATATATAAAAACTTGAGCTGCAATTTATAGCAGCAAAACTCAAAAACACTCTAGATTTCTTGATAGTCCCATATTTACAGTATGACAAAACAGCATTCAGTCAAAGGTTGCTGGATTGTATATATGATCATGGCACTGTATAAGAGCGAAAAACTAGATTGATTTCACCTAACAAAACAAAACCAACAAAAATAAAACAACAGCAACGAGAATCATATGATGATTCGAGGATGACGACTCTAACAAGCGGTGAGAAACCAATCTCTGGTGCGATATCAATATTCATCAACTTCTCTAATTTGCTTTAGCTTCTGTGTTCAATCTGTGGATTCTTTTTTTGTACTAGTCTTCTTTAAGGAATCTAAATGACTCATGGCGTCGATGTGCCTAAATGGGCTTGCTTCTTTGCCTTTCATTGCTATCATGCAATCTCGGGGCTGCAACAAATGAATAACAAGATTCAGAAACCGAAAACGAAAAACAAGGGTGGTTTGCCATGCTTTTCTTATGCATACCAAGTCCATTATCCTCAGAGGTCCTCATGATTCGGAGCCTTCGGACCGAGCTCACAAACATCCTGAAACATGACAAGAAACAAAAGCATACTATAAGCATCACAAGCATGAATCAAACTAGTTTGATTTTGGTTGCTGCTGTTGCTTTTGGGACTTGATTAGATTTAAGGGTCATTTACAAGTCTCAAATGTCATACCTCCATGGGACATCTCCAACAAGCATCCAGTCTCCCTCTTTGTCTTCATAAGTCAAAACAAATTCAGATGATCCATCCAAAAGCTTAGAAGCCTTAGTTAATTGTTCCTTCTCTGCACCTATAAAAAAAGGGGGGTTTAATTGCATTAACATCACCACACAAAGCAGAGGAGGAGTAGAACACAAGTAAAGAGGAATTACCAACTGAGTTAGTAGATCTGAGGAACATATCCTCAAGTGCTTGAGCCAAACTCTGATAGCAAGAATGAGCATTCAAATCAACTTTCCTTCCTATTGGGATTCCATCCATATTCACCTTAACAAACCCAAGATGTCCTTTTTCATTAACAGTAGTTGTTGAACTGATTTTGTTACCATTGTAATTAAGTTTCTTCTTCAAAGCATCTTTGGGTTTATCTTTTTCACCAATTCCACCGTCTCCTTCATCAGCTCTTTGAGACTTTGCTTGGTTCACCAAGCTGTTCATCCTATAAGCTCTTACGGGTGGCCATCCCACAACTTGACTGCTTCCACTAATAAAGCATTAAAATAAATAAATTGAATACAACACAGAAGAGAAGAAGGTTTAATTAAATGTTGAAGAAATAAACCTGACACCAGTAGGGGATCCACCCTCATGGGAGACAGATTCAGCAGCTCTTTTGGTCCCAGAAACAGAAACAGAAGGACCGCCATTTTTGGTTCTATGAGAAACCACAGAAGGGAAGTCCTTTGCAGTCAAGATTCTACCACACTCACCCCATGAAGAAGTGGCAGTGGCAGGCTTAGTTTTCCCTGTAGCACCACCAAGGCTCAGCCCCAGACCTAACTCCAACTCACTCTCAGCTGGATATGAACATGCCTCAGAAACAACCTCCACTTTAGACAACACTGCTGATTCATTTGTAGAAACCCCAGAAGAACCGCCGCCACCATTGCCAAGTAAAACTAACTCACCTTCCATCACCAAACAAGGAAAGAAATTCAAAGATCAAGACGTGTTACAAGTGAAAGAGGGGAAAATAAACAAGGCTTTTCTTTTGGGGGAGGGGGGAGGGAGGTATAGGGGAGGGCAAAAAGGGAGAAGGTAGGTTAGAGAAGGTGGTGGAGGAAGTGATGATGATGGGACCCATATGTCTGCTAGTGCGCCTAGCACTCTCACCGGTCACCACTCTCTTTTCTTAAAAAAAACAACATTTTTTTCCTAGACATGATCATGTCTCTTTAGAATCTGGCTTTTCTTCTGTTTGTTGGAAATATATATGTTATAAAAAAAATATGAAATCCAAAAAGAGAAAAATAAAAAAAGGAACTGTAAATCTGCAGACAAGAGTCAGGGCATATAAAACTAGGAAGTTAAGGAAGTAGGAGTTAATGTCTGATGTCTTTGGTCTAATTGTGGACATTCCAAAGTCTTTGTCGTTGTGAATGTGAGCTGTGGTGGGTTTTTTATCAAAATAATATGAAAAAATAAAAAAATTTCTAAAATGATATAAGAAATCAATTATGTACTAAAATGATATAAAAGGGTGGTGCCGCCTCAGTCACTGATATTTTTGGTGCTGCCTGTGGTACACTCTTAACCGCCAATTTCTATTTTTTTAGTAATTTTCTTGAGAGATTTATTATGTAATTTTTCTAATTTTGAGAAAAGAAAGAGAGTGCTGCAGTCACACCTAACTTTAAATTTGAATAATTGTCTTTTAAGCTATCCCTATTTATTATTTTCTTTTTATTCTCATTCAACTCACTCTTATGTTGATGTAAATTTGATGAGAATAATTTATTAAATAAAAATATATATTTAATTTAATGAACAAATTTTTAAATTTTATGAGTAAAAACCATAAGTAAAAGATTTATTTAACTATAAAAAGCAGATCAATGGTTTGTTAAAACATAATATAGTGAGTTGAAAGGGAATAAAAAGAAAATAATAAATAGGGAGGGCTTAAAAGATAATTATTCAAATTTAAAGTTTGGTGTAACAGCCACACACTTTCTTTTCCTTTTCTCAAAATTATAAAATTTACATAATAAGTTTCTCAAGAAAACTGCTAAAAAAAAAAAAGAAATTGGTGGTTGAGGGTGTGGCAGAGGCGGCACCAAAGGTGCCAATGGCTGAGGCGACACCACCCTTTTGTACCATTTTGGTACATAATTAATTTCCTATACCATTTTGAATTTTTTTATTTTTTTTTGTATTCTTTTGGTAAAAATCCAGCTGTGGTTTAACTTCAAAGTATGTTATATTTATTCTTCTTTTTCACCACATTTTACTTCATTTATTTATTTATTTGTAAGAATTTGATTGGGTGATTGAATTACTCGAATTAGTTCAATTGATTTAATAATGCTTAAATAAAAATCATAAAAATTCTAGAATTTATACAATAAATAGGAGCTAATTAGCCAAACTCAAAATAAATAAATAAATAAATACCCAAAACATATTTTAAAATAAGTTTCATATTGATATGGTTTGTTACTCTTTTTTCATTTTTTCATAATAATTTTTTCGATTATTCAAATCAATTGAATCAAAATTTCAATTCAATTAATCAGTTTAATCCAAATCTCATAACTCCAAGTTTACCATATTAAAAATATTTATGCTTTCCATTCCACTAAAAAATATTTATAGTCAAAAGTAAAACATTAAATAAACCAAAAATATTTATAGTAAAAGTAAAACATTGAATAAAAAAAAAGAGAGAGTAAAAAGTAATGATTTCAATGTAAAATATATTAGATTTCTTTAAAGGTATATAGTTGAGTATAAATTTAAAATACACTCTAAATCTTACTCACTGTATTTTTGAAAATTAGATCCCTATTTTTATTTTAAAGAATTAATTCCTTTTACCTTTTTAAATTTAAAATGTAAGTTCAATTATTAACATTGTTAAAATTTTTTATTAAATTTAATTTTTTGTTACATAATTATAAAATAATTTTTTAAATTTTAAAATGTCACACGATTGAATTTAATGAAAATATTTTAGTCACATTAACAATTATGTGTACAAAAAATATATGAACTTAAAACCTCGCGAGTGTCCAATTTCAAATCTTGCCTTGCATAAATTATATGTGGGCTTTAGACAAATTTATGTATGCCTTAAATGACGCCATTTACGAAGGGCCCAATCCTGAGTTATTTTAATTTAAGATAAATTAAATTATGTCAGAATTGTGCTTTGTGGTGTTTAATTCAACATATAATAATTTAAATATATGAATTGATAAGTAAAATTTCCATAAAAAAATAACTCATAATTTAACCTAGAAAAGTGAGATGTATAGACGTTATAATTGTAATTTTATTTTGTAACCATTCAAAACTAACACATCAAGTAAATTGATTTTGATTGAATCTAATTGATTCATCAATTCAATATTTTAAATTTTTATTATAAAATTTATAACTATCTTCTTTTTACAACTTTTCTTTATGCTCGAACATGACCTCATTTATAAAATAAATAGATAAATTCTACTTAAATTCTTCTTAAAGTCAATAAATTAAATTAATTAAAATTAAACCCACACATAATAATCACATATAATGAAATTTCAAAACCCTCACATAAAATTATAAATAATCTTAAAAGTCACTATATTTATCAACTGAACTAAGGTTTGTATGGGTTAAATTTTCAAAATGAAGTAAATGCTTGATGTATTTACCTAAGTTGTATAATAAAAATGGGTTTACATGAGAAATAGACATTGATTGTTTTTAATCAATATTTGGTCATAAATGTATAGAAGTGACAAGGCATACATCATGTTGAATTAATTATTTATAGCAACATATATTGGAGAGTTAAACTTTTTGAAAGGGTCTCCTTAAAAAAAGGTGCCTTTTGGTTTGGTCTTTGGATTGATAAAAGAAGTCTTCTTTTTTTTATTCTCTAAACAAAGCTGTCTCAAGTAAAATAGTAATTTGTTGATCATGCTTTGAGACCTAAAACACATACATGATGATTATTGTAGGGAAAGATGGGTTTAAGATACCTCATTTTATATTAAAATTCCTTATATTCTTAAATGATAATCAAGGTATGACAAATGGCTTTAAGATTAAAGGTATATCACTTACTTTTCTTCCAACTTTATAAAATAATTATTTTATTTTCCTATTTATTTCTTTTAGTAACTTACGTTGTGAATCACCATTTAAAAAATTAATGTTTATTAATTTTGTTGGTGGCATACATATAGATATCATGTCAATAATTAATTATTTTTAAATTTAAAAAATTTAAAACTATTGTTAAAATTATTTAAAAAGCATATAATTTTTAAAAATTTAAAAATTAATTAATTATTGATGTGACTTTATGTGATAATTTATGTATGTCACGTCAACAAAATTAATAAAATTATCTTTTATC
The DNA here is from genome assembly GCA_025506655.1 of Gossypium rotundifolium. Classification (NCBI taxonomy): domain Eukaryota; kingdom Viridiplantae; phylum Streptophyta; class Magnoliopsida; order Malvales; family Malvaceae; genus Gossypium; species Gossypium rotundifolium. The sequence continues at coordinate 42,998,794 of CP106731.1, read as the reverse complement.
TATTTAAAGTAATTTGACATATAATACATGTTAAAGTCTAAAAAATAAAAATTAAATAAAAACTAAAATAATTTTTTATATAAAATTAGAGAACTAAATAAATCATAATATCATAATTAAACTTGTTAATTTATTTATTCATTGGATCTGCACATACTAAGAGTGAGTTTGGATGAACGGTGGGGTGTGGTGTGGTGTGGTGTGTTTAGCTTACTTTTTGTTTCACGCTACGGTATCACTACAATATCTAATCTCACCACCATTACTATTTTTATACTAATACAAGTAAATGTACTATCCATCTAAATCCACTCTAAGTATTATTAAACTCGGGTCGACTACATTTATCCCTCACTAAAAATAAATAACAAAAATCTTATATACTTATAAAATAAGAATAAAATAATGAACAAACGGATCTGAAAAAAAAAAATAGAATAAAAAAAATAAAGCAAGGAGTTAAAGTATAAAGGTATTGAGTGTTTTTACAAGTCCAAAAAAGAAGTGTATATTCTAATTATCACAACTTATTTCTTTTTTCTTCCCTAAATATTTTGGTGTCTACAAATTCAAGGACAAACTGCACAAAACTTTGTTTTATAAAGTTGCTACCTAAACATATACATTTGCAAGTGGGCGGTGGCCTTAATAATCAACTCAATTTAATTAGATTAGGCCACACAATATGAATAAAATATTTATCCATACTTTATATTATAAATGAATTCAGTTTTAGTTGAAGAAATAGTCATTTTCCATTTTCTAATATTGTACAATAATAAATAAATAATAAAATTTTGAAGTTCAATTTTTAAACATTTTATGTATTTAAAATAGTATTTGTTAGTTTTGAATCAAGCTTTATTTGGAATTTATTTTAATAAAATAAATTAAAATATTTTTAAATAAAAATTATGTCTAGGGAAAGAACTTCAAAATAAACATTTTGAAATACTTAAAATTGTTTTTACAAGAGCAAGTTATGTTAAGATATTCAAACAAACACTATAAAATTCTCAAATAAGTTGGAATTATTCTAGGTCAAGAAGTATCGATACTTTTTTGGTAAGTAACAATAGTTTTTCAATTTTATCGATGTCTCTCTAAAAATCAATACTAAATTGACATTCTGACTTTTAAACAATTTAGCCAAGTATCGATCCAGTATCGATACCTTTTATTTGGTATTAATAAATTTTTCTTTGTTATCGAGATCTCTGGTTCCAACGGCCACTGAATTTTGTATTAAATGCTAAGAATATCAATACTTTGTTAGAAAGTATAGATACTCGTGGTTGCAAGTGAATGAAGTGCACTGGTTATTTCATCCCTATGGCTCTATTCATTTCTCTAACAACCACAACGGTTGGAAATCAATTAGGGGTATAAATACCATCATTTAAATGTCCTACAACAAGAAGAGAGATCATCAAGCTTAAAGATCAATCAAAACAACTTTGTGCTTTCAATTGTCAACATTTTTCTTTATACACACATGTGAGCTTTCATTGTATTCATTCAGCTCAAGTGTTTCTCTTTGTATTTGCGCTTAATTTGCAAACACTCTAATATTGTAAGGGTTATTTCTTAGTTTGCTTATTTTTTATTCTCTTTGAGAGAGTTGAGTCTTAATGTTTGGGCAGAAAACTTAAGGAAGTTATTGTCGAAACCATTTTTAAATCGGTTTTGAAAAATGGGAATCGAATTTGAAAAACGAAAATGGAAGTCGCCACCAATCCTTATTATTTAGGTGTGATTGTATCACCTTGTAAAAGATTTTATTTTAAAACATTTGATTTTGGTCCGCAAAAATGAGAAAATAGGTTCGGGAGTCGGTTACGTATGAGGAAGGGTTAGCACCCTCATAACGCCCAAAAATTGGTACAAAATTGATAAAATTATGTCCAAATGTTTAAAATTTAAAAGTATTTAAAATTATGATTTCCAAAAGATTTCGAACTATTTGACTTAAAATATGAGAGTTCCTCGATAAGAAAGATTATAAACGTCACATCCAGCACGATTGGACACAATGTTTTTTGCCCTCATATCTAAGATCATCTCATAATTTACGAAATTTATTAAAAGAGTATTTAGTTATTTAGCCAAACGAAAAATCGCAACCCAGCACGATTGGGCACTATTTCCCAAATTTCTAAATATCAAAACATTGCCTTATTTTAAAAACTTTTAGATAAAATACTAATTTTACAAAAATGTATTTTTATTTTAAACAATAATTATGTGACAATATCGCATTTATACATAAATATTAAAAGCAATTATAATACATTAACATCTAATATAATGCAAAATACAACTAAAATAACTATAGTACAATAAGAATATATTAGTAAAAATAATAATATAGATTAATATAAAATAATAGTAAAATGAAAAACAATGGTAATGAAAATAACATAAATAATATTAATAATAAAATAATAATAATAACAATTATAATAATACTAATAATAATAGGGTTAGTTATAAATAGTAGTAATAGTAATATCAAAGTAATTATAATAATAAAATAATAGTACTACTAAATTAATAATAATAATATTATTAATAATATAAATAGTAATGAAAATAATAACAAAAGTAATATTTAAAATAATAATAATAATAATAATAATAATAATAATAATAATAATAATAAAATAGTGATAGTAAAAATAAAGGCACTATAAAAATAATAATAATAACAATAGAAGAAAATAAAAAGTAATGTGAGTAATATTAAAAGTAATAATGATAATAGATACAATGATATTAAAATAAATAACAATAATAAAATAATGACAACAAACACAAAGATAAAAGAAAAGAAAAGAAAAAAACTAAATTAATTTTAAAAATAAAATTTTGAGGTAAATTGGAAATAAAAAATAAAATGGGAGGATCAAATTATAGTGCGCAAAAGAAATAAGGGACTGGAACTGTAAATATCCTTTCCCTATAAATGCAACATTTTGCTCGGGATTAAAATGGAATAGAAGTAAAAATATGGGGCAAAATTGAAATAAAAATAAGCTGTATTAAAAAATAGAAAATGCGGAGGGACTAAAATCGTAATAAAACCATTTAAAGTAGAAAAGCGCGGATCAGGGTTACAAACCGGGTCGACGCGCGGATCCTTACCCTCTCAAACGGCGTCGTTTTTTGTTTTATATAAAAGGAGGCATTTTGATTGTTTTCATTCTTGCAGTAGTTTTAAAAAAAAAAAAAACAGAAGGGATTTTCCCTTTTTCTCTCAAGCAGCTCCCCTCAAGCCCAGAATCTGGCAAGCATTTCGACGCTGGCGCCGCCACCCTCCGCCGTCGCCGGTCACCGTCCGGTGGTCGAAATTTTTTAAAAAAGTAAGTTTTTTATTTTTTATTTTAAAGTATTTTATATGTATATTATATGTATATTATATGTATATATAGTTTAAAAAAAAAAATGAAATAAAATATAAAAAAATATTCGAAAAGGAAAAATGAAAATAAAAACAACACCTCTGCTGATTGTATATTCTCTGGATCTCTATGTATATTTGTGTATATTTTCTCTGTTTTTCGTGTGTAACCGTATCCCCATACAAATTTTACAAGGGCTTTATATAGCCTTGAAAATAGATAAAAAAAATTAAATACAAGTGATTTATCTTACTGTTTCTTGCCATTTCTTGTTGCTTTTCTTTTCTTTTTGTAGATGAAAGGCGAAATCAAGACGAAGATGGTGAGATTCGGTAGCGTTGATGGCGTAAACTGCGACTCATTGTTGGTCTTCGCCATTCTTGGCGTGAAAGGAGCGAGGGTGTGAGGTTGCAGGCGCCTAGGGTTTCTTGAAACCCTAGGTTTGATTCAGTTAAAGCTTTGGGCCTCTTTGAAATTTGGTCTGAGTCTGTTGGGTTTAGGGTCTGAAGGGTTTGGTCTGCTTTAAGATTGAGTCTGGTGTAATGGGCCAATATTTATTGGGCTTTTGTAAAAATAATGGACATTATTATTTATATATATATATATATATATTTGTTTTATTTTTAAGCACGGTCAAAATTGGGCTCTTACAGTTATAATCTTAAAATTTGGGTAGAAATTTTGAGGGAGTTATAAGGTTAAACATTGTCTTCAAAGGTTGTCAAATTAGCGAATTTGAGAAAATTTTTAGTTGTGAAAAGCTAAAGTAGTGGAGTAGGCAATTGCGATCAAACTACTATATATCGCTATGTTCATTGTCTTTATTTATTCCTTTTGCTCCCATAAATTTTTAAAAGGTCAATCCCCCTCTTGGTAGTTATTGATTGATTAATGGAGCTAACAATTAGTTGTTTAATTTTAAAAAGAATTTATAAAAATATAAAAAGGACAAAAACACATTTTAATAAAAAATAATATTTGGTACATTGCCAGTGGAGTTTTTAGACTCCACAAGAAGGGTAAGTGGGTTGACAAATATCTTATAGGAGTATAATCAAGTATTTTTTTTAAAAAAAAAGTGTACACTGGCACTCTACTTTTTCTATTTCATAACAACCTTAAAAAATTGCCACGTGTTTTTTTAATATTTTACTGTATCCTTATAAGACATTTGTGAACCCTCTAATCTTATTTGTAGAGTCTAAAAACTCCACTGACAGTATACCAAATATTTTTTCTTAAAAATAAATATTTAAAAAAAGAGACACATGATAATTTTTTAAGGTTGCTTGAAAAATAAAAGAAAAATATACTATCAGTGTACCAAATACTAACCTATATAGGTATAGGATAGTAGTTGGTACATTTTTTATTCCAAAATAACCTCAAAAAAGTACCATGTGTCTCTTTTTAAAAAAAATATTTTACTATTTACTATATCATTATAGGACATGTAACACCCCTTACCCAAAACCTTTGCCGGAGTCGAGTATGTGGCATTACTAGACTTGACTACTAATCTGGAGCATAAAAATTTAAAGCTGTTCAACTGCATCATGCTGACTAAATTGATCATAACTCGAGTTACAAAACTCAAAATTTAGATCCGTAAATTTTCATTGAAACTAGACTCATATAAATTTTTACCATAATTTTTCTAGAATTTTTCATGTGGCCAATTAGTACAGTTTATTCATCAAATTTACCCCTATTTCACTGTTTGAGAATTCTGACCTATCTTTACAAAAACTCAGTTATTTCATTGTAAAAATTTCAATAATGTTCTTGTTTATTCCAATCAAAAATAGACTCATTAAGAATTCTAAACATATAAACTATGCTCCATAATTATTTTTTACAATTTTAACAATTTTTCCAAGACAGAACAGGGACTCACGAATTCATTCAGGACAAGTCTCACTAAAACTTAAATATCTCATAATATATAATTCCTTTGCCTACTCTGTTTCTTTCATATAAAATAGACACAATAAGATTTAATTCTATTTTTTATTCACTTTCTAATTAAATTTATCCTATTTTTGGTGATTTTTCAAAATAACATCTCTGCTGCTAACTAAAACTATTTTATTGCAAAATATGATTTACTAGTTTATAATCTAACGTACCCACATACAACTCATACTTTCCATGCATTTTAAATCCTTTATGCAAATTAACTTATACCTAAAACATTCACATAATATCCTAATTCAAAGGTTCATTTCGTAAACATACACTTCCTTACCAAAAGCGATTAAACTTGACTAAAAATGCACGAACATTACCAACATAAACCGACATTGTATCAAAAGCACAAAAGCATACTTAACTAAAACTTTAGCCATATTCGCATGGCTATTATATACATGAACCAAAAGTTTTCATCAAACAAAGACAAAGTCTTTCCTATACATGCCTCTATCCAAAAACCAAAATGAAAGAGTACCAAAATTAGATCGATAGTGTGGTCATTTGTCTTGGCGATCCCGTTGAGCGGGTAGCCTTTACCTAATCTATAAAGCAGAGGAGAACATTACACACAAATAAGTTTACTAACTTAGTAAGTCCCAAGCTCATACATAATAATAATACTACATTCAATTACTTAAACACTTAAATCATTCAACTCAACCATGTCATCATATTAAAATTTCTTTCACCTTTAGCACTACTATTTGAAAACCGAATCTCCATGATAGTACATTCAAGCTCAAACTCGGTCATCAAATACTTGTGCACATCAATCGTAATCTCAAATGTACATAACACTATACTCGTAATATTAGTTAAACTCTAGTAACATTAAACATATCATACCTTACTTACTTACAGAGCCTTTAACTAGACTCATTAGCTACAATTTACCTTGAACAACAATTCGGTTTCTCCTTTGTAAAACACATCAAGCATAAAGCACGCTAGGCATTAAAGCTGAAATAAATCAAGCACAAGGCACCGCTAGGCTCGAAGCTCGAATATGTCACGGCACTAAGCACGCTAGGCATTAAAGCCGAAATAAATCACCGGCATAAAGCACGCTGAGCATTAAAGCCGAAATAAATCACCGCATAAAGCACGCTGAGGCATTAAAGCCGAATCACATCAATACGATAAATCATTTCACACACCATTCGTAATTATATCACATATCCAACTCAACTAAATTCATTTACGAGCATTAAAGCCGAATCACATCAATACGATAAATCATTTCACACACCATTCATAATTATATCACATATCCAACTCAACTAAATTCATTTACAGGCATTAAAGCCCGAATCACATCAATACGATAAATCATTTCACACACCATTCGTAATTATATCACATATCCAACTCAACTAAATTCATTTACATTAAACACCTAAAACCATTTCAATATGCTTATATATATATTCGGCCATGACATAATTATGTACTAAAATTTATCAAACATTATCACATTATAGGTTCATAAATAATTCTTCAATACATTATAGCTTAAGGACTTACCTCGGTTGTCGATAAGCCGTGCGAGATCGACTATTCGAGAACCTTCGTCTTTCCCAGATCTAAGTCCGTTTTCTTTGCTCTTGATCTAAAACACATTAAAATTTAGCCCATTCAAGTACATTTCATCTTAATTTAGTCCCTAAGCACATAAATAGGCAAATTACCATTTTACCCCTAGGGTTTCACCTTTTACAATTTTGTCCAAATTTCATAAAATGCAAAATACCCAAAATTTCCTACAACACTCAACGGCGAATGTCTATAGAGATTATACAAGTCTATATTTTAATTTATTTCATGTTTTAGTCCTTTAAAATTTATTCTTCTCAAATTAGTCCCTAACATTTGATTTCACCAAAACTTCTAATTCAAAATTGATGATCTAACACATACAATTCATAATCTACTATCAAACATTACATGCCATAAATGTACCACCATAGCCGAATCTTGATGTGCCAAAATCTCAAAAATTGATACATGGGTTATCTAGTATTCAAAGTAACAATTTCAAAAATGTAGAAACTATAAAATACTAAGCAAATTTCATACCCTAATTGAAGCCTCCAAGTTGCGAAATTAAGCTCCAACAATGGAGTTTTCATCCTCCACATTCGGCCAAGAGAAGAAGAACAAGGTATGTTCTCTTTCTTCCCACTTTCTTTCATTATTTTATGCTTTAAAATTAAAGGAAATTTTATTTATTCATTACCTAATATAAAACATATAATTATAAAACAAATTTTTGTTTTTATTCCTCATATATGCCGTCCACTAACTAAAGGAATGGACTAATTGTCCTTTTAGGACATCCACTTTAAAAGCCACAATCAAAAGGTACATTTCACTTTAGCATGCCACTTTTACTCTTTATGCGATTAAGTCCTTTTATCAAATTGAGCACTTAAGCAATAAAATTTTTCTCTGAAACTTTCACACCTTTTAATTCACACATCATAAAAACAAAAATAAAATATTAAAATGTTTCTCGGACTCGGATTCGTGGTCCCAAAACCACCGTTCTGACTAGGGTCTAATTCGATGCATTACAACTCTCCCCCCTTAAGGATTTTCGTCCCCGAAAATCTTACCATTAAACAACGTCGGATATTGTTCCCTCATTGAATCTTCAGGCTCCCATGTAGCCTCTTCAACTCCGTGCCTTTTCCACAGTACCTTCACTAATGGGATTTTCTTGTTTCTTAACTCTTTCTCTTCACGAGCTAAAATACGGATCGGTTCTTCCTCATCGTCATATCGGGTTGTATCTCAATCTCGAATGAGCAATCACATGTGACGGATCGATCTATATCTACGAGCATAGAAACATGAAACACATCGTGTATCTTTTCTAATTCAGAGGGTAGCTTCAATCTATAAGCAACAGGCCCAACGCGTTCAATGATTTCATACGGTCCAATGAACCTCGGGCTCAACTTGCCTTTCCGGCCAAAACGGAGCACTTTCTTCCACGGAGAAACCTTTAAAAATACTCGATCTCCAATCTGAAATTCAATGTCTTTACGTTTCATATCAGCATAAGACTTTTGAAGATCCGAAGCAGCTTTCAAATTGTCTCTAATAATAGCTACTTTCAGTTCAGTTTCTTTAATCAAATCAACCCCGTGTATCTTATTCTCGCTGAGCTCAGTCCAGTATAATGGTGTTCGACACTTTCGCCCGTACAAGGCTTCGTAAGGTGCCATTTTGATACTAGATTGAAAACTATTATTATAAGCAAATTCAATCAAAGGTAGGTATCGTTCCCACGTACCTTCAAACTCGAGAACGCAACATCTCAACATGTCCTCAAGTATCTGAATAGTTCGCTCGGATTGACCGTCTGACTGCGGATGGAAAGCTGTACTAAAATGAAGTTTAGTACCTAAAGCATCTTGCAACTTCTTCCAAAACCGCGATGTAAATCTCGGGTCTCTGTCTGAAACAATGGAACTCGGTACACCATGCAATCTCACAATTTGCGATACATACAATTCAGCAAGTTTATCGAGTGAAAAGTTTGTACGAACTGGCACAAAATGAGCTGATTTAGTAAGTCTATCAACTATAACCCAGACGGCATCTTTCTTACTCGGTGTCATAGAAAGACCGAATACAAAATCCATTGTAATTCTATCCCATTTCCATTCAGGTATCATGATTGGCTGAAGTAATCCGGATGGCACTTGATGTTCAGCTTTTACTTGCTGACAAATTAAGCATTTCGAAACAAATTCAGATATATCCCGTTTCATGCCCGGCCACCAATAGAACTGTTTCAAATCATTATACATCTTTGTGCTACCCGGATGAATTGATAATCGACCACTATGGGCCTCACTCGAATCACCATATCAAATCGAGTTTTTGAACACACATTCGACTTTTAAAATTCAAACAGTCATTTGCATCAATCTGAAAATCTGACTCTGCATCTTTTCCACACTGAATTCGTCTAGCGATCAAATCTTTGTCAACTTTCATGCATCACAAATTTCTTTGAATAAACATTGATCTTGCTTGTAACTCGGCTATGATCGAACCATCACCAGACATAGCTATCTGTGCGTTCATTGCACGAAGAGCAAACAATGATTTTCAACTTAACGCATCTGCAACGACGTTAGCCTTTCCCGGATGGTAGTCAATCACCAACTCATAGTCTTTCAACAATTCTAACCATCTGCGTTGTCTCAGATTTAGATCCTTCTGAGTCATTAAATACTTTAGACTTTTATGATCTGAATAAATGTGACATTTCTCGCCAAATAAATAGTGACGCCAAATTTTCAATGCGAAAACAATGGCTGCAAGTTCTAAGTCATGCGTCGGGTAATTTCTTTCGTGCGGCTTCAGTTGTCTTGAAGCGTAGGCTATGACTTTGCCTTCCTGCATCAAAACGCAGCCCAAACCATTCAAAGAAGCATCAGAATAAACAACAAATTCTTTACCGATTCAAATTTGAACTAACACTGGAGCTTCATCAAAAGAGCTTTCAACCGATCAAAACTTTTCGACACTTTTACGACCACTCGAACGACATCTTCCTACAATAACTTTGTCAGCGGGTAGCTATCATAGAAAAATCTTTTACAAATCGTCGATAGTAACCCACAAGTCCCGAAAACTTGAATCTCGAAAACATTTTTGGTGGCTTCCAATCAAGTATAGCCGAGATTTTGTTCGGATCAACTCGAATGCACGATCTGAAACAACATGTCCTAAAAAGCTGACCTCTTTCATCCAGAACTCACACTTACTAAACTTCGCATACAGCTGATGATCTCGCAAAGTTTGTAGCACTAACCTCAAATGTTCAGTGTGTTCAATTTCATCTTTGGAGTAGATCAATATGTCATCAATAAACACCACCACAAATCGATCCAAAAATTGTATAAAAACCCGATTCATCAAATCCATAAAAACAGCAGGTGCATTAGTAAGCCCAAAAGGCATAACCAAAAACTCAAAATGTTCGTACCTCGTCCGGAATGCAGTCTTTGGCACATCTGTATCTCTGACTCGCAACTGATAATAACCCGATCTCAAATCTATTTTTGAAAATACTGAAGCCCCTTTCAACTGATCAAACAAATCATCAATCCGAGGTAACAGGTACTTATTCTTTATAGTTACCTTATTCAATTGCCGATAATCAATACACATTCACATCGTTCCATCTTTCTTTCTCACAAAAAGAACTGGTGCACCCCAAGGAGAGAAACTTGGTCGTGCAAAGCCCTATCTGTTAACTCTTGCAAGCGTGCTTTCAACTCTTTTAGCTCGATGGGTGCCATCCGATATGGAGCTATTGAGATCGGAGTCGTTCCGGAGCTAATTCAATGCCAAACTCAATCTCTCGTCTTTGAGGGTAAACCCGATAGTTCTTTAGAAACACATCTGAGTATTCACATACAATCGATACAGATTCAATCTGTTTCTCAGACAACTTATTATCCAGTACATAAGCCAAATAAGCTTCGCACCCTTTTCTCACATACTTCCGGGCTAACATTGAGGATATAACTGTAGGAAATCCACCTAAATCACTGGATTCAATTCTAATGATCTCACCGTTCTGGTGTCTCAAATCAATAAGCTTTCTTTTGCAATTCACCACTGCATCATGCGAAGTTAACCAGTCCATTCCCAAAATTACATCAAACTCATCGAAAGGCAACAGCATTAAATCGACTGGGAAGCAAAAATCCCGAATCATCAATGGGCAACTTTTACACACTTTATTAACAAACACACATCTACCCAAAGGGTTGGATACACGAATCACAAACTCAGTAGACTCAACTGGCAGAGTCTTACTGAATACCAGAGTTTCACATACATATGAATGGGTCGAACTAGGATCAATCAATGCAATCACAGTAGTATCATAAAGGGTGAAAGTACCGGTAATGACATTTGGAGAAGCGGCATCCTCCCTAGCTTGAGTAACATAAGCTCTAGCTGGAGCTCTAGCCTCAGATCGAACTGCTGTGTTCTTCGTCCCTCTCTGACTACCACCTACATTGCCAGAATGCCTGGGTGGTCTGCCCCGTACTGATGCACTGCTCGATCTAGAGTTCTGCGTTGTATTTTGCTCGGCTAACATCGGGCACTCTCGAATAAAATGGTCTGAAGATCCACATTTAAAACAGGACCGATCACGAACTCTACAACTCCCAGAATGCCATTTTCCACAATGTTTGCATTCAACTCGATTCTATGGAACGTTATCAACACTGGCCATCGAGGTAGCTCGGGAGCCCACGGAAGGTCGATCATGTCTAGGTGAATCTGAAGTAGTTTTATGTTGGCTAAAGTCATCTCTAAACTTCTTAAATGTGGAATGGAAATTCCTACCCGACGGTCTTTTACGAGTGTCTCTAGCTTCTGTCTCAGCCTTTCTTTTCTCTTTCCCAAGCTCTTGACTTTGCAAGCTCGCTCGAGTAGTGTCACAAACTCTTTGATCTCAAGAATACCAACTAGCAACTTTAAATCTTCATTCAAACCGTCTTCAAACCTTTTGCACATAATGGCTTGATTGATACACACTCCGAGCATATCGGCTCAATCGACAAATTTTCGCTCATATTCGATCACGATCATTTTCCCTGTTTCAATTCAAGAAATTCTTTTCGTTTACGGTCGATGAACCTCTGACTGATATATTTCTTGCGAATTCATTCGGAAGAAATCCCATGTCACTTTTCTTTTGGAACCACGATACTAGTGTATTCCACCAGTGATAGGCAGTGTCCCGAAGTAAGGATATAGCACATTTCAAACTTTTGTGCGGAGTGCGGGATAGCTCATCAAGTACCCGAATAGTGTTATCAAACCACATTTCAGCTCGCTCTGCATCATCATCATCATTAGCCTTGAATTCCTCGGCCCTAAATTTCCTGATTTTATCAACAGGGGACCTACTAGATCTCATTGGATCTATCATCGAAGTCTTTGAAGGTACCGGAGTTGGATTATTCGGGGTGGAGGTTGTTGTCTGTAGGATTATTCGAACAAATTGGGTAAACCATTCATTCATCATTTGGTAGAAGACTTGTTTAGCCTCTCCTCTTGGTTACCGTAACTGGTTGAGAGTCTAATGGTGCTGATCCATGTGCGAGACTAGGCGCAACACTCTCCACATCATCACTACGGCTCTATCGGGATCGGAATCCATTTACTATATTAAATACAATTGAAATCATCAGAAGTCACCACACTATCACATATAAAATTCAGAGGCATGTATAGCTAGACTCTTACGTTACTCTGGTAGTCCTAGAACCGACTAAACCGTAGCTCTGATACCAATGGACATGTAACACCTTACAGAAACCTTTGGGAGTCGAGTATGTGGCATTACTAGACTTGACTACTAATCTGGGGCATAAAAATTTAAAGCTGTCCAACTGCATCATGCTGACTAAATTGACCATAACTTGAGTTACAAAACTCGAAATTTAGATCCGTAAATTTTCCTTGAAACTAGACTCATATAAATTTTTACCATAATTTTTATAGAATTTTTCATGCGGCCAATTAGTACAGTTTATTCATCAAAGTTACCCCTATTTCACTGTTTGAGAATTCTGACCTATCTTTACAAAAACTCAGTTATTTCATTGTAAAAATTTCAATAATGTTCTTGTTTATTCCATAAAAAATAGACTCATTAAGGATTCTAAACATATAAACTATGCTCCAAATTATTTTTCTACAATTTTAAACAATTTTTCCAAGACAGAACAGGGACTCACGAATTCATTCAGGACAAGTCTCACTAAAACTTAAATATCTCATAATATATAATTCCTTTGCCTACTCTGTTTCTTTCATATAAAAATAGACACAATAAGCTTTAATTCTATATTTTATTCACTTTATAATTCAATTTATCCTATTTTTGGTGATTTTTCAAAATAACATCTCTGCTGCTAACTAAAAACTATTTCATTGCAAAATATGATTTACTAGTTTATAATCTAACGTACCCACATACAACTCATACTTTCCATGCATTTTAAATCCTTTATGCAAATTAACTTATACCTAAAACATTCACATAATATCCTAATTCAAAGGTTCATTTCAGTAAACATACACTTCCTTACCAAAAGCGATTAAACTTGACTAAAAATGCACGAACATTACCAACATAAACCGACATTGTATCAAAAGCACAAAAGCATACTTAACTAAAACTTTAGCCATATTAGCATGGCTATTATATACATGAACCAAAAGTTTTCATCAAACAAAGACAAAGTCTTTCCTATACATGCCTCTATCCAAAAACCAAAATGAAAGAGTACTAAAATTAGATCGATAGTGTGGTCATTGTCTTGACGATCCCGTTGAGCGGTAGCCTTTACCTAATCTATAAAAGAGAGAGAACATTACACACAAATAAGTTTACTAACTTAGTAAGTCCCAAGCTCATAATAATAATACTACATTCAATTACTTAAACACTTAAATCATTCAACTCAACCATGTTATCATATTAAAATTTCTTTCACCTTTAGCACTACTATTTGAAAACCGAATCTCCATGATAGTACATTCAAGCTCAAACTCAGTCATAAAATACTTGTGCACATCAATCGTAATCTCAAATGTACATAACACTGTACTCGTAATATTAGTTAAACTCTAGTAACATTAAACATATCATACCTTACTTACTTACCTGAGCCTTTAACTAGACTCATTAGCTACAATTTACCTTGAACAACAATTCGGTTTCTCCTTTGTAAAACACATCACCGGCATAAAGCACGCTGAGGCATTAAAGCCGAAATAAATCAAGCACAAGGCACGCTGGGCTCGAAGCCGAATATGTCACCAAGGCACTAAGCACGCTGAGCATTAAAGCCGAAATAAATCACCGCATAAAGCACGCTAGGCATTAAAGCTCGAAATAAATCACCGCATAAAGCACGCTAGGCATTAAAGCCGAATCACATCAATACGATAAATCATTTCACACACCATTCGTAATTATATCACATATCCAACTCAACTAAATTCATTTACGAGCATTAAAGCCGAATCACATCAATACGATAAAACATTTCACACACCATTCGTAATTATATCACATATCCAACTCAACTAAATTCATTTACGCATTAAAGCCGAATCACATCAATACGATAAATCATTTCACACACCATTCGTAATTATATCACATATCCAACTCAACTAAATTCATTTACAGGCATTAAAGCCCGAATCACATCAATACGATAAATCATTTCACACACCATTCGTAATTATATCACATATCCAACTCAACTAAATTCATTTACAGGCATTAAATCCCGAATCATATCAATACGATAAATCATTTCACACACCATTCGTAATTATATCATATATCCAACTCAACTAAATTCATTTACATTAAACACCTAAAACCATTTCAATATGCTTATATATATATTCGGCCATGACATAATTATGTACTAAAATTTATCAAACATTATCACATTATAGGTTCATAAATAATTCTTCAATACATTATAGCTTAAGGACTTACCTCGGTTGTCGATAAGCCGTGCAGATCGACTATTCGAGAACCTTCGTCTTTCCCGATCTAAGTCCGTTTTCTTTGCTCTTGATCTAAAACACATTAAAATTTAGCCCATTCAAGTACATTTCATCTTAATTTAGTCCCTAAGCACATAAATAGGCAAATTACCATTTTACCCCTAGGGTTTCACCTTTTACAATTTTGTCCAAATTTCATAAAATGCAAAATACCCAAAATTTCCTACAACACTCAAGGGCGAATGTCTATAGAGTTTATACAAGTCTATATTTTAATTTATTTCATGTTTTAGTCCTTTAAGAATTTATTCTTCTCAAATTAGTCCCTAACATTTGATTTCACCAAAACTTCTAATTCAAAATTGATGATCTAACACATACAATTCATAATCTACTATCAAACATTACATGCCATAAATGTACCACCATAGCCGAATCTTGATGTGCCAAAATCTCAAAAATTGATACATGGGTTATCTAGTATTCAAAGTAACAATTTCAAAAATGTAGAAACTATAAAATACTAAGCAAATTTCATACCCTAATTGAAGCCTCCAAGTTGCCGAAATTAAGCTCCAACAATGGAGTTTTCATCCTCCACATTCGGCCAAGAGAAGAAGAACAAGGTATGTTCTCTTTCTTCCCACTTTCTTTCATTATTTTATGCTTTAAAATTAAAGGAAATTTTATTTATTCATTACCTAATATAAAACATATAATTATAAAACAAATTTTGTTTTTATTCCTCATATATGCCGTCCACTAACTAAAGGAATGGACTAATTGTCCTTTTAGGACATCCACTTTAAAAGCCACAATCAAAAAGGTACATTTCATTTTAGCATGCCACTTTTACTCTTTATGCGATTAAGTCCTTTTTATCAAATTGAGCACTTAAACAATAAAATTTTTCTCTGAAACTTTCACACCTTTTAATTCACATCATAAACACAAAATAAAATATTAAAATGTTTCTCGGACTCGGATTCGTGGTCCCGAAACCACCGTTCCGACTAGGGTCTAATTGATGCATTACAGGACACTTATCAACCCTTGACCTTACTTGTAGAGTCTAAAAACTCTACTAGTAGTGTACTAAATATTTTCCTTATAATAATATTTAGTGCTTTCTAAAAGGTATTTTAAGTTTTTTAATTGAATTAGTGATCGTTAACTCGTGATATTAATTCAATAAAAATTTTATAATGAGAAAATATTTAGTACATTATCAAAGAAGTTTTAAGACCCCACAAATATGGTTAGGGTAATGACAAGTGTTTTATAATTATAATAAAATATTTAAAAATAAATATATAAAATAAATGAGACACATGATAATTTTTAAATCTATTTATGAATTATACTGCAAATTTATTAAACACTAATCTTTTATAGTATGATAGATATAAATTATACAAAGTGATACTTAAAATCGGGTTTATGATTGTGAATTCATTTAATTATAGAATTACAAAAGACTTATGTCAAATAATCAATTCATACCAATTTTAAATTTTAAATTATGGATTACTATCTCTCATTAATAAATAAAATTAAGGTTTATGACCTGAATAGGATTATAGTTTGTAAAATTTTAAAAGTTTCAAATTTAATTTGAATTAATTTAATAATTTTTTATTATTTAAAATATTTTTTGTCAATAAGTTTAGATTAGACTTATTTAAAGGTTTGATAGTCCATTTGGGCCAATTTGAACTAGGCTTGGGCAATCATTTTTGTTCTTTGGACTGGCCTAGTTCAATTTAATTTAAATAATAATAAAATTTAAAATTAATTATAAAATATATAAAATATCAACTAAAAGGATTTTTTAAATATTTTTTATTTTTTTAAATAGCAGAATGGGCTTTTTAGGTGGACTAGTCCGATCCAAAACAGGGTTTGGGCATGAAAATTTTTGGAACTGAGCTTTGACCCGACCGATAGACTACTCTAGTCCAAACTATCTAGTGATACTAAAATATCTGTGCCAAAATCGAGAATAATTCATGAGTTCATTTAAGCTGTACCTAAGTTTTTTTTTAAAGTTCATTTTTAATTAAGTCCAAGTGTAACAACCAGTATTTTTGTGGTATTGAAAACGGTAGTTTTGAAACCCCATATTCTAATGATCGAGTCAGTAAATATTATTTATTAATATTTACAAGCCTATTAAAGTGTTGTAGTGATTTTTGGTCCGGTAAATTTGTTGATCGGTTAGTAATTAAAGTATAAGGACTAAATCGTAAAAATAGTAAAAGTTAATTTCAATTGGTTTTATCTAATAAATGATCAATTAGTAAATATTATCTATTACTATTTACAAGCTTATTAAGGTGTTATAGTGATTTTTGGTCCGGTAATTTTTTTGATCACTTAGTAATTAAAGCATAAGGACTAAATCGTACAAGTAGTAAAAGTTGATTTCAATTGGTTTTATCTAGTAATTGAGTTAAATAATATTTAGTTAAGGCCTAAAACGACAATTATGTCATCTTCTATGATAGTGGACGGTTGGGGTATGAAATTTTGCATGGTTTTAGTTAGAATAATAAAAGTTAATTTAATATTAAAAGAAAACAAAAGGTAGAAATAAAGAGAATAGCCATAATTCTCATCTTTCACAAGATTGCTCTCTATTGAAAAGGAAGAAAAGCATCAGACTCCCTTGGACATTCGACGATTGCATGTAGGGCATTCAAGGTCCATTATTCGTAAATTTTATATTTTTGAGATTGTTGTAGCTTGATTTAGTTAACTCGAGTATTAAATCAGAAAAATTTTAAAGTTTAAAAATGTTACAATTGATGAAATTTGAAGCTTTGGTGTTAATATTTTAGTTTATATGCTTGGAGATGAAACATGGATTAATTTGTAAAGTGAAATTTGTTAGTTTTGAGTTTAGGGACTTAAATGTAATTATTTCAAAATTGTCATGGATTTTTTTATAATTATAGATTCTTGAGGGTTACAAAATAATGAAATTGAAAATGGATAGAAAAACGAAGCTTAAATGTGAAAGTTATGGTTGTTTCGATTTTAATGACTAAATTGAATAAAATACAAAACTTTAAAGAATGCCTATAAAATGAAATTGAACTGTCATATGCATGAAATAAAGTGTTATAAGATAGTTTAAACTAATAAATCAAAATGAATTACCATATAGATCAAGAATTTAACCAATCAATAAACAATTAAGGAAAAAGGAAAATTGTTTACTAGTCCCTACACTTCAACTCGTTAGCATTTCTTGTCAAGTAAATTCATATGGTGTAGATATATTTATAGATATATTGAATGTTCTTAAATAATGAGTTTTTACCATATAAATTGTATTTTGAAATGGATTCAAAATGGTACAAAAAGGTGAGAAGGGATTGAATTGTAAAGAAGTGTTTGAATGTAATAAATGTGCCTGAATGAACATATGATAGGGTACAATTGGCATGCCAATAGGGATAGTTACACACTTGTACGAGATTTGCACTTCGATGCCTACTGATTCATACTACAGTGCCTTCTGTTCAGCACTTCGGTGTTTATTGATTCACATTACGTGCCTACTGCTTAGTACTTTAGTGCCTAATATTTAAGGACTTTGGTGCCTACTGATGGTGTGATGTAGTCACCAGTGTATTCGCATCTGTTTATTATAGTTTATCAGGCTAAACTGTTAATGAAAAAAGAAATGACTGATTGATGAAATTTATTTGATGATTACAATTTGATGACATTAAATTGAACTGATATGTATAAATTATATGGTTATATGCTTTAGAAGTCATGAACTCACCTCACTATTTCAAAATGCGATGAAAGGAAAGTAATGTAATTAGCGATTTTGTTTTGTTAATTGTAGAATGAGGTAAGTTACAATTTTTAAATCTATGAATTTACTAAGCATGTAAATGCTTACTCTGTTTTGTTTTTTGTGTCTGTAGTTGGCATTTTGTGGAACTCAACTATTGGATCATCCAGAGCTCAAACTATCGACCTTCAGTGTCGGTAGACTTTAAAATCATTCTAGACTCGATTATGTGAAATGTATATATGTTTGAAATGTATAAGTGTTCAAATTGAGTGATAATAGTTATCGACTATATGAATTACTTATTATTGAATACTTATAAAATATGTATATGAGTAAGTTTGATGGAAATATGGTAAGTTAAAATGAATGACATACATATAGATTGAATTCATAAATTACAATGTTATATTTAGGTATTAAGTGTGGTGTTTTGAGTTGTGAAATTTTTATTGATAAATTGACATGAAATGTAAATGAATGTCTTGTATATTAATGTATGTGTATGAGCGATGGAAGCCAATGTCTTGTTTGTCTTAGTGAATGGTTTGATGCATAATTGAGAGTATGAAAATGATTAAGTATTGAATGTGTACATGATTTCAATGGTATAAAATGTACAAGTAGGTGAGATACTTGGTGCCAAGTAAGGCATGTTAAATTGGTGTTTTTGATGGAGTTAAATGAATGATTTGTACATATTTGAAGAGTTTGATGAATTCATAGGTCAAAATTGTAATGCTCCAAAATTCTTATTTCTGTTTTTGTGAAAATTTGACATAACTGTGTATCTGCTTCAATGGTTAAGTGTAACAACCCGGTTTAGACCCTAGTCGAACAGTGGTTCGAGACCACAAATCCGAGGTTGTAAAAAAAATTTTTATGATATTTTCTGTGTGAATGATATGTGACATAGCCTGTGTGAAAATTCTATGTGATGATTTGATCGTTTTAATGCCGAATTAAGAGAAGGGACTTAATCGCGAAAAGGGTAAAAGCTATGTGCTAATTTATAAGTATCTAAGTGTTGTTGTCTTTTAAATATGGAGGCTTTATGATGCAATTAAACCATTTTGTACTTAGTGGATGACTAAATGACATATTAACCTTAATGTATATTTGTTTTATATGGTTATTAAAAGGTTAATTTGGTAAAGTGATAATTGTGTTTAACATGTTATAATAAAACATGAAAATAGTCATTTAGTTATCATCCTTGGCCGAATATTAGCAAGAGAAGAAAAGGGAAAAGAAAACAAAGGTTCGGCATGTTTTGATCTTGATTTAATGTTAGTTTTTAATCGGATTTTGATAATTTCTACATTTTTGTGATCGTTGCTCTACAAAACCCATGCTTGAATTTTGAGTATTGATGATATTTCTGTGAGATGCCATTGATGCTATATTGAGCTTTGTGATGATTTTTGGTGTTAAATGAAAGATATAAGTTAGATGAACATACTTTGTTCTTGAAGTTTTGATGAATTTAGCTAATTAGGGCTAAATTGAGAAAATGGAAAGTGAAGGGACTAAATAGAAAATTTGATGAAATATTTGGACTTATATAATCCCTAGAGAGGTTCGGCCAAGCATGTGAATGTGTGAAATTTGTGAATTTGATGATCTTGTGAGATAGGGACTAAAGTGTTGAAATGTGAAAATGTGAGGGTTAATTTGTAAAATACCCTAAATATGTGTGTTTGGACTAAATGATTGAATTGATGATTGAATGGATTGGATTTGAATGTGTATAGACCAAAAGAGGAGAGGTTCGGATCGAGATTGAGGTAAAGATAAAGTGCTCGATTAATCGACTGTATCGATAGTTCGACGTCCGAGGTAAGTTCGGATATAATACTAGTTGTAAACTTTATCTATGTGATATAAATTGAATGGATGTATATGTATCTATGAGATTTGAAATGCTATGTGCTGAATTGAGATAAAGGGGCACTATGTGTGCAAAAATTTAAACGAGAAAGAGATAATTGGCACTGTGTGTGTGAAAAGATAGAAGCTTCGGCTTATCGACTTGGCACTGTATGTGCGATACCGATATAAGTTCGATTTAATATTTGGCACTAAGTGTGCGGTGATGAATACATTTCAATTATGAAATTGGAACTAAGTGTGCGAATAAATCAAAGGATTAGCAAAGGTTGAAGGAGAGGTAATATCGAACAATTGAGTAGCATAAATGGTAATCAACTATGTGTTGATCAAGGTACGTTTAAACCTATGTGGTTGATGATAGATTTAAGAGTTGAATGAATAGATAATTGGGTATGTGGTTGAGATTGATAATGTGCCTAGTTGTGCCTTTATCTATGTGATGATATATGCATATATACATATTGATGTTGTATTATTGGGTAATATGTATTATGTTACGAACTTACTAAGCTCTAGAAAGTTTACTGTGTGATTTGTTTCTCTGCTTTGCAGTGTCAGTAAAGCTAGTTCGGATCCATGATCATCATCTTCTCAATCACACTATCGGCATTCTATTTTGGTACTTTTGAAAAGATGTATATAGCTGGAATATGACATGTATAGGCTAGTTAATTGAATCAAGTTTGAGATTTGTAATTAGCCATGAGATGTGGCTAGATATGTGATAGGTTTGGCATGAATGAATGTGGTATATATATGATGCATCTTTTGGCATGATTTGTAGATTGATGAATTTGCTATTGAATGGTAACTTTGTATTGATAAATGCTAGTAGGGGTAGTGAGATTGGAAATGAATTATGCTTGTGATAGAATAAGTATTAGTATTGAATTGGGTATGATTAGAGTTGGTATTGATTGCATGTTTTGAATTGCTAAATTGGTATGCTTTTGGATGGCAATATGTGCATGAGATGTTTGGTTGATTGGCTTGTAGGTTTGACCCTAAGTGGGTGGCATGTTTGCCTTGCAAAAATGGCCTATAATGTCACACGGTTGGGGCACACGGGCATGCCTCAGACCGTGGGTAAATTGGCAGAATGTGGCTTAAACTGCACACGGCCTAGACACGGGGGTGTCATCTAACCGTGGTGTACAAGTCAGTAGCTAGCCTTACTAGTACACGGCCATGGCACGGGCATGCCTACAGGTCGTGCGAGAAATGACAGTATATGACCTTATAGGACACGACCTTAGCACAAGGGCATACTTGTTAGCCTGTTGATTTTGGCAGTATGTAACCACGGGGAGGTCGCACGGGTGTGTCATGTAGCCTTGGGAGAGGCACGGCCTACCCCACGGGGCGTGTCTCCCTTGTATTCTAGAAAAGTTTCAATTTTTCATGAAAATTTATATGTGTTTTGGTTTAGTCCCGACTCGATTTATAAGCATGCTTAGGGTCTTGATGACTCGTTTAAGGGACACTATGATTGTATATAAATGTGTTTGATGATGATTGACTTTGTGTCGACATTTAAAGGTTGAATGTTCTGATTGATTGGTAATACCCCTTAATCCTATTTCGACGACAGTTTCGGGTTAGGGGTGTTACAATTTTATTAGTATCAGAGCTACGATTTAGTATATTCTCGGGCTAACGTAGCGCGTGTGAGTCTAGCTATACATGCCATATTGTGAAATTATGATAGTGTGATGAACTCTGACAATTGAAATGTGTTTTAATATAGTAATGGATCCGTCGGCGATTCTTGTGAAGTAGAGAGTAATGCACCTACTCCCGCTCAAGGGACAGTGCCGGCCACATCAAGGCCAAGTGATAGTGGTGAGGAAGGTGAGGCTAAGCAAGCCTTCTTCCATATGATGAGTGAATGGTTTTGAAATTTGTTAGAACAAATCCGACTGCTCCATAACCTCCACCCCCGCAAGTACCTTTTGTGCCACAAGTTGTAGATCCGATCAGATTAAATAAACCACCTGTAGACAAGATTCGCAAGTATGGGGCCGAAGAGTTTAGGGCCTGGCCCGATGATGATCTTTGAAACGGTGAGTTTTGGCTCGAGAATACCCTTCCTAAACCCTGATGAGTGCATTAAGTGTGCAGTTTCCTTATTGGGAGACACGACTTACAATTGGTGGAAAACATTGATATCTGTGGTTCCGAGAGAGAGAATCACCTAGGATTTCTTTCAAGTCAAGTTTAGAAAGAAGTATATCAGCTAACGCTTCATTGATCAGAAACGTAAGGAGTTTTTAGAGCTGAAACAAAGCCGTTTTTCTATTGTTGAGTATGAACAAGAATTTGTGTGATTGAGTCAATATGCTAGAGAGTGTGTTTCTACTGAAGCTACTATGTGCAAACATTTCATAGAGGGATTGAAAGAAGACATAAAGTTATTGGTCGGGATACTGGATATAAATGAATTTGTTGTACTTGTGGAGAGAGCATGCAAAGCTGAGGAACTCAATAAAGAAAAGAAGAAAGCCAATTCTAAGGCTCGAGATGAAAGAAAGAGATCGATGAATAAATTTTCTCAGCCTTCTTCAAAGAGATATAGAGATGCCAGTAATCGTTCAAATGCTTCGTTTGGTCATCCTAATAGAGATCGTTTGAGGCAATCTTGGTTTACGAATTCAAGCTCCGAATGAGTCAAGTGTGGGCAGTGTTAAGAACAACAAGCCCGAATGTAAACAATGTGGGAGATGACATGTGAGAGAATGCTAGGACAGGTATAACAATAGAACATGCTATAAGTGTGGATCCCGAGATCATTTTATTCGAGATTGCCTAGAGATAGTTGAAGAAGAAAATGTTGAGCGAAAGACCAAGTAATGTGATGACGGTAGACCACCGGGAGCATCAAAAATGTGAATGAAAGCCAGAGTGGAATGGCTGATACAATTGTAAGGTCAGAAGCAAGAGCACCTGCTCGAGCCTATGCTATAAGTGCACGAGAGGAAGCATCATCTCCAGACATCATCACCGGTACTTTAACTTTATTTGATACTGATGTCATTGCATTGATAGATCCAGGATTGACTCATTCTTATGTGTGTATGAATTTAGTATCGAATAAGACTCTACCTGTTGAGTCTACTGAATTTGTGATTAGAGTATCGAACCCTTTAGGTCAGTGTGTTTTGGTGGATAAGGTGTGCAAGAATTGCCCATTGATGTTTCGTGATTTATGTTTTCGGTCAATTTGATGTTGCTACCATTTGATGAATTTGACATAATGCAGGAATGGGTGGCTTACTTTGCATAATGCCATTATGAATTGTAAGAGAAAGAATGTTGAATTGAAGAGTCAGAATGGTGAGATAGTTCGAATTGAGTCTAGTGATATGAAAGGATTACCAGTTGTTGTATCTGTGATGAAAGCTATGAACTATGTGAGAAAGGGCTGTGAAGCTTATTTGGCATATGTGATTGATACAAAAGTGTTGAAAAGGAAAGTTGAATTTGTGCCTGTAATATGTGAGTTTCCAGATGTGTTTCCAAAAGAGTTACTAGGGTTACCTCTGATTAGAGAAGTTGAATTTGATATTGAGTTAGTACCGGGAACTGCTCCTATTTCGATAGCTCCATATAGAATGGCACCAACAGAATTGAAAGAGTTGAAATCTCAGTTGCAAGAATTGACCGATAAAGGATTTGCACGACCTAGTTTTTCACCCTGGGGAGCTCCTATATTATTTGTGAAAAGAAAGATGGAATTATGAGAATGTGTATTGATTATCAACAATTGAACAAAGTGACGATAAAGAACAAATATCCGTTACCTCGGATCGATGATTTGTTTGATCAATTTGAAAGAGCTCTGATTTTTCTAAGATAGATTTGTGATCGGGCTACTATCAGTTGAGAGTTAAAGAATCCGATGTACCAAAAACTACATTCAAAACGAGGTATGGACATTACGAATTCTTAATGATGCCTTTTGGACTAACAAATGCCCCTGCAGTATTTATGGACTTGATGAATCAAATATTCAGACTGTATTTGGATCACTTCGTGGTGGTATTCATTGATGATATTTTGATCTATTCGTGTGATGAGATGCAACATGCCGAGCATTTGAGAATCGTGCTACAAACTCTGCATGAGAAACAGTTGTATGCAAAGTTTAGCAAGTGTGAATTTTGTTTGCATGAGGTCAGTTTTCTGGGGCATATTGTATCTGCTGCTGAGATATGAGTCGATCCGCATAAAATCTCTGCTATTTTGGAATGGAAGCCTCCGAGAAATGTGTCTGAAGTCTGTAGTTTTCTAGGACTAGAAGGA
The DNA here is from genome assembly GCA_025506655.1 of Gossypium rotundifolium. Lineage (NCBI taxonomy): Eukaryota > Viridiplantae > Streptophyta > Magnoliopsida > Malvales > Malvaceae > Gossypium > Gossypium rotundifolium. The sequence continues at coordinate 42,973,834 of CP106731.1, read as the reverse complement.
TATTATAGACGATTTGTGAAAGGTTTCTCGATGATTTCAACTCCATTGAAAAAGTTGTTGTAAAATGATGTTAGATTCGAGTGGTCAGAAAAGTGTCAACAGAGTTTTGAACAGTTGAAAGTGTTATTAACAGAAGCACCAGTGTTGATTCAACCTGAATCAGGCAAAGAGTTTATAGTTTATAGTGATGCATCGTTGAATGGTTTGGGCTGTGTACTAATGCAAGAAGGAAAAGTCATCGCTTATGCTTCGAGATAGCTAAAACCACATGAAAAGAATTATCCAATGTATGATCTTGAATTGGCTGCGATTGTATTTGTATTGAAGATTTGGCGTCACTATTTATTCGGTAAAAAATGTCATATTTATACTGATCATAAGAGCTTAAAGTATTTGATGACTCAGAAAGATTTGAACTTGTGACAGAGAAGATGGTTAGAATTGTTGAAAGACTATGAACTTGTGATAGATTACCACCCGAGTAAAGCTAATGTTGTGGCTGATGCTTTGAGTCAGAAATCGTTATATACCTTAAGAGCTATGAGTAATCAGATGGATCTGTGTGATGATGATGCGGTTGTAGCTGAATTGAAAGTAAAACCATTATTTTTACAACAGATATGTGAGACTCAGAAGATTGATAATGAGTTGTTAGCAAAAAGAGTTTAATGTAATTCGAATGCAGAATCAAAATTTCGAGTTGATAGTAATGATTGTTTGAGATTCAGAGATCGAATTTGCGTTCTGAGAAATTCAGAGTTGATTCATATGATTTTGACTGAAGCTCACAATAGTCATTTGATTTGTACATCAAGAATCGAAAATGTATAATAATTTGAAACAATTCTATTGGTGGCATGGTATGAAGAGAGATATTTCTGACTTTGTGTCGAAATGTTTAGTTTGTCAGCAAGTTAAGGCTGAACATCAAGTTTCGTTCGGTTTATTACAACCGATTATGATTCCTGAGTGGAAATGAGAGAGGATCACGATAGACTTTGTGCCAGGTTTGCCCTTATCTCCGAGCAAGAAAGATGCAATCTGGGTGATAGTTGATAGATTGACGAAATCAGCTCACTTCATTCCGGTGAGAACTGATTATTCTTTAGATAAGTTGGCTGAATTGTATATCAATGAGATTGTGAGATTACATGGAGTATCGCTATCTATTGTGTCTGATAGAGATCTGAGAGTTACCTCGCGATTTTGGAAGAAATTGCAAGATGCTTTAGGCACAAAATTGCATTTCAGTACTGCTTTTCATCCGCAAACAGATGGTCAATCCTAACGAATCATTCAGATTCTTGAAGACATGCTGAGATGTTGCATACTTGAATTTGAAAGCACGTGGGAAAGGCATTTATCATTGATTGAGTTTGTGTATAACAATAGTTTTCAGTCTAGTATTAAAATGACACCATATGAGGTTCTTTACGGTCGAAAGTGTTGAACTCTATTGTATTGGACCGAGCTAAGTGAGAACAAGGTTCACGGGGTTGATCTTATAAAAGAGACTGAGCAAAACGTGAAAGTAATTCGTGACAGTTTGAAAGCAGCCTCAGATCGTCAGAAGTCTTATGCATATTTGAAATGAAAGGATATTGAATTTGAGGTTGGTGATAAAGTGTTTCTGAAAGTATCTCCGTGGAAGAAAATACTTCGATTTGGCAAAAAGGGCAAGTTGAGTTCGAGGTTCATTGGACCGTATGAGATCATTGAACGAGTTGGACCAATTGCTTATAGATTAAGATTACCATCTGAGTTAGAAAAGATCCATAATGTGCTTCATGTGTCAATGCTTCGACGGTACAGATCAGATCTGTCTCATGTGATTGCTCCTTCTGAGGTTGAGATTCAGCCAGATTTGCCATATAGTGAAGAACCGATCTGAATTTTGGCACGAGAGACCAAAGAGTTGAGAAACAAAAGAATTTCCTTAGTGAAGGTATTGTGGCACAAACACAGAATTGAAGAGGCTACGTGGGAACCTGAGAACATTATGAGAGAGCAACATCCACAACTATTTACTGGTAAGATTTTCGGGGACGAAAATCCCTAAGGGGGGAGAGTTGTAACAACCCAATTTAGACCCTAGTCGGAACAATGGTTTGAGACCACAAATTCGAGGTCGTAAAAAAATATTTTTATGATATTTTTTGTGTGAATGATATGCGACATAGCCTGTGTGAAAATTCTGTGTGATGATTTGATCGTTTTAATGTCGAATTAAGAGAAAGGACTTAATCGCAAAAAGAGTAAAAGCTATGTGCTGATTTATAAGTATCTAAGTATTGTTGTCTTTTAAACATGGAGGCTTTATGATGCAATTAAACCATTTTGTATTTAGTGGATGACTAAATGACATATTAGCCTTAATGTATATTTGTTTTATATGGTTATTAAAAGGTTAATTTGGTAAAGTGATAATTATGTTTAATATGTTATAATAAAACATGAAAATAGTCATTTAGTTATCATCATTGGCTGAATATTAGCAAGAGAAGAAAAGGAAAAGAAAACAAGGGTTCGACATGTTTTGATCTTGATTCAAGGTTAGTTTTTAATCGGATTTTGATAATTTCTACGTTTTTGTGATCATTGCTTTGTGCTCTACAAAACCCATGCTTGAATTTTGAGTATTGATGATGTTTGTGTGAGATGCCATTGATGCTATATTGAGCTTTGTGATGATTTTTGGTGTTAAATGAAAGATATGAGTTAGATGAACATACTTTGTTCTTGAAGTTTTGATGAATTTAACTAATTAGGGCTAAATTGAGAAAATGGAAAGTTGAGGGACTAAATAGAAAATTTGATAAAATATTTGGACTTATATAATCCCTAGAGAGGTTCGGCCAAGCATGTGAATGTGTGGAATTTGTGAATTTGATGATCTTGTGAGATAGGGACTAAAGTGTCAAAATGTGAAAATGTGAGGGTTAATTTGTAAAATACCCTAAATATGTGTGTGTGGACTAAATGATTGAATTGATGATTGAATGGATTGAATTTGAATGTGTATAGACCAAGAGGGAGAGGTTCAGATCGAGATCGAGGCAAAGATAAAGTGCTCAATTAATCGACCGTATCGATAGTTTGACGTCCGAGGTAAGTTCGGATATAATACTAGTTGTAAACTTTATCTATGTGATATAAATTGAATGGATGTATATGTATCTATGAGATTTGAAATGCTATGTGCTTAATTGAGATAAAGGGGCACTAAGTGTGCGAAAATTTAAGCGAGAAAGAGATGATTGGCACTGTGTGTGCGACAAGATAGAAGCTTCGGCTTATCGACTTGGCACTGTGTCTGCGATATCGATATAAGTTCGGTTTAATGTATTGGAACTAAGTGTGTGGTGATGAATACATTTTAGTTATGAAATTGGCACTAAGTGTGCAAATAAATCAAAGGATTAGCAAAGGTTGAAGGAGAGGTAATATCGAACAATTGAGTAGCATAAATGGTAATCAACTATGTGTTGATCAAGGTACGTTTAAACCTATGTGGTTGATGATAGATTTAAGAGTTGAATGGATAGATAATTGGGTATGTGGTTGAGATTGATAATGTGCCTAGTTGTGCCTTTATCTATGTGATGATATATGCATATATACATATTGATGTTGTATTATTGGGTAATATGTATTATGTTACGAACTTACTAAGCTTTGGAAATCTTATTGTGTGATTTGTTTCTCTGCCTTGCAGTGTCCGTAAAGCTAGCTCGGATCCGGGATCGATAGCTTCTCAATCACACTATCGGCATTCTATTTTGGTACTTTTGAAAAGATGTATATAGCTGGAATATGGCATGTATAGGCTAGTTAATTGAATCAAGTTTGAGATTTGTAATTAGCCATGAGATGTGGCTAGATTTGTGATAGGTTTGGCATGAATGAACGTGGTATGTATATGATGCATCTTTTGGCATGATTTGTAGATTGATGAATTTGCTATTGAATGGTAACTTTGTGTTGATAAATGTTAGTAGGGGTAGTGAGATTGGGAATGAATTATGCTTGTGATAGAAAAAGTATTGGTATTGAATTGGGTATGATTAGAGTTGGTATTGATTGCATGTTTTGAATTGTAAATTGGTATGCTTTTATATGGCAATATGTGCATGAGATGTTTGGTTGATTGGCTTGTAGGTTTGACCCTAAGTGGGTGGCATGTTTGCCTTGCAAAAATGGCCTGAAATGTCACACGGTTGGGGCACACGGGCGTGCCTTAGACCGTGGGTAAATTGGTAGAATGTGGCTTAAACTGCACACAGCCTAGACACGGGGGTGTCATCTAACCGTGGTGTACAAGTCAGTAGCTAGCCTTATTAGTACATGGCCATGGCATGGGCGTGCCTACAGGTCGTGCGAGAAATGGCAGTATATGACCTTATAGGACACGACCTTAGCACACGGACGTGCTTGTTAGCCGTGTTGATTTTGGCAGTATGTAACCACGGGGAGGTCACACGGGTGTGTCATGTAGCCGTGGGAAAGGTATGGCCTACCCCACGGGCGTGTCTCCCCTATATTCTAGAAATGTTTCAATTTTTCATGAAATTTTATGTGTTTCGATTTAGTCCCAACTCGGTTTATAAGCATGCTTAGGGTCTTGATGACTCGTTTAAGGGACACTATGATTGTATATGAATGTGTTTGATGATGATTGACTTTGTGTCGACATTTAGAGGTTGAATGTTTTGATTGATCGATAATACCTCTTAATCCTATTCCGGCGATGGTTTCGGGTTAGGGGTGTTACATTAAATGTTCTAGGTGTGTGTGTGAGGGATCCCAAGTTCAAGCCCTACCTTTGGCAAATTTTGGTATTTTTTATTTCTGCCCTAGACTTTGTGTTTGGGGAGTGGGCTTATATTAATTATTTGTAGAAGCATATCAGAATGAGCCTGCTAGCTCGAGTGGTAAGGGAGTCTGTGTGTTGGTGTGATGGAGGTCCTATGTTCGAATCCCTGCATGAGCGTGGGTATTATTTTTGCTCAGCTTTGTGATAGAGTGCTAGTTGTAGTAGAATTTTGAGTAGTGGGTGGTTATGATTGTGAGGTAGTGGGATTTGGGTAAATCTGTTTCCCAAAAACTTCTCCTGGAAAAAAAACCAACATCTCTCCCTCTCTTTCTCTACAATCTTTTTCTTTACTTTCTTGTGTATTCTCTCATCTTTCTATCTTTTATTTTAGGCAAAATCGAGTTTTAATCTCGTTGTTCGGTTCAAGGTATTGCACATTGATAAGTAGGCATAGATTGTTTAGCTTGAATAAGAGTTTCTTTTTATTTGATTCTTGAATTTTTGATTCTTTTCGTTGGAATCTTATAGGCTATTTTGGAAACAGTAAATCAGGACGTGAGGGGATCTTCTTGTGTGGAAACATGATCAAATCGTTTAGGGGTGTTGGGGTAAGTGTCTGAAGGTGGATTAATGTTGTTATCGGTTTTGTCATTTCGTTTCAAACGTGTAATAAGTCTATTTCTGAATGTTGGTACACTAATTTTTAGGTTCTGGAGTGTTCATGATTACAATAGCATTGGAAACGTACCAGGTGTGTACCCGTGTGGTAGGCCATGTGCGACAACACGGTCGTGTGATGACGAAGGCCAGGCCGTACATACGACACGGCCGTGTGATGGCCGGAGTGTGGCTGTGTGGGCCACAAGGGCTAGACCAAATTGGGCGTGTGGGCCACACGGGGGTGTAATATCTGGGCCAGGCCGTGTGATCCACACGGGCGAGGCCAATCTGGGCGTGTGGGGCTATTATACTGAAATTTTTTGTAAGGTCACATGGGTTGTTCTAATCGACTGTGGGCCTACCATAGGGTCGGTAAACATTATCTAACCCTAAAACCAAGAAATGTGTTAGACTGTGATATGATTATGAGTATGCCTATGATTGTATATCTGCTATCTGTTTATAAAAGCATGTTAAGTATGATTTGTCAGTTAATTCTGTATGTATGATTTGATACTGTGATTGAGGTGGGATGTTATATTTATGTTGGAGGAAGTGTTCTGAAAGGCAAATTATGCCTAATATCTGGCAGCATAGCTGCATTATATCTGATATGTGCCGCAGGTACAGCGTGGTGTGTAGGGCTGGGTGGGTGTTTTAAACCTCACATGGTATGTAGGGATGGTCGGAGATGGTGTGTAGAGGCTGGGGGTAGGATTCTGTTATCTGATTGCATGACTATAACTGTAACTGTATCTAAAATGGGCTTTGGCTAGAATCTGTATCTGTATCTAATATGGGCTCAGACCGGATTGTGAATCTATTTGATTGTGATGGTCTGTATGTATACATGCTTAAATCTGCTGGGTTACACACTGAGTTTACATATACTCACCCCCTTTTCTGTTTTTCTGTACAGGTAACCCACAGTCTTAGACGGGTCGGTGTAGTGAAGGACTCGACAGTGACCACTTATTTTACCATTTTGTTTTGTTTGGGTTATTAAGTTTTGGTTTTGGAGTTGTATTTCTGGGACTTTCTAAACTCTTTTAAACTATTGGGTTTTGGTTTTGGTTTTATTTTTGGATTTAACATGCTTATTGTTATGATGTTTTACTTAAAACATGACCTTCTAAAAATGCAAACTGTTTTCCTTAAACACGATGATTTTTATTTTCTAAAAGCTTTCGCTAAAATAATAAGTTTTAAGGAAATTCGACTAAATGAGCATATGTTTTGATGTAAATGAAAGAAATTAAAATTTTTGTTGAGTTAGCTCTGTTTTGAAAATCCTTTCCATGTGACTCCACCAAATTCAGCCATAACATCTAGGCCGGGTTTGGGGGCGTTACAAAAATATTTATGAAATGGTAAATTGATGTACAATGAGTTGAGTATGCTTGTGATTGGTTATTAGATGTTTTGGTATATGTTTTGAAAAAGGTTTTATGCAGTTTTATGTGTCCTTTGATCACCAATTAGGCTATTGATATAGTTTGGCATGAACTAGACACCAAATGACATATTTTGTACCATACGGGCAGGCACACAGCCGTGTAACACACATGGGTTGGTGACACGATTGTGTGGTCATTGAAATGTAGAAGACTTCGGAACCACATGGTTTTCGTTTGTTTCACGGTCTGGCCACATGATTATGTGTCACACATGGGTTGATAACACGATCATGTGACTATTGGAAGAATTTATCAATATTGGTCTACACGGTTGTAGTGAGTTACATAGCTTGGGCATGCGGCCAGGTGACCATTGTTTTGCAAAATTTTCATTTTCTAGTTTAGTCCTTTTTTATTCTTAGGGAAACTCAAGAGCTTTCATAAGCTCATTTGAGGTTTGGTTTTGATTGTAATTCGTATGATGTATGAAATTATAATATATTTTATTGTTTAATGAAATTTTAAAGCTTGATTTGTATGTGATCTGTTTTGATAACTGTAGTAGCATTCCGTAACTTAGGTCTGATAGCTAGACTGGGTAAAGGGTGTTATATTTAATGGTATTAGAGCTACGATTTAGTTGATTCTAGGATTTAATGTAGCGCATATCAAGTCTAGAAATTACATAACATGATAACCTGTGATAATGTGATGTTTTATGATCTGATTTGACCTTGTTTTCGGGTCAGTCGAGTCAAATTATGATGTCACTTCTGAGGTATATAGTAATGTCCCGACTTTCAAATAGAGAGTGAGTCATAGTATACTGGTTTTGCCGATGTCTGTGAATGAAACAAAAAATGCCTTCTTTGGTATGATGAGTTAGTTGTTTAATGAGTTCATGTGAACCAATCTTGTGGCTCCACCACCCCTGTTGTGCCTCCTGTGGTATCCCTTGGACCTCAAGGTTCAAACCTAGTAAACACTCACATGCTTCCAATAGATAAAACTAAAAAGTGTGGGGCTGAAGATTTTCGTGTAAAGACGAAAGGTGATTCGGCTAGGGTCGAATACTGGTTAGAGAATACATAGAGTGTCTTCAACGAAATAGCTTGTACCCCTAATGATTGTCTGAAATGTGCAATATCTTTGTTAAAAGATGAAGCTTACTAGTGGTGGTCCATGTTATAGAAATTGTATCGAAGGACCAAGTAAATTGGGACTTTTTTCGATCTAGATTTTAGAAAAATTACGTCAAAAAATTGTATTTGGAGAAGAAAAAAAGAGAGTTTCTAGAGCTGAAACAAGGAAATCGATCTGTGGCTGAGTATGAATGAGAATTTGTTTGGCTTTGTAAATATGCTTGGAAAATTGTACAGACAAAAGTTAAGATGTGCATCCGCTTCGAGGATGGATTGAATAATGAAATTCGAATGTTAGTTGAAGCTTTAAAATTGAGGGAATTTGTGGCTTTTTCTAAACGGGCCCAAAAGATGGAGCATATTTGCAATGAAAAAAAGCTGGCTAAGTTAAAGCTTAGGGATTCCGAGAGATGTAGCATGCTCAAGTCGTCTTCAACCCCACTGCCTAAGCAAACCAGAGATTTCAAAATCAATCTTTTGCTTCTATAGAAAATCTGAGAAGATGTGTTCAGGCAGAACTACCCGAAGCCTCAGGCTATATCCGTAGCTAGTGTTGACAATGTTGGGAATTTGAATGTACCAGTTTGTAAGTACTGTAGTAAGTACCATCCTAGTAAATGTTGAGTAAAAATGGGATCCTATATTTTGATGTGGTTCCTCAGAACATTTTCTAAAAGATTGTCCAAAAGGATCTGGTATTGCCAGAGATCAAATTGTAAAGCCTGTGTCCATTCGTTAAGAGGGAGACGACCCAAAACAATAGTAATACTGGGACTAGTCAAGGTATAACCTTAGATACTATTGTGAGATTAGAAGCCAGGGCAATTGCCAAAGCTTATGCTATTCGAACCTGGGAGGAAGTTTTTGCCCCTGATGTTATTGTTGGTACCTTTTCTTATTGTTATTGTATATGCATTAATTGAACCTAGGTCAACACACTAATATATATGCACTGATTTATTAATTAAAAAGAACTTAGCAGTAAAACCGATTCAATTTGATGTTAGAGTAACTCATTTTTCAAGTCAAAGTGTCATAGTTAATATGATATGTAAAGAGTCCCATTGATAATTCATGTAACACCCCTTACCCGTATTCGATGCTGGAATAGGATACGAGGCATTACCAGACTTATACGCAAGCAATCATTCAAGACCGAGACATGGATTTCCACTCGAATTTAAAACTTTTCATAAACATTCATATCGTCCCTTAAACGGGCCTACGAGGCCCAAAACATACATTAGGAGTGGTTCGGGACTAAATTGAGAACTTTGAAAACTTTTGGGAAACTTAGAAAATTTTTCATGAAAAAAGTCCACACGCCCGTGTGGGTGAAGGGAGACACCCGTGTGACATATCACATGCCCGTGCTTCAGGCTATGTCCAAAATAGGAGACATTCTGTTTATGACATCATCAACTAATAAAGTCACATGACCCAGGCACACACTCGTGTCTTTAGGCCGTGTGGCAAATTAAATTTCGAAAATCAAGTGCAGACTTCACACGACCTGGGCACATGCCCATGTCCTATGGCCGTGTCTCTCACACGGCCGAGACACATGCCTATGTTTCGTGTCCGTGTATTTACTACTGGGCATTCTGTTTCTCAAAACTAAGGTGCAGGGGACATACGGTCAGAACACACGCCCTTGGGGCAAGCCGTGTCTAACACACGACTTAGACACATGACCGTGTGTCTACCCGTGTGGACAAATTTGAGGCTATTTTCCAAGGTATTTGTCACCCTCAATAACACATGCACACTTACACATCTCAATGACATCTATTATGGCATAAATAAGCACTTAAACATTCATAAACAAGGCTCATACATGGCAACTCCTTATCAGTTTATACTTGCTTAAGACTCCATATAATGACAAATCCAATTTTACTAACTCATATACAAATAAGCATCATTCCCTAGATTGCATGCATGCATTTTCATACCAACATATACACACACAAAACTACCATCCTTTATCCAACTCAAGTTTAGTAAACCACATGCAACACATCATCATACGACCATCAATAACCATAGGCCACATCATAATGACATTGGCACATGCATGCATATATGAATAGGTTTACAACCTAATAATCAATATGAGCCACATCCCATCGCCTTTTACAAAATGAATCAAATATCATCATAAGCCAACACATTTGGCTAAACCAATATGACATATAACAAAAAGACCAAGTCCCTATACATGCCATACTCAAAATGTTGAGACTAACTATACCCAAAAGTTCCAATTGATAGTGTGATCGAGTCTCCGATGTCCTTCGATCCCCGAGCTAGCTTGGCGATACTATAAGAAAATGGAAAAGAAAGGGGAGTAAGCATAAAGCTTAGTAAGTCTACATGTAAATAATTACAACATTAACCATGCATTATTGTACACATAACATAATATAATTTATCACAATGTCATCAAGTATCATAGATACATTTTAAATCGTGTCATTTACATAATTTGCAATAGAACTCGTGATCATGATTCATTCATTCACTTCTTACCAAGGTCTCATTGATTTATAATCTCAATAATTATGAGCTTTGTGTACATAGCTGTACCCTTTCAACATGATCATACCTCCTCATTTTGTTGACATAATCTTTGGGTTACCCGTTAAGCCACTTGGAATACTAAAGGATACTCGGGAATCACATACACATAGAATCATACTAATGCCATATCCCAGATATGGTCTTACACAGAACACATATCGATGCCTATAGCCCAGCTATGGTCTTACATGATTCTCATATCGATGCCTTGTCCCAGACATGGTCTTACACGAAGTCTCATAACGATGCTATATCCCAGATATGGTCTTATACGTAAACTCATAACCCTAATGTCATGACATCTGTATTCTAACTATTCCTAATATTCAACCGGGATTTCGAGCTACCAAATCTTCATCGAATCGTCATCAAGTCAACATTAATCAAATCCACAAAGGCAATTTTACAATTCATGCAATATTAAAGCATTAAATACCTAATAATGAAATGTTGCATTATTTACATACGAACTTACCACGGTACCAAAATATAGCTAACTATTTGATTTAGTCCATAACCTTGTTCTTTCCTCGGTTTAGGTCCAGACTCTATTTTTCTTGATCTATAATAGCAAATTTAGCTTATTTAATAATCACATTACTAATTTCAGTCCAAAATTCATATTATGGCAAAATTAAATTTTCCCCTAAACTTTGACAAATTTATATTTTTGCCCCTAGGCTCGAAAAATGAAATCTAATTCAATTTCTTCGATTTCAAAGCCTAGCCAAACCTCTTTTATACTTATAGCAGTCCACAATTTTCATTTAATCACACTTTTACACACATTTTGAATTTTTTTACAAATAGGTCCTTTTGTCAATTTTCACCAAAAATCACCTAGAAAAAGTTGTTTACCTAACATTAAACTTGCATAATCTACCATTAGACATCAAAATACATGCATGTCACACATGGGTAAATTTTTAAATATGAACCATACTTCAAAATAATAGTAGAAATAGGTAAAACGGGTGATAACGATCTCAAAAACATAATGGGCATTAAAAACGGGGCTAGGATGCACTTACTATCAAGCTTGAAAGATGACAAAACCCTAGGTATGGTGAGCTTGAGATTTTTGCCAAGGTTGAAGAAGATGGACACAAATTTGACTTGATTTTCCCTTTTTATTCTTTTATTTATCAAATGGCCAAAATGCCCTTAATGCCTTTCTTTTAAATTTTACATATTCATGTCCATTTTTGTCCATAAAAGTAAAAATTGGTCAAATTGCTATTTAAGACCCTCTAATTAAAAATCCATGGCAATTTCATGCTCAAAGCTTCTAGAATGTATATTTTGCAACTTTTGCAATTTAGTCTTAAAAATCAAATTGGACACTCTATCAACAAAATTTCTTAACGAAACTTTCACACAATCATGCAAACATATCATGGACCTAAAAAAATCATAAAACAAATATTTCTACTTTAGATTTGTGGTCTCGAAACCACTATTTTGACTAGGCCCAAAATCGGGATGTTACAATTCAAGGTTGTAAATTTCCAACCAATTTGATGTTCTTACCTTTTGATGAGTTTGATATGGTACTGTATATGGACTGGTTGACATTATATGATGTTGTGGTAAATTATCGATAGAAATCGATCATTTTGAGATGTCAGAATGGTGAATTGATTACTGTGGAGTCTGATAGAACTGAAAGTACCGCCAATGTGATATTTGTGATTTCTGCACAGAAATTTATTAGAAAAAGTTATGAAGCATTTTTGGCTTACATTTTATATATTGAATGCTGAAATCAAAGGTTGATAAAGTATCGATAATTAATGAATTTACTGATGTGTTTCTAGAAGAATTACCAAGATTACTGCTAGAAAGGAAGTCAAATTTGTGATTGACTTGATACCGAATACTGCTCCAATCTTAATTGCTCTGTATAAAATGGCTCCAACTGAATTGAAAGAGTTGAAAGCACAATTGTAGAAGTTAATTGGTAGATGTTACATACGACTGAGTGTGTCACCTTGGGGTGCACTAGTCTTATTTATGAAAAAGAAAGATTAATCGATGAAGCTGTGTATCGACTACAGGAAGTTAAACAAGGTCACTATAAAGAATAAGATCCATTTCCTCGTACTGATGATCTATTCGACCGATTGAAATGAGCCATCGTATTTTTGAAGATTGACATTCGATTTGAATATTATTAATTGTGCGTTAAAGAGCTTGATGTACCGAAAACTGCATTTAGAACTTGTTATAGTCACTATGAGTTCCTTGTGATGCCGTTTCGTTAGACTAATGCCCCGATTAAATTTATGGACCTAATGAATAAGATATTTCATCTGTATCTGGATAGTTTTGTTGTGATATTTACTAACGACATTCTAATAAATTCTAAGAATAAGTCCGAACAGGCTCAGCACTTGAGAACTATATTACAGACTCTGTGAGAAAAATAGTTATATACAAAGTTCAGTAAGTGTGAATTTTGGTTCAAAGAGGTTGGATTTCTAGGACATGTGATTTCTGCGAAAGGTATTCGGGTTGATCCGAATAAAATATCTGTGATTGTGAATTGGAAACCTTCGAGAAATGTTTTAGAAATACATAGTTTTTTGGATTTGGCAAGGTATTACAAACAGTTCATTATGGATTTTTGACGACTGCTTTACTGTTGACAAAGCTGTTACAAAAAAAATGTTGATTTTATCTAGTAAGAGAAGTGCCAACATAGTTTTGATCAGTTGAGGCCTTATTGAAAATAGCTTCAGTTCTAACTTAGCTTGAATGCGTAAAAGAATTTGTTGTTTTTAGTGATGCTTCACTGAACGGTTTGGATTGTGTAATGATAAAAGATAGTAAAGTTATTGCTTATACTTCTTAGCGATTGAAACCAAATGAGAAGAATTATCCAACATATTATCTGAAATTGGAACCCGTTGCTTTTTCTCTGAGAATTTGGCAGCATTACTTATTCAGCAAGAAATGTCACATATTCACTAATAAAAAAAGTATGAAATATCTAATGACTTAGAAATAATAGAACTTGAGATAGCGCAAATGGATTGTGTAACACCTCTAACCCGTAACCGTCACTAGATTAGGGTTAAGAGGCATTACTAATCAATTCCGAACATTTCATACCATTTCAAAACCAAACATGTCAATTTACAATCATATAGTCCCTTATATAGGCCAACTAAACCTTTAACATGCTTTAAAATATGGCTAGGACAAAACCGAACACACATAAAAATTTTGAAAATTCAAACATTTTTCTAAGTTACAGAGTCCGTGTGCCTCACATGGCCTTGGACACGCGTGTGTCTAAGTAGTGGCAAAACAGGGCATACCTACTGACTTGACCACACGGCCTGAGACACGCTGTGTGCCTCACCCGTGGTCGAAATTGACTTGCACCTTGCCCGTGGTCGAGTCTGACTTGCATCAATTTACCAACTTAAACAACACGGTTGAGCCACACGTCCGTGTGCTCAACTGCGTGGGCAATTATAGGCCATTTTCAAGGCCAAACTTTCCTCCCACACATTGAATCACTTACAATCACAAACCAATACAAATTCATGCCTCAAAATGGAACCAAACATACCAATTCAAGCACTAATTCATCATCAACTATACCATCCTTAATCATATTCAATCTCATCTCAATTAAGTCCATCTAAATATCAATTTCACAACCTAAATTACATAAACAAGCATTATGACATTCATCTCAGAAATCTACATTTAAACCTCATTTCTCAACAACTAATTTCAATATGAAACATACCATGTTCATCACTCATTAATTCATACCATAATCATCATTTACATAGCTCACACATAATAACCAAAATAATCTAACTTCTAAGCCATATCACATGGCAAGGTCCAACATCTCAAAATACATCATATTTACTAGCCTATACATGCCACATACCAAACATGTACATCTTTCAAAAGTACTGAAATAGAAAGCCGATAGTGTGATAGAGCCGCTGATGATCCCCGGATCCGAGCTAGTTTACTGAAATAGTAAAACAGAGAAACATATCACACAGTAAACTCAAAAGCTTAGTAAGTTCGTACTATAATACATATTACTCAATAATGCAACATTAATTCATAATTAAACCATCACATAGATAGATTCACAACTAATCACAATATCATCCTCAATCATATATTCATATATTTATCTATTCAACCTTGAACAATATCATCAACCACTTAGGTTTGAAACATACCTTTGCCAACACTTAGTTGACTAATGTTCTTGTTAATCAATGCTCGATATTAACCTTATTCACTGTTCACTATCTCTTCAATTCAATTGCACACTAAGTGACCAATTCATAGTCGAAACTGAAATAACATCGCACACTTAGTGCTTTGATTCAAAGCCGAATCTTAAATAACATCGCACACTTAGTGCCTCAATACAAATCTGAATGTATTTCAGTATCACAAAGCCGAAGCTTCCATTATTTCGCACACACAGTGCTAATCATCTCGGTCGCATTTCCAAATACGCACACTTAGTGCCACATAACTCAATTCCTCACATAACATTTATAATTCAATAATCTCATATCTAATAGTTTCATAACATTTAAACATAGTTAAGTACATGTATTATATCCGAACTTACCTCGGACGTCGAAATACTGAGACTAGTCGGTCAATTGAATACTTTGTCTTTACCTCGGTCTCGATCCGAATCTCTCCTTTCTTGTTCTATACATATTCAAATTTAACTTATTCAATCACCAATTCATTCAATTTAGTCCACACACACATATTTAAGGCATTTTACAAAATAGCCCTCACATTTTCACATTTCGACACTTTAGTCCCTAATTCATTAAATCACAAAATACATAAAATTTCTATTCACATATGCTTAGCCGAATTTTCACTATGCTCATACAAGTCCATATATTTCATTTATTTTACATTTTAGTCCTTCAATTTCTTATTTTTACAATTTAGCCCAAATTACTCAATTTCACCAAAAACTCAAAGACAAAACATATTAATCTTTCACATATTTTTCATATTTCATCATCAACTATCACAAAGCTCAAGCATTCATCAATGGCATATCTCAAAATCACCATCAAATTCTAAAATTCAAGCATGGGTTAGAAAGAACATGAAGCAATGATCACAAAAACGTAGAAATCACTAAAAACTGAGCTTAAAACATATCTCAATTAAGCTATGAATGTGCCAAAACCTAAAATACTTCAATGGCTATTCCTTTCTTCAATATTCAGTGGAAACATGCATGAAAAAGATGAGCATTTGGCTTTGTTTTATTTATTATTAACTTAATTTACATTTTACCATTTTACCCATAGTTTAAAACATTATAATTCATTCATTTAATGGCCATTTATGTCCATTTCCACTACCAAAGGGCTAATTGCCACATAAGAACTTCCCATTTAATAAGCCATGCAAATAGACACTTCAACAATCAGCACACAACTTTTATATTTTATGCGATTAAGTTCTTTTTCACAATTCGACACACAGTCGATAAAATTTTCACACGGAACTTTCACACAGGCTAAACCACATATAAAAAAATAAAAAATAATATTAAAATATTTTTTTGACCTCGAATTTGTGGTCTCGAAACAACTATTCTAACTAAGGTCTAAACCGGGCTATTACAACTCTCCCCCTTATGGATTTTTGTCCCCAAAAATCTTACCAGTGAATATGTTTAAATATTTCTCTCTCATAATATCTTCAGGCCCCCATGTAGCCTCTTCTACTCTGTGTTTATGGCACAATACTTTTAGCAAAGGCATTCTTTTGTTTCTCAGCTCTTTGATCTCACATGCCAGAATTTGGATCAATTCTTCACTATATGAAAAATCTGACTGAATTTCAACCTCAATAGGAGCAATCACATGCAATGGATCAGATCTGTATCGTCGAAGCATCGTTACGTGGAACAAATTATGAATTTTCTCTAATTCAGGTGGCAACAACAATCTATAAGCAATTGGCCCTATTCGTTCAATAATCTCATACGGCCCGATGAATCTCGGACTCAGCTTGCCTTTTTGGCTAAATCGAAGTATTTTCTTCCACGGAGACACTTTCAAAAACACTTTGTCACCAACTTCAAATTCAATATCTTTTCGTTTCAAATCTGCATATGACTTTTGATGATCTGAAGCCACTTTCAAACTGTCATGAATCACTTTCACTTTCTGCTCAGTTTCTTTTATCAAATCAACCACGTGAATCTTATTCTCACTAAACTCAGTCCAATATAATAGAGTTTGACATTTTCGACCGTAAAGAGCCTCATACGATGCCATTTTGATACTATATTGAAATAGTTGTTGTATGCAAATTCAATCAACGAAAAATGTTTTTCCCATGTACTTTCAAATTCAAGAATGCAGCATCTCCACATATCTTCAATAACTTGAATGATCCGTTCAGATTGTCCATCCATTTGAGGATGAAATGTAGTACTGAAATGTAACTTTGTGCCTAAACCCTTTTGCAAGTTCTTCCAAAATCGTGAAGTAAATCTTGGATCTCTGTTAGATACAATAGATAGTGGTACCCCATGTAATGGCACAATCTCAGCAATATACAATCCGACTAACTTATCAAGTGAATAATTTGTTCTTACCAAAATGAAATGAGCTAATTTCGTCAATCTATCAACTATCACCCAGATTGCATCTTTCTTTCCTAGTTATAAAGGCAGTCCTGACACAAAGTCCATCGTGATTCTTTTCTATTTCCACTTAGGAATCATAATCGATTATAACAAAAGGACGTAACCTGATGTTCAGCTTTAACTTGCTAACAAACTAAGCATATCGAAACAAACTCTGAGATGTCCCGTTTCATACCATGCCACCAATAAAATTATTTTAAATCATTGTACATTTTTGTACTTCACGGATGAACAGCCAAATGACTATTGTGAGATTCATTCAAAATCAACTGAATCAATTCTGAATTCCTCAGTACACAAATTCGATCTCCAAATCTTAAGCAATCATCACTATCAACTAGAAATTTTGAATCAGAATTCATATCACATTGAGCTCATTTTGATATCATCTCATCATCACTTTTTTGGGCATCACATATCTGATGTATAAACATCGGCTTTACTTTCAACTTAGCCAAAATTGCACCACCATCACATATATCTACCTGGGTACTCATTACTCGCAAAGCACATATAAACTTTCAGCTCAAGGCATCAGGAACGACATTAGCTTTACCCGGATGATAATCAATTACTAACTCATAGTCTTTCAACAATTCTAACCATCTTCTTTTCGTAAATTCAATTCTTTCTGAGTCATCAAATACTTCAAGCTCTGGTGATTAGTAAAAACATGACATTTCTTGCCAAACAAATAGTGACGCCAAATCTTCAATGCAAACACAATCGCAACTAGCTCAAGATCGTGCGTTGGATAGTTCTTTTCATGTGGCTTTACTTGTCTCAAAGCATAAGTGATGACTTTGCCTTCTTGCATCAATACACAACGCAAACTATTCAACGATGCATCACTGTAAACTATAAATTCTTTACTTGATTCAAGTTGAACTAACACTGGCGCTTCTGCTAAAAATGCTTTTAACTGCTTAAAGCTCTGTTGCCACTTTTCTGACCACTTGAATTTAACATCTTTCTGTAGCAACTTTGTCAACGGAGTCGCAATCATTGAGAAACCTTTCACAAATCGTCTATAATATCCCGCTAGTCCCAGAAAACTACGAACTTTAAACACATTTCTCGGAGGTTTCTATTCTAAAATAGCTGAGATTTTACTCGGATCAACTCGTATTCCCGCAACTGATACAATATGCCCCAGAAAACCAACCTCACGCAACCAAAACTCACATTTGCTAAATTTTGCATACAATTGCTTCTCGCAGAGTCTGTAACACAATTCTCAAATGCTCGGCATGTTGTGTCTCATCACAGGAATAAATCAGAATATCATCAATAAACACCACAACAAAGCGATCTAAGTATGGTCTGAAACTCTGATTCATCAAATCCATAAATACTACGGGACATTCGTTTATCCAAAAGGAATAACTAAGAATTCATAATGCCCGTACCTCGTTCTGAAAGCAGTCTTTGGTACATCTGATTCTTTAAACTCTCAACTAATAATAACCCGATCTCAAATCTATTTTCGAAAACACTGTAGCTCCTTTCAACTGATCAAACAAATCTTCAATACGTGGAAGGGGATACTTATTCTTTATCGTCACTTTGTTCAACTATCGGTAATCAATACACATCCTCATAGTGCCATCTTTCTTTTTCACAAACAATACAGGAGCACCCCAGGGCGAGAAACTCGGTCGTGCAAATCCTCTGTCTATCAACTATTGCAACTGAGACTTTAACTCTTTTAATTTTGTTGGTGCCATTCTATATAGAGCTATTGAAATAGGAGTCATCCTTGGCACTAAATCAATACCAAATTCGACTTCCGTATCAAAAGTTTTTCGGTAGTTCTTCAGGAAACACATATGGAAACGCACATACTACAGGTACAGATTCAACTTTCTTCTCTATCACTTTTGTATCTATCACATAAGCAAGATAGGCTTCACAACCCTTGTTCACATAATTCAAATCTTTCATCGACGATATAATAGCTGGTAACCCATTCAATTCACTAGATTTAATACGAACCATCTCACGATTCTAACTTTTCAAATCAATGCTCTTTCGTTTACAATTCACAATAGCATTATGCAAAGTGAGCCAATCCATACCTAGAATAATATCAAATTCATCAAAAGGTAGCAACATCAAATTAGCGGAAAGTAAATATCCCAAAACATCAACGGGCAATTATTGCACACTTTATCCACCAAAACACATCTGCCTAAGGGGTTTGATACTCTAATCACAAATTCAGTAGACTTAATAGGTAGAGTCTTACTTGATACTAGATTCACACACACATAGGAATGAGTAGAACTTGGATCTATCAATGCAATCACATCAGTATCAAATAGAGTAAAAGTACCAGTAATGACGTCTAGAGATAACGCTTCTTCTCGTGCACATATAACATAAGCTCGGGCAGGTGCTCTCCCCTCAGATCTCATAACTGTATCCGTAGTCCTTCTCTGACTTCCACTCACATTTTTAGTGTTTCTGGGTGGTCTACCCCTAGCTGTTGTGTTACTCGGTCTCGCACTCTAAGCATTATCTTTTTCAGCTAAATCTGGGCAATCTCAAATAAAATGGTCTCGTGGTCCACAATTGTAGCAAGTTCTATTATTGTCATCTTCCACATTTGTAGCATTCTCCAACGTGTCATCTTCCACATTGTCTACACTCAGGCTTGTTGCTTTTAAACACTACCAACACTTGATTCAATTAGAGCTTGAGTTCTTGGACCAACACTTTGTCTCGCACGGTCTCTACTCAAATGTCCAAATAAAGTATTTGATTGGTTGCTAGCATCTCTAAATCTCTTCGTCGAAGGTTGAGACGACTTACTCATTAATCTTTTTCTTTCATCTCTTGCCTCAGAATCAGTTTTCTTCTTTTCTTTATTAAACTCCTCAGCTTTGCATGCTCTTTCAACTAACACAACAAATTCATTTATGTCAAGTATTCCAACTAACAATTTAATGTCTTCATTCAACCCTTCAATGAAACATTTGCACATAGTAGCTTCAGTCGAAACACATTCTCGTACATATTGGCTCAATCTCACAAACTCCCGTTCATATGTTGTAACTACCATACGGCCCTGTTTCAGCTCTAGAAACTCTTTACGTTTCTGATTAATGAATCGTTGACTGATATACTTCTTTTAAATTCAACTTGAAAGAAGTCCCAGGTAACCTCTCTCTCGAAACCAATGAAATCAATGTTTTCCACCAATTATATGCCATATCTCTCAACAAGGAAACAACATATTTAATACATTTATCAGGAGTCAACGACATCTCATCAAACACTCTAATAGTATTCTCGAGCCAAAACTTAGCTCGCTCAGCATCATCATCTGCTGTGGCCCTAAACTCATCGCCCTGTAATTTTGAATTTTATCTACATGAGGCTTGTTCAATTTGATCAGATCTGTCACTTGTGGCACAATAGGTACTTGTGGGGGTGGAGGTTGTGGAGCAGCCGGATTCGTTCGAACGAACTCCAGAAACCACTCACTCATCATTCGAAAGAAGGCTTGCTTAGCCTCTTCCTCCTTCACTACTATCATTCTGCCTAGATGTGGCTAGCATTGTCCCTTGAGCGGAAGCATGCGTATTATTCTTAACATCATCAGCAACTGCTCGATTAGGATCCATTACTATATGAAAACACATTTTTAACTATCAAGATTCATCACACTATTGCAATTATAAATATATGACATGTATAGCTAGACTCACACGCGCTATGTTAGTCTGAGAATTGAGTAAATCGTAGCTCTGATACCAATCAAATGTAACACCCCTAACCTGTAATCGTCACCTGATTAGGGTTAAGAGGCATTACTAATCAACTATGAACATTTCATATCATTTCACAACCAAACATGTCAATTTACAATCATATAGTCCCTTATATAAGTCAACTAAACCTTCAACATGCTTTAAAATATGGACGGGACTAAACCGAACACACAAAAAATTTTGGAAGTTCAAACATTTTTCTAAGTTACAGAGGTCACACGCCCGTTTGGGTAAGCCATGTGCCTCACACGGCCTCGGACACTCCCGTGCGTCCAAGCCGTGCCAAAACAGGCATACCTACTGACTTGACCACATGGCCTGAGACACGCCTGTGTGCCTTACCCATGGTCGAAACTGACTTGCACCAGACGACCAGTCACACACCTGTGTGTCTTACCCGTGGTCGAGTTTGCCTTGCATCAATTTACCAACTTAACCAACACGATCAAGCCACACGCTCGTGTGCTCAATCGTATGGGAAATTATAGGCCATTTTCAAGGCCAAACTTGCCTCCCACACATTGAATCACTTACAATCACAAACCACTACCAATTTAGGCCTCAAAATGCAACCAAGCATACCAATTCAAGCATTAATTCATCATCAACTATACCATCCTTAATCGTACTCAATCTCATCTCAATTAAGTCCATCTAAATACCAATTTCACAACCTAAATTACATAAACAAGCATTATGACATTCATCTCATAAATCTACATTTAAACCTCATTTCTCAACAACTAATTTCAATATGAAACATACCATGTTCATCACTCATTACTTCATACCATAATAATCATTTACATAGCTCACACATAAGAACCAAAATAATCTAACTTCTAAGCCATATCACATGGCAAGGTCCAACATCTCAAAATACATCATATTTACTAGCCTATACATGCCATATACCAAACATGTACATCTTTCAAAAGTACCAAAATAGAAAGCGATAGTGTGATAGAATCGATGACGATCCCCGAATCTGAGCTAGCTTTACTGACACAGTAAAATAGAGAAACATATCACACAGTAAGCTCAAAAGCTTAGTAAGTTCGTACTATAATACATATTACTCAATAATGCAACATTAATTCATAATTAAACCATCACATAAATAGATTCACATCTAATCATAATATCATCCTCAATCATATACTCATATATTCATCTATTCAACCTTGAATAATATCATCAACCACTTAGGTTCGAAACATACCTTTTCCAATGCTTAGTTGACTAATGTTCTTGTTAATCAATGCTCAATATTACACCTTATTCACTGTTCACTATCTCTTCAATTCAATCGCACACTACGTGCCCAATTCATAGTCAAAACTGATATAACATCGCACACTTAGTGCCTCAATATAAATTCGAACGTATTTCAGTATGGCACACACAATGCCAACCACAAAGCCGAAGCTTCTATTATTTCGTACACACAGTGCTAATCATCTCGGTCACATTTCCAAATACGCACACTTAGTGCCACATAACTCAATTCCTCACATAGCATTTATAATTCAATAATCTCATATCTAATCATTTCATAACATTTAAACAAAGTTAAATACATGTATTATATCTGAACTTACCTCGGACGTCGAAATATCGAGACTAGTCGATCAATCGAATACTTTGTATTTACCTCGGTCTCAATCCGAATCTCTCCTTTCTTGGTCTATACATATTCAAATTTAACTTATTCAATCACCAATTCATTCAATTTAGTCCACACAAACATATTTAAGGCATTTTACAAAATAGCCCTCACATTTTCACATTTCGACACTTTAGTCCCTAATTTATCAAATCACAAAATACACAAAATTTATATTCACATATGCTTAGCCAAATTTTCACTATGCTCATACAAGTCTACACATTTCATTTATTTGACATTTTAGTCCTTCAATTTCCTATTTTTACAATTTAGCCCAAATTACTCAATTTCACCAAAAACTCAAAGACAAAACAAATTAATCTTTCACATATTATATTTCATCATCAACTATCACAAAGCTCAAGAATTCATCAATGGCATATCTCAAAACCACCATCAAATTCTAAAACTAATGTATGGGTTTGAAAGAACACAAAGCAACAATCACAAAAACGTAGAAATCACTAAAAACCAAGCTCAAAACATACCTCAATTAAGCTATGAATGTGTCGAAACCTAAAATAATTCAATGGCTATTCCTTTATTCAATATTCGATGGAAACATCCATGAAAAAGATGAGCATTTGGCTTTGTTTTATTTATTATTAACTTAATTTACATTTTACCATTTTACACTTAGTTTAAAACATTATAATTCATTCATTTAATGGCCATTTATGTCCATCTCCACTACCAAAGGACTAATTTTCACATAAGGACTTCCTATTTAATAAGCCATGCCAAATAGACACTTCAACAATCAGCACACAACTTTTACATTTGATGCGATTAAGTCCTTTTTCACAATTCGACACAGTCGATAAAATTTTCACACAGGATAAATCACATATAATAAACACAAAAAATAATATTAAAATTTTTTTGACCTTAAATTTGTGGTCTCGAAACCACTATTTCGACTAAGGTCTAAACCGAGTGTTACATCTTTAATTGTTGAAAGATTGTGATTTGGTAATAGATTACCATCTGGGTAAAGTTAATATAGTATTTGATGCCTTATATCGTAAGTCTTTGTTTGCGTTGAGAGCAATGAATACTTAGTTGATTCTGAAATGAGACGGTTCTATGCTGAGGACTAAACCATTATTTTTGCAAAGAATTCAGGAAATTCAAATGAATGATTTAGAGCTGCAAGAAAAATAAATGCACAGGCTATAGAGTTCAGTATAAGTGAAGACGACAATTTTTACTTTTGCAATAGGTTGTGCGTACACACTTCAACTAGTTAGCAATTTTTATCAGGTAAGTTCATATGGAGTAATTATATTTATAAGTGTATTGAATGTGCTTAAATCATGAGTTTTTATCATATAAATTTTGTTTTGAAATGGATTCAAAATTGTACAAAAAGGTGAGAAGGGATTGAATTGTAAAGAAGTGTTTGAATGTAATAAATGTGCCTGAATGAATATATGACATGATACAATTAACATGCTAATAGGATTAGTTACGCGTGTGTACGAGGTTTCCACTTCAGTGCTTATTGATTCGCACTACAATGCCTATTGTTTAGCACTTCAGTGCCTACTGATTCGCACTATGATGCTTACTGCTTAGTACTTTAGTGTTACTATTTAAGCTCTCAGGTGCCTACTGCTGGTGTGGTGTAGTCACCCGCGTATCCATATTTCTTTATTATTGTTCATCAGGATAATCTTTTAATGAAAGAAGAAATGACTGATTTATGAAATGTATTTGATTATTACAATTTGATGAACATTGTATTGAATTGATATGTATAAATCATATGGTTATATGATTTAGATTTCATGAACTCACATCACATTTTTCTAAATGTGATGTCATGAAAGTAATGCAATTAGCTTTTTTTTTTTTAATTGTATAATGAGGTAAGTTACAGTTTTAACTATGAACTTACTAAGCATGTAAATGCTTACTCTGTTTTATTTTCTGTGTTTATAGTTGGCATTTTATGAAACTCGCCTCTCAGATGGCCTAGAGCTCACATTATACAACTTAAATCTCGGTAGACTTTAAAATCCTTCTAGAATCGGTTATATGGATGTATATAGGTTTCAAATGTATAAGTGTTCATCTTGAGTGTTAATGGTTGTGGTCCATATGAATTGTTTATTCTTGAATACTTATAAATTATGTATACGTAAGTTTGACGGAAATGTGGTAAGTTAGGATTAAAGCATATGAATGGTTAAAATGAATGACATGCATATTGATGGAATTCATAAATTACAATGTTATGTTTAGGTATTAAGTGTGGTGTTTTGAGTTGATAAATTGGCATGAAATGTAAATGAATTTCTTGTATCATAATGTATGTGTATGAGCAATGGAAGCCAATATTTTGGTTTTCCTAGTGAATGGTTTGATGCATAATTGAGAGTATGAAAATGATTAAGTATTGAATGTGTACACGATTTCAATAAAAAATATGTACAAGTAGGTGAGATGATTGGTGTCAAATGAGGTATGTTAAACTTGTGTTTGTGATGGAGTTAATTGAATGTTTTGTACGTACTTGAAGAGTTTGATGAATTCATAGGTTGGCATATTTAGCATATTGTCAATTGGTGTACAACGAGTTAATTATACTTGTGATTGGTTATTAGATGTTTCGGTAATGTTTTGAAAAGGTTTTATGCAGGTTTAAGTGTCCATTTCATCATCAATTAGGCTATTGATATAGTTTGATATGAATTAGGCACCAAGTGGCATATTTTGTACCACACGCACTAATCATGACTGTGTGATAGATACGAGCTAATGACACGATCGTGTGATCATTGAAATGCATGAGACTTTCGTACCACACAGTTCCCGTTTGTCACACAGTCTGACCATACGGTCTGTGTCACACACGGGTTGGTGACACAACCATTTGACTGCTAGAAGAATTGATCAATTTTGGTCCATTATGAATCAGTAAGTTACACTGCCTGGGCACATGGTCGTGTGACCCCTATTTTGCAAAATTTTCATTATCTTTAAAATGTTTATGGTTTAGTCTTTATTTATTCCTAGGTCAACTCAAAAACTTTCGTAAGCTTGTTTGAGGTTCAATTTTGATTGTAATTCATATGATGTATGAAATTATAAGTGTTTAATGAAATGTTAAAGCTTGACTTGTTTGTGGTCTGTTCCTATAAGTGTAGTAGTGTTCTATTGCTCAGGTCCAGCGGTCGGACCGGGTAAGAGGTGCTACACCAAGCCTGCTATAAAAAGGCAATATAGAGGGAGGTTGACGATCCCACATTAAAATTCTTATGCTACATTTGGCTTTCTGTAGTGGAATAGAGCTCTAATGAAATGAAATCAAAAAAAAAAAAAAAATAGTTTGGTTGGATGGAATGAAATAGGTATTGTAATAATATTCAACTATTTGGTTCAATGAATAGATACTATAATAATATGGGAAAAATACTCAAATGACCAATATATCCTTCTAATGAATTTTAAAAATAATTTAAAACTATTTAAATTGAAAAAATACCCTTTAATAATTTTATTTTATTTATAAAACCCCAAAACATAAAAATAATAAAATATCCTTTAATATATTGATTAAAATTTATCATATTTAATATCTTGATTTATTTCAAACAACTTGACACCTGAATTCACTATCTTGATTTTAGAATAGACAACACTAATAGGAAAAAAATACAACATACATTAAAAATTTTTGCATCAATGATTCACAAATAACATACATTAAAAACTAAAAATAGAATAAAGAAACTGATACAGTGAATCATTGTAATATTCGAGAATTAGGGCTTGTGCATTTTTGCTTAATTGCATGTGCTTGTATGCCTATGTATATTATGAATGTGTTTTATGAATTTTGTGAACTTCAGAATGTAGATAAATACTTTAGAAATTATTTAATTTTAAGTTTCAAGAGGGAGCTAAGCCTAAGAGGTCTTAAGAAAATTAGTAGGGGAAATATGACACAAAAATGGGCTTGTTTAAGTGGCTTGGAGGCACCACTTAGGGGCTCAGTATGTGACGCCACAAGCAGGGTGCAAGGGCTTAGGTTCGAGCAACGTGGGAAGTAAATGAAAGAGTTTTATTTTGCTGCGGGAGTGAGCGAGTGGGCGGCGGCACTAAGGCACTAAAGGGATGAGTTTAATCTTTTTTAAAAATTCGGTTAAGATAAGGGATAAATGATGGATTATTTTTATTAATTTTAAATGAAGTGATAAGAGAAAAATAAGGGAATAGATAGGGGATGAGTGTGGCCGACATAAGGACTCCTTTGATGTGATTTTTGGCCAAGCATAGTAAGCGGGGATAGCCGAATTTCATTAAGCATTCTAGCCTCCCTTTCGTTTGCTCTTTTCTCTCCAAAGCTGTCACTTTTCTTTTTCTTTTAATTGTTCTAGCCGAAAGTTATCTTTGTTCTCCTCTGAATTCTCATTCTTTTCTTTTCCATACACGAATCACACCAAAAACTCCTCTCTTTCCTATTCGATAGCCATTACCGATTCTTCCTAGGTCCTATACTTTTCTTTTCTTTTCTTGTTAAAACTGAATCTTTCTAGTGATCATCCAAGAGCCAAAAGTTTAAACTCTTCGAACCGATTTCTCCTGCAAGCTCTTTCTGGCCGATTTCTTAAGGGTAAGATCAATTGTTATTCAATCTTCAATCTTTTCTTTTAGCCGAAATCTAGGAACTAATCCCCTTAATGTCTTTGGCTGAAACTATGAAGGATTCTTTCAGAATTTTGCTATAGTTGACTACAAGGAGGTTTCGGGATTTCAATATCCAAGGTAAGTTATGTGATATTCGGCCAAGGGCTACTTATTGTGATTTAATGTTAGAATTGGATCTAACATGAGTTTATAGGTATTTCGACAGATACCACAACCAAGGGACACTTTTCGGGATGTAGATCCACAAGGTAAGTGAACCATGATAGTCGGCCAAGGCCATAGTTAATATTGTAGATCGGTTTCTTAATTGTTCAAAAGCCGAAACTAACCAAGTCCAATGAACTAGTGTTGGCCAATTGCAAGGAACAAATATCACGAAATTTTGGGATTTGATTAGTAATCAAATCGGCGATGAAGGTAAGATTTGATTCGTTAATCCTTGATTTGATTATTTAGCGAATGGCTTTTTACCAAGTACTTAAGGTTGGCGAATGTAGGAACTAAGGATCTAAAGCATTAGATCGGGTTTTGAGATTTTAGTGGAAGCGTTAAGTGAACGGTGTGTAGCCCCACACTAAATCTTAATAGATTTACAGTAATATTTTAATATATATGTGAATGAAAGTATGTGAACATGGTTAAAGGTACCAAATTGTAATATCCCGGGTTAGAAATTGTTTTGTTGTTGCATGATATTGCATGTGTTTAGTGTCTTTGTGTTGTTGTTTGTGTAGTATCGAGGCTTAATTGTAGCCTCGGTGTATACTGAGTGAATGGGAAAATTTTGGTTTTGGGGTGTTAAGTCGGGAGCTGTTGGAGCTAGGGTATAAGGGTTTTCTTTGGTGTTTTATTGCACAAGTGAAGAGTGGCAGAGTGGCAAGGAGGAGCTTGGTGTGGCGTCATCTACGGTGAGGGAGGTCCAGAGTTCAAGTCGTAGAGCTCCCATTTTGTCACCCATTTTGGACGGCATGGAGGAAGAGGTAGAAGGCAAGTGGAATTCTACCTTGGACTAAGTCAAACCGTTCAAAAGTAAGGTGGAGAGTGATTGTAGGAGTAAGACTTGGTAAACACATTTGAAATGTGTGGAGTGGAGTGTTTGGGGGATATGGCGAATGTTGGGGAAGTGGGGAGTGTATGGCCGGTTTTGGGAAGTGGGGAGTGAGTAGGCCGAATGTTCCTTTTGGAATGTGATGCATATTCGGTCATTAGGAGACCAAACCAAACTCTTTCATTTTGGAAACACCAAAGCCGAAGTTCTAAAGAATTCTCTCATCTTTTTCTTCACTTCTTGAACCGAAATACCAAGTCTCTTTAGTTGCCAAAATTGTCTTGTTCACTTGGCTTGTGTGTAGTGAATACACTCTTGCATCTATCCTTCTTTCTTCATTTGTGTGGTGAATCGGTATCTTTTCTTCTCACACTTTCATTCATTTTCTCTTGTCATACTTGTGCCAAATCATACTACTTCTAAACCAGGTTCTCTATTTTGACTTCTCCATTACTAGTAAGTCGAAACCATATCATCTTCTTCCTCAAACTCTCATTTGCTTTTCTCAATAATCCTAGCCGAATCTTTCATTTGTGCCTTACCATTTCATTAAGCCGATTTCTTTCAAAACCGTAAGTATTTGTTCCCATCCATTTCATATAATTTTTTTTTATCTTCCATTTCAAAAGCTCTTGGTAGAATGTCCCTTTTCTCTAGGGGTTCTTGTGGTAGAATTCTTGGTGGTTGGTGTTGGGGTAAGTCCTTGGCGAATGGTCATGTTTTCTTTCTCTAGTTTTATGATTGATTTCGATTAGATTAAAGCTTATGATGGTTGTGGATTGAAGTGAGTTAATCGTTGTTAATCTCTTCATTATAGGACATCAAAGGTTTCAAAGCAAGCAAGAGGAGCCGTTTTCTTACATCGGTTGATTAGTAAGTGGAGGTTAAGTGATTGGTTGTTGTTAGTTCATTCTCTTAGTTCTTGGTTAGTCAAAGCTTCAAGAGATTAATGTTTCCTTCTTGATAGGTGGGCCGATTGTCTAAGGGAACCACTTTTGGTTGGGATTTGGTAGAAACCAAATCCGGGATAAAATAAGGGTCGGTAGATGTACCCTTTGATTTCTTTAGTTATGGTAGAATGATATGTGTGCTAACCCTTTGGTTGGTTTATCTTAGGATCAAAGTTGTCAAGGTGGTCGAGGGTCTTGACCGGTTCTTAGTATTAAAACCTCCGTTAATTCGGTGTGTAAACTAACACAATCGATACCTAGTAATGTTATTAATAAACTGTTTGCTGTTAAAAGCGATACCGATTATGATGGATAATTGGATACCCAAATGGGGTATGTATACGGATCCGGGTAAGTCTATTTTATTACAAGTCCTATTATGGATACTTTGAATATGATGATCTATACTATATATATATGCTATGAGATGCAATGTTGGACATGGTTGCATGAGTTACATGATTGCATATTGTACATGAGTCGATATGACATGTATGGGTGATATGAGTGGAGGGCGGTGATATTTTGTCTTGTGAGCACGGTGTTTTGGTAACACAACTTTGTGACTTTGGGTCACGGAGGTTTGGCACCTCATTGCGACTTGTCCCTGTGGTTTAACCACCTGTGGGTTGGCCCCACATGAGATATGGGATCGTCTGCTAGTGATTTGGTATCACACGATGGGTTGGCCCCATCATTGGATTTGTGACTTGGTCACCGTGCTTTAGTAGCACAATTGTGTCTTTGAGACACCAGGTGTTTTAGTAACACATTGTGACTATATGTCACCGGTGGTTTGGTACCACAGGGGTAGAAAAGCGATATGGATGGTTAGGATCGGGTTGCATTAATTATGTTGCTTTGTATGATGTGTGTTAGCATGTTATTTTTGGGAGCGGGGTTTACACCGAGTCACTCGACTCATCCTCTCCTTTGACATTTTAGGTGACTCGTGACGCGGACATGGGCCGGGATGGACTCGGGTGCACATGCCATGCTTTAATAAAGGACTATTGAATTTGGGTAATGTAGCTTATTTACTTTATTTGGGTTTTATATTGGATCCGTAAAAGGCCTTTAATTTATGTTTTGGTGATGTTTATGTTTTAATTAGATTTTTAATATGCCTTAACAAAACAAGTTGGTATGAATTTTACTAAAACTTGGAAAGATAATGATTTCAAAATGATAGCATAATATGTGTTTAAACCATACCATCGGGTATCACACTATGTCTTTATAGTAAGCAAATTCAAGTGATTTTCAAATCAAACTTGTATTTCTCCTAAGTTTAATAAGGTTTTGAGTAACACTAAGAAACTATTAAGGTTTAAATGGTTTAAACTCATTTAGCCACACATCAGTTAAGATTTCAAAAATCTCGGGTTTCACATACTCCATCGATTTCAAACAAGTCTACTCAAATTGTCCTCAAAATACCTTTGTGTTTTCACTCGGCTTTTAGCGAAAAATTTAACCTCTCACAAACATGTTTCCCCCGTAACATACCAGATTCGGACGTGGTGTCTTGTTCGGGTTTGGGGTGTTACATTTGTGGTATCAGAGCCAAGTTCAAAAGCTCGGCTGTGGGCCCGAGGCCCAAAATGTTTTAAAACTATAATTTTCAAGTATTCTATTTTTAAAGTATGGTTTGAAGGGCATGGCACCGAGTCACCGGCACCAGTTCGCCCAGGTAAGTACCCCGTACTATTTGTTGTGATTGACATGATTGGATGGCTAGTAGGACTACTCTAGAGACTGAAACTAATAGGACTCTGTGGACTCGCGAAAACAAAGCTTCTTTAAAATTCATAAAACTTTGCTTTAAACACGAGTGGAATAATGAGTGATACATAAGATTCTTTAATTCGATGAGATTTAGTCATGAGTACCCGAGGTGGGCGTGGTCGTGGGCGTGGTCGCGGTGGGATGATCATTTACGAGCCGTAGGTTCAGGCGGGGTTCGAGAATGAGATCTGGGATTCGCCACCACCGGAGATGGTGAGTTCGAGAATGCGACCCGCGATGATCAAATGTCACTGACGATCTTTGCGGGTTTTAGAGAGGTAGGCTGGAGGCGGTGGGCGTAGGAGCTAGGAAATCGTGCTGGCGACTTGGGCAAATGGGGATGAATTCTTTCGAGGTGTCTCGGTGTTGCTCCAAAGATCTTGAGTATTGGTTGGAAGCGGCAGGCGGATCATGGATGATCTAGACTGACATGAGAAGAAAAATTAAAGGGATCGTATCACTTCTCGAGATGAGTCATACCAGGGTGGCTCACGATCCGTGGCAATATTGCAATGAAGATCGACTTGGGACTATTTTGGTGCTTATCGGAAGAAATGCGTCGAGCTAATTACATAAATGAGCAGAGGAAAGCATTTCGAGGTTGGTCGAGAACAAATCAGACGGAGTATGAGGCCGAAGAAATTTGGTCGGTATGCGGGGTATGGTGGCTCTTGAAGAGGAAAGGTGCGTTCGTTTCGAGGATGGCTCGCGAGACGAATCGAGGTGATAATTGCGCCCGTGAGCGTGAATTCTGATTACGGTTGAAAAGGCGAAGGTTGCCGAGGCATTAAAGAGTCGTGAGGCGGGTATGGATAGGAACAAATCATAAAGGAGTTTTGGGTCTTCGGGTCATCGGTAATCAATGAAGAGGGCTAGACCGAGTGGGCGAATCGATCGGGTAGGTTTATTCTTGCTAAGCGGGGACCGCCTTATGATGTAACCGTTGTGGAAAGGCTCACCGGGGAGGATGTTGGGTGATGGTAGAGGTTGTTTTGAGTGTGGCTCGTTGGACCACCGTGTGAGGATTGTCGCGCAAGTTGGCTAGAATTGATCGAGAATCGGTAGTAATCAATCTGAAATAATGGACCACCGCAGAGGGGCCGAGGTAATGGCGAGAGGCCTTGATTACGTCGGGCCGTGGAGCACCGAGGCGGTGCGTGGTTCTCGGTCGAGCATTTGGGGCTAGTGTATCTTTGAGGCGCCGAGAGGAGGAGGCGACGACCGGACGTCATAATCTGTGCGTTTTTAATCTTTGGTTCTCCATTTTGCTTTAATTGATGTGGGTTCAACACATTCGTATGTTGCAAGTAGTATAGTGAAGACCATGGATATAGACTACGAGATATCTTCTAGGCGGATGACCGTAATAAGCCCTCTAGGTCACTCAGAGTGGTAGATAAAGCGTATAGAGGCGTACCTCTAGAACTCCAAGGGTAGTATTTGAGGTCGATCGATGGAGCGCCATTCGGGAGTTCGATCTAATTCTCGGAATGGATGGCTGGGTAAGTATCGGTGAAGTTGAATCATGTGACTAAGCGCATGGTTACAACACACCGAGGGTGATGAAGTAGTTCGATCGGTAATAGGAGAAACTATCATCCAATGTGGTATCTCGCTTTCTGGCCGAGAAAATGGTTAGAAAGGGTTGCGAAGCATATATGGTGCATGTGTATGCCTTGGAGGCTAAGGAGGCTATGTGGAGACCGTTCGGACGGTTGGAATTTGTTGATGTGTTTCTGAGGAGCTTAGGGTTTGCCACCGGATCGGGAGGTAGAGTTCGGGATAGATCACATTGCGGGCGCACCGTATCCATTGCTCCGTCTGGATGGCACCTAAAGAATTAGTGGAGCTTAAGGCTCAAATCCGGAGTTATTGGACCGAGGTTTTATCGGGCCAAGTATTTACGCCATGGGGAGCCCTGGTACTCTTTGTAAAGAAGAAAGACGGCACTATGCGGATGTGTATAGACTACATGCTAACCGAACAAGTGACGATCAAAAACAAGTATCCACTACCTCGGATAGATGACTTGTTTGATCACCGAAGAAGGCGTCAATTTTTCAAGATCGACTTGAGGTCCAGGTATCATCGGTTGAAGGTTAAGGAGGCGATATCCATAAGACAAGCGTTTTGGACTCGGTATGGGCACTACGAATTTACGGTAATGCCGTTCGGTTTAACTAACGCACCAGCTGTTTATGGATATGATGAATAGGGTGTTTCAGCGATGTCTGGATCGGATTAAATCGTGGTTTTCATAGGCGACATCTTAGTGTACTCAGGACGGAAGAAGAGCATGATCGCATTTAAGAGTGGTCTTTGCAGATTTTGAGGAAAAGCAACTCTATGCTAAGTTTAGTAAGTCGAGTTACGGCTTAGAAGTGACTTTCTTGGGTCATGTAGTGTCGGTTTGAAGGGATTGAGTGGATCCTCGTAAGATTAAGGCGCTTTTGGATTGGAAGCCGCCTAGGTCGATGCATGAGATTCGGAGTTTTCAGGTTTGGCGGATACTACCAAGGTTTGTTGAGGTTTTTCGTTGATAGCGTGTGGATGACCAAGTTCTTTGAGGAAAGAAGTTCCGTTTGTATGGACCGAGAAAGCAATGAGAAAGCTTCGATAAGTTAAAGAAGATTTTGGTGAGGCTCGGTTCTAATTCAACTGAAGTCGGTAAGGAATTCACGAGGTATTGCGATCGTCACATCTGGGTTTGGGTTGTGTCTTGATGCAAGAAGGTAAGGTTGTGGCTTACGCTTCTAAAATCGAGGCCACATGAGGTCAACTATCCGACGCGATTTGGAGCTAGCAATTGTAGTTTTGCCTTAAAGATTTGGAGGCATTACTTGTATGGAGAGAGATCGATAGTTTACACGGATCATAAGAGTCTGAAGTATCTCTTGACTCGGAAGGATTTGAATTTGAAGCGTATGAGATGGGTTGAGTTTCTGAAAGATTACAACTATTAGATTGAGTATCATCCGAGCAAGGCTAACGTGGTGGCGAACGCGTTAAGCCGTAAGGTTATTTCGGACTTAAGAGCTTTGTTTGCCCATTTGAGTTTGTATGACGACGGAGTATTCGGCAGAGCTGCGTGTTAAGCCTACTTGGGTTGAGCGATCGAGAGAAAGCAGTTAGTGGATGAGGTTACGAGTCTTGTGAAGGTTACAAGTCTTGAGATGGTGGTTTGGAGGGTTCTGACTTGTCTAGTGATGAGGTTCTGTTTCCAAGGTAAGGCTTGTATGCCTAAAGATGTTGAGTGAGGCGAAGATTCTTGAGACGCACATAGCAGCGCCTTATGCTATGCTTCCTGGAGGTAGTAAGATGTATAAGGATCTTAGAGAGCGATTTGGTGGCACAGTGCGAAGAAAGAGGTGACAGTTTGTTGGGAAGTGTCTAACATGTCGGTGGTCAAAATTTGAACACCGATTGCCGTCGGGTTTGCTTGACTGTAAAGATTCCTCGGTGGAAGTGGGAAAGGATAACCATGGATTTCGTCGGTGGGCTCTGCTACGCCAAGCAAGAAGGATTGATTTGGGTAGTGGTGGATCGTCTGACTAAATCACTCACTTTATTCGGTGAGGGTTGACTACTCGCTTGAAGCTAAGCGGTCAGTATGTGTCGAGAGATAGTGAGGTTGCACGGTGTGCCGCCTCGATAATCTCGGATAGGGATCGAGTTTACGTCAAGGTTCGGAAAGCATTGTGTCGAGCTCGGGTACTCTTTTGGATTTCAAGACGGCTTTTCACCCATGATCGACGGTCAATCGAAAGGGTCATTCGGATCTGGGAAGATATCTTTGAGAGGTTGTGTCTGGATTTGAGAGGTAGTTGGGAGGAGTTTCTACCATTAGGCGAGTTTGCCTACAACAACGATTACCAAGCGAGCATCAAGATGGCACCGTATGAGGCGTTGTATGGTAGGAAGTGTCGCCGCCTACGTGTTGGACGGAGTTGGGTGAACGCCAGTTGTTGGGACCCGAGTTAGTAGCTGAGACTGAGGACAAGGTTAAAGTGATTCAGGCTCGATTAAAGGAAGCTTCGGACCGGTAGAAGTCTTATGCCGATCTTAAGCGAAGAGATATAGAGTTTGCTGTGGGGGATCGAGTGTTTCTGAAGGTCTCGCCTTGGAAGAAGGTGTTGAGGTTCGGGAAGAAAGGCAAGCTAAGTCCGAGGTTTATTGGGCCGTATAAGGTACTGAGACGAGTGGGACGATGGCGTATCGACGAGTTGCCAGTGAGCTTAGTCGATTCACGATGTTTTCACGTTTGATGCTTGACGTTATCGTTCGGATCCGTCACATGTGGTAGCAGTGGAAGAGATCGAGGTGAATCCAGACTTGACTATGGAAG
Source organism: Gossypium rotundifolium (assembly GCA_025506655.1). Classification (NCBI taxonomy): domain Eukaryota; kingdom Viridiplantae; phylum Streptophyta; class Magnoliopsida; order Malvales; family Malvaceae; genus Gossypium; species Gossypium rotundifolium. Next base: position 42,938,319 of record CP106731.1, on the reverse strand, counting down.
AGGAACCTGTGCAGATTCTAGATTGGGATGTGAAGGTTCTGCGTAGGAAGTCTGTGCCTTTGGTTAAGGTACTTTGGCGGAATCATGGTGTGGAGGAAGCTACGTGGGAACCAGAGGATATGATGAGACAGCAATACCCGCAACTCTTCTGATCAGGTAATTTCGAGGTCAAAATTATGTTTAAGGGGGTAGAACTGTAATATCCCGGGTTAGGGGCTATTTTGTTGTTGCATGATATTGCATGTGTTTAGTGTGCTGTGTTGTTGTTTGTGTAGTATCGAGGCTTAATTGTAGCCTCGGTGTATGCCTGAGTGAATGGGAAAATTTTGGTTTTTGGGTGTTAAGTCAGGGGAGCTGTTGGAGCTAGGGTATAAGGGTTTTCTTTGGTGTTTTATTGCACAAGTGAAGAGTGGCAGAGTGGCAAGGAGGAGCTTGGTGTGGCGTCATCTGGTGAGGGAGGTCCAGGAGTTCAAGTCGTAGAGCTCCCATTTTGTCACCATTTTGGACGGCATGGAGGAAGAGGTAGAAGGCAAGTGGAATTCTACCTTGGACTAAGTCAAACCGTTCAAAAGTAAGGTGGAGAGTGATTGTAGGAGTAAGACTTGGTAAACACATTTGAAATGTGTGGAGTGGAGTGTTTGGGGGATATGGCGAATGTTGGGGAAGTGGGGAGTGTATGGCGGTTTTGGGAAGTGGGGAGTGAGTAGGTAGAATGTTCCTTTTGGAATGTGATGCATATTCGGTCATTAGGAGACCAAACCAAACTCTTTCATTTTGGAAACACCAAAGTCAAGTTCTAAAGAATTCTCTCATCTTTTCTTCACTTCTTGAACCGAAATACCAAGTCTCTTTAGTTGCCAAAATTGTCTTGTTCACTTGGCTTGTGTGTGGCCGAATACACTCTTGCATCTATCCTTCTTTCTTCATTTGTGTGTTTGAATCGGGTATCTTTTCTTCTCACACTTTCATTCATTTTCTCTTGTCATACTTGTGCCAAATCATACTACTTCTAAACCTAGTTCTCTATTTTGACTTCTCCATTACTAGTAAGCCGAAACCATATCATCTTCTTCCCTCAAACTCTCATTTGCTTTTCTCAATAATCCTAGCGAATCTTTCATTTGTGCCTTACCATTTCATTAAGCGATTTCTTTCAAAACCGTAAGTATTTGTTCCCATCCATTTCATATAATTTTTTTTATCTTCCATTTCAAAAGCTCTTGAGCCGAATGTCCCTTTTCTCCTAGGGGTTCTTATGGCCGAATTCTTGGTGGTTGGTGTTGGGGTAAGTCCTTGGCGAATGGTCATGTTTTCTTTCTCTAGTTTTATGATTGATTTCGATTAGATTAAAGCTTATGATGGTTGTGGATTGAAGTGAGTTAATCGTTGTTAATCTCTTCATTATAGGACATCAAAGGTTTCAAAGCAAGCAAGAGGAGCCGTTTTCTTCATCGGTTGATTAGTAAGTGGAGGTTAAGTGATTGGTTGTTGTTAGTTCATTCTCTTAGTTCTTGGTTAGTCAAAGCTTCAAGAGATTAATGTTTCCTTCTTGATAGGTGGGCGATTGCTAAGGGAACCACTTTTTGGTTCGGATTTGGTAGGAAACCAAATCCAGGATAAAATGGGTCGCCGATGTACCCTTTGATTTCTTTAGTTATGGTAGAATGATATGTGTGCTAACCCTTTGGTTGGTTTATCTTAGGATCAAAGTTGTCAAGGTGGTCGAGGGTCTTAGACCAGGTTCTTAGTATTAAAACCTCAGTTAATTGGTGTGTAAACTAACACACCGATACCTAGTAATGTTATTAATAAACCTGCTTGCTGTTAAAAACGATACCAATTATGATGGATAATTGGATACCCAAATGGGGTATGTATGCGGATCCGGTAAGTCTATTTTATTACAAGTCCTATTATGGATACTTTGAATATGATGATCTATACTATATATATATGCTATGAGATGCAATGTTGGACATGGTTGCATGAGTTACATGATTGCATATTGTACATGAGTCGATTATGACATGTATGGGTGATATGAGTGGAGGGGCGGTGATATTTTGTCTTGTGAGCACCGGTGTTTTAGTAACACAACTTTGTAACTTTGGGTCACCGAGGTTTGGCACCTCATTGCGACTTGTCCACGTGGTTTAACCACTGGGTTGGCCCCACATGAGATATGGGATCGTCTCGCTAGTGATTTGGTATCACACGATGGGTTGGCCCCATCATTGGATTTGTGACTTGGTCACCGGTGCTTTAGTAGCACAATTGTGTCTTTGAGACACCAAGTGTTTTGGTAACACATTGTGACTATATGTCACCAAAGTGGTTTGGTACCACACGGGATAGAAAAGGTGATATGGATGGTTAGGATCGGGTTGCATTAATTATGTTGCTTTGTATGATGTGTGTTAGCATGTTGTTTTTGGGAGCGGGTTTACACATCGAGTCACTCGACTCACCCTCTCCTTTGACATTTCAGTGACTCGTGAGACGGACATGGAGCCGGATGGACTCGGGTGCACATGCCATGCTTTAATAAAGGACTATTGAATTTGGGTCTTGTAGCTTATTTACTTTATTTGGGTTTTATATTGGATTTGTAAAAGGCCTTTAATTTATGTTTTGGTGATGTTTATGTTTTAATTAGATTTTAATATGCCTTAACAAAACAAGTTGGTATGAATTTTACTAAAACTTGGAAAGATAATGATTTCAAAATGATAGCATAATATGTGTTTAAACCATACCATCGGTATCACACTATGCCTTTATAGTAAGCAAATTCAAGTGATTTTCAAATCAAACTTGTATTTCTCCTAAGTTTAATAAGGTTTTGAGTAACACTAAGAAACTATTAAGGTTTAAATGGTTTAAACTCATTTAGCCACACATCGTTAAGATTTCAAAAATCTCCTGTTTCACATACTCCATCGATTTCAAACAAGTCTACTCAAATTGTCCTCAAAATACACTTTGTGTTTTCACTCGGCTTTTAGCGAAAAATTTAACCTCTCACAAACATGTTTCCCAGAACATACCGATTCTGGACGTGGTGTCTTGTCCGGTTTGGGGTGTTACACAAACAATGGTACAGAACATCTAGGTACGTAATCTTTCATATTACGTCAATAAGTGAATATTGATAAGAATGTGAAATAAGGCATAAAGCATGATAATTGTATGATTTGTATGACATGGGGCATATGGGTGATATGAAAAGGGGAAGTGATCTGGTGGTTTATACCACAATATCTGAATGTGGTGACTCATGTCACGTAATGGTGACTTACGTCACAAAATATTATCTGGTGGCTATGCCACGAATTTATAAGGGCGATGTGCAAGTCGCCCGCGGCCGATGAACGCCTTCAAGATGTGTAGCGGATGGAGGGTGACTTAGTAGTCCCCACGGTGTGATGGTTGGTACGGGTGATGTGTAGCGGATGGTTATATAGGTTTGGGTTCGGGAATTGCATCATTCCTTATAATTTGCTATATGTATATGTATGATCTGGTATACCTGAATCGTTGGGACTTTGTGTTGGTGGTTATACACTGAGTCTGTTTGACTCACCCTGTTGTGGGATATTTTTCAGGTGACACTTAGTAATGGACCGGGTCAGCAGGAGCTCAATGGTGGTCATGTTCAGCTCAGAGTTATTCTATATTCATTGTCTTTTTTTTATATTTCAGATTTATTCGGGATTTGTTTTTGATGTAATTACGGCCATTATTATTAACTGTTTTAAGCAAGTGTTTTAAATTGGTTTACTATGATAAGGTTGTTATTAAATTGAGACTAAATAAATTTTCTCAAAAATGTAAACAAATATTTAAATGTTTTGACACATAAATAACACCGTTTCCAATCTGAACCCAACACAAATCGAATGTTCTTCAAAACCATCCATATTTTTCCAAATTAGCAAACAAGATTTGAAAAGTTTTTACTCAAGGAACAACCAGATCCGGTTAAGGCTCGTAGGCCGAGTTTGGGGTGTTTCAGCTTGGTATCAGAGCCCGATTCAAAACTCAACCTTGAGGGCTTTTAGGGCCCAAAACATTTTCTTTCTTTTGAAATGGGATTTTCCTAAGAAATGAGCGGGTTTTTGGCATGGCTTTGAGTCTCGGCCAAGTCCACTGTAAGTACCGCTAACTCTTACGTGAATTGTATGTAGGAAATCATAGGGGCGTAGATTAGTAGATTAGGAAATAATAAACCCTAGGATTAGTCTACTTCAACACCAAGATACATAAAACTTAAAGTCAAACCAAACAAACACATGCTCGAGTCGTAGAGTTAAAGGTGTGGCAACAGTTTGTGCATGTATAGGATTGGATTCGGTGGGAGCTTGGTATTTAAGCGATCCTAGTGACTCACCTCCTCACCGCCGAACCCTACACAGTGCGTGGTGACGGTTCACCTTAGCCAAGAGGACTCAAACACGTGCTAAACCCAATAATTAAAACCCAAAGGACCATCACCTTGTTTTGTGAAACTCAAAATTCAAACCATGATTTTAAAATTCCAAATGCCCTTGATTTAAAAATGACCAAAATACCCCTGATTTGCAAATTGACCAAATTACCCCTAACCTGTACAAATGACCAAAATACCCTTAGTGTGGAAAGTTACCAAAGTGCCCTCAATTTAAAATTTTCAAAAATACCCTTATTTTGAAAAGTCACCAGGAACCATATTTTGCGAAAAATTACCGAAATGCCCCTAGTTTGAAAAATTACAAAATACCTCATTTTATAAAATTATCATTTTACCCTTGAAATTTTATTACCAAGTGTTTCAATTTTGTAAAATACCAAAAATCTCTACTTTGTGAAAATTTCAAGTACCCTAATTTGGAAAATTATCAAAATACCCTATAGGATAAAATTACAAAAATACCCCAGGTAGTGGAAAACAACAAACAATGACAACTACAACATTTTTCCGTAATGAACGCAACTTCATGAATGTGATTGAATGAATGAATTGAGACTGTATGTGTATGAAATCGAAAGAACTACTCTTTAGAACTATTGAATATAAGATCATTACGCGATAAATCGATGGAACAAAACTAATTTATAAACTTCTTTAATTAGATAAACATAAGCATGAATTTTAAGGGGCGTGGTCGTAACGCGCGTGGTAGTGGTAGAGTAGAATGACCGTGTCGAGCCGTTAGGTCCGGACAAGGGTCCAAAATGAATTGCCACCACCACTAGTCGTGATATGGAATATCGGGATCGACGGGATGATCGATATCACGAGCGATCTCTGCGGGTTTTGGAAAGGGTGGTGGGCGGTGGAGGTATGGGAGCTCGAAAGTCGGTACTTGAGCGACTTCGAGCCAATAGAGCTGAGTTTTTTCGTGGAGTATCTGGTGTGGCGCCCAATACGGTTGAGTATTGGTTAGAGATGACAGAACAAATTATGGATGATTTGGACCTGACTACCGAGGAGAAATTGAAAGGGGTAGTGTCACTACTCCGTGATGAGTCATACCAATGGTGACTCACAGTTCGGGATGGTGCTGCCACTGATGATCTTACTTGGGAATATTTTAAGGGGGCATATCAGAAGAAGTACATTGGAACTAGTTATGTGGATACGCAGAGGAAGGTATTTTTAAGGCTGGTTCAGAGGAATAAGTTCATAGCGAAATACGAGGTGGAATTTCTAAGGCTGAGCCGTTATGCTCGAGGTATTGTGTCGACGGAGCATGAGCGGTGTGTCTGGTTTGAGGACAGACTGAGGGATGATCTGAGGTTGTTGATAGCTCCACAGTAGGAGCGAGAGTTTATCGTGTTGGTGGAGAAGGCTAAGGTAGCCGAAGGGATTAAGGACTCGGTGAGACAGAATACAGACTGGAATAGGCAAAAGAGAGGCTTTGGATCATCAGGGTCTTCAAGGAGTGAGTAAAAGAGGCCTAGAGTTGATGGGCCGCGAGGTCAGCAAGCTGCTACGGGAGGACAATATCGTACTTGTGACCAACGTGGGAAGATGCATTTAGGAGAGTGTTGGAAGAAAACGAGAGGATGCTTCAAGTGTGGGTCTAAGGATCATATGATCAAGGACTATCCTATAAAGATAGATGGGAGCCGACCAACAGTTAGGGCTATAATCAGGCTGGAAGAGGTGGACAGCAGCCTCAGCGGGGTTGTGGTCCGGTTGGTAGAGGTAATGGTGCTAGAAGAGGACGTGAAACATCGGGATGTATTGAATTGTGTAGCTAAGCAAAAGGAGTTAAGGACACCGGAGGATAAGGCGGTAGTTATGATAGGGGAAAGAAGAAACTACTTGACTAACGTAGTTTCTGCTTTAAAGGCTAATAAGATGGTTCGGAAAGGGTGCAAGGCATTTTTGGCCTTTGTTAGTGCGTTGGATGCAAAAGAAGGGGGAGTTAGTGAAGTTAGAACGATAAGGGAATTTGTGGATGTCTTTCGGAGGAATTACTTGGAATACCCCCTGATAGGGAAGTGGAGTTCGTAATTGACTTGCTACCGATGCAGCTCCTATGTCAATTGCCCGTCATGTAATGGCACCAAAGGAGTTGGTTGAGCTCAAGGCTCGAGATCCAAGAGTTGCTTGATCGTGGGTTTATTCAACCCAGTGTCTCCATGGGAGCCCTTGGGTCTTGTTTGTGAAGAAGAAGAATGGAACTATCTTGCGTGCATAGATTATCATCGATTGAATAAGCTAACCATTAAGAACAAGTACCCTTTGCCAAGAATAGACGACTTGTTTGATCAGCTTAAGGGGGCCACAGTATTTTCGAAGATAGATCTAAGGTTTGGATATCATCAGCTTAAGGTGAAGGAGGCTGATATCCATAAGACAGCTTTCCAGATAAGGTACAGGCATTATGAGTTCTTGGTAATGCCGTTCGGATTGACAAATGCCCTAGTCGCTTTCATAGACATGATGAATCGGGTTTTCCAACCCTATTTGGACCGGTTCATTGTTGTGTTCATAGACGATATTTTGGTGTATTCGAAATCGAAGGAAGAACATGACGAGCACCTCCGAGTCGTGTTGCAAGTATTAAGGGAGAAGAAGCTTTATGCCAAGTTCAACAAGTGCAAATTTTGGCTAAAAGAAGTTACGTTCTTAGGACATGTGGTATCTGCTGAAGGAATAAGGGTGGATCCTCGAAAGATTAAGGCAGTGTTGGATTGGAAAGCACCTAAGCCTGTGGCGAAAGTTCAGAGTTTCTTAGGATTAGCAGGCTATTATAAAAGGTTTGTAGAAGGGTTCTCATCAATAGCCACACCTTTGACGAAGTTACTAAGGAAGGAGGTACCTTTCGTATGGACTGATAAGCAGCAAGAAAGCTTTGAGAAGCTTAAGAGGGTTTTGACAGAAGCTCCAGATCTGATTCAGCCTGAGGTAGGGAAAGAATTCATGGTGTATTGTGACGCTTCTCACACAGGTTTGGGATACGTATTGATGCAAGACGAGAAGGTAGTTGCTTATGCGTCTCGACAATTAAGGCCACACGAGGTTAACTACCCGACGTATATTTGGAGTTGGCGACAGTGGTCTTTGCTCTTAAGGTATAGAGGCATTATCTTTATGGAGAAAAGTCAGTGATCTACACAGACCACAAAAGCCTTAAGTATCTGCTGACTCAGAAAGAGTTGAACCTGAGACAGGGAAGGTGGGTGGAATTATTGAAGGACTACGATTGTTCCATAGAGTATCACCCGGGCAAGGCGAATGTTGTGGTAGATGCCCTAAGTCGGAAAGTAGTGTCGAATCTGAGGGCAATGTTTGCACATCTTAGCTTGTATGACGACAGAAGCTTATTGGCAGAATTGCAAGTTAAGCCGACATGGCTGAATGAGGTGAAAGAGGGTCAGTTGGCGGATAATGATCTAAGTGCTAAGCTTCGGCAAGTACAGAGCGGGGAGTTGAAGGACTATGGTATTAATGGCGATGGAGTATTGTGTTTCAAGGGTAAGGTCTGTATGCCGAAGACAAGGAGTTACGGCAGAGAATTCTTTAGGAATCGCATAGTATCCCTTATGCTATGCATCCTGGAGGTAGTAAGTTGTACAAAGATCTAAGGGAACGGTTTTGGTGGCCAGGTCTTAAGTGGGAAGTTACCGAATTTGTAGGAAAGTGCTTAATGTCTCAGCAAGTTAAGGCTGAACACCAAGTTCCGTTAGGATTGCTTCAGCCGATTAAGATTCCACAGTGGAAGTGGGAGAGAATTACCGTGGAATTTGTTAGTGGGCTTCCCCTTACGCCTACTAAGAAGGACTAGGTATGGGTGATAGTGGATCGGCTAACAAAGTTCGTGCATTTCATTCAAGTGCGGGTTGACTATTCTCTCCAGAGGTTAGCAAAGTTGTATGTTACGGAAATTGTAAGGCTGCCGGAGTGCCGATGTCGATTATCTCGGATAGGGATCCGAGGTTCACGTCTCGATTTTAGAAAGTGCTAACTCAAGCTTTAGGCACCAGATTGGACTTCAATACGGCATTTCATCCATAGTCGGACTGCCAGTCTAAGCGAGTGATACAAATGTTGGAGGATATGTTGAGGGGCTATGTGATAGACTTCAGACGAAGTTGGGAAGAATATTTGCCTTTAGCGGAATTTGCTTACAAAAATAGCTATCAGGCAAGTATTCAGATGGCACCGTACGAAGCACTGTATGGACAAAAATGTCGGACTCCCACATGTTGGACGGAATTGGGAGAACGTCAGATTTTTGGTCCAGAAATTATGGCAGAATCGGAAGAAAAGGTTAGGGTAATTCAGACACGGTTGAAGGAGGAATCTGATAGGCAGAAGTCGTACGCAGATCTCAAACGGAAGGAAATCAAATTTGATGTGGGAGATCAAGTGTTTTTAAAGTGTCGCATTGGAAAAAGGTGATGAGATTTGGTCGAAAAGGGAAGCTAAGTCCTAGGTTTATAGGACCTTATCGAGTATTGAAGCGAGTTGAAACAGTGGCATACCAGCTAGAGTTGCCACCAGAGTTGCAGCAGATGCACGATGTATTCCATGTCTCGATGCTACGTTGATATCGATCGGATCCATCTCATATAATATCGGTTGAGGAGGTGGAGCTTAGACCAGATCTGTCCTATGAGGAAGAGCCGATTCAGATTCTGGAACGAGATGTGAAGGTGCTTCGGAGGAAGTCGGTCCCTCTGGTCAAAGTGTTGTGGCGTAACCATGGATCGGAAGAAGCTTCTTGGGAGCCGGAAGAAGCAATGCGACAGCAATACCCCCACCTATTCTAGCCAGGTAATTTTGAGGTTGAAATTATTTTAAGGGGGTAGAACTGTAATATTCGGGAATTTGGGCTTGTGTATTTTTGCTTAATTGCATGTGCTTGTATGCTGTGTATATTATGAATGTGTTTTATGAATTTTGTGAACTTGAATGTAGATAAATACTTTAGAAATTATTTAATTTTAAGTTTCAAGAGGAGCTAAGCCTAAGAGGTCTTAAGAAAATTAGTAGGGAAATATGACACAAAATGGGCTTGTTTAAGTGGCTTGGAGGTGCCACTTAGGGGCTCGATATGTGACGCCACAAGCGGTGCAAGGGCCTAGGTTAGAACAGCGTGGGAAGTAAATGAAAGAGTTTTATTTTGCTGCGAGGAGTGAGTAGTAGTGGGCGACACTAAGGCACTAAAGGGATGAGTTTAATCTTTTTAAAAATTTGGCTAAGATAAGGGATAAATGATGGATTATTTTTATTAATTTTAAATGAAGTGATAAGAGAAAAATAAAGGAATAGATAAGGGATGAGTGTGGTAGGCCTAGGGACTCCTTTGATGTGATTTTCGGCCAAGCATAGTAAGGGGATAATCAATTTCATTAAGCATTCTAGCCTCCTTTCTTTTGCTCTTTTCTCTCCAAAGTCATCACTTTTCTTTTCTTTTAATTATTCTAGTCGAAAGTTATCTTTGTTCTCCTCTGAATTCTCATTCTTTTCTTTTCCATACACGAATCACACCAAAAACGCCTCTCTTTCCCATTCGATAGCCATTACCAATTCTTCCTAGGTCCTACACTTTTTTATTCTTTTCTTGTTAAAATCGAATCTTTCTAGTGATCATCCAAGAGCCGAAAGTTTAAACTCTTGGAACCGATTTCTCCTGCAAGCTCTCTCTGGCCGATTTCTTAAGGGTAAGATCAAATGTTATTCAATCTTCAATATTTTCTTTTAGCCGAAATCTAGGAACTAATCCCCTTAATGTCTTTGGCTGAAACTATGAAGGATTCTTTCGGGATTTTGCTATAGTCGACTATAAGGAGGTCTCAGGATTTCAAATCCAAGGTAAGTTATGTGATATTTGGCCAAAGGGCTACTTATTGTGATTTAATGTTAGAATTGGATCTAACATGAGTTTATAGGTATTTCGACAGATACCACAACCAAGGGACACTTTTCGAGATTTAGATCCACAAGGTAAGTGAACCATGATAGTCGGCCGAGGCCATAGTTAATATTGTAGATCGGTTTCTTAATTGTTCAAAAGTCGAAACTAACCAAGTCCAGTGAACTAGTGTTGGCCGATTGCAAGGAAGAAATATCACGAAATTTTGGGATTTGATTAGTAATCAAATCGGCAACAAGGTAAGATTTTAGTTACGTTAATCCTTCGGGATTTGATTATTTAGCCGAATGGCTTTTTACTAAAGTACTTAAGGTTGGCCGAATGTAGGAACTAAGGATTTAAAGCATTAGATCGGGTTTTTGGGATTTCATTGGAAGCGTTAAGTGAACCAGGTGTGTAGCCCCACACTAAATCTTAATAGATTTACAGTAATATTTTAATATATATATGTGAATGAAAGTATGTGAACGTGGTTAAAGGTACCAAACAATGGTACAGAACATCCAGGTACGTAATCTTTCATATTACGTCAATAAGTGAATATTGATAAGAATGTGAAATAAGGCATAAAGCATGATAATTGTATGATTTGTATGACATGGGGCATATGGGTGATATGAAAAGGGGAAGTGATCTGGTGGTTTATACCACAATATCTGAATGTGGTGACTCATGTCACGTAATCTGAATGTGGTGACTTACGTCACAAAATATTATCTGGTGGCTATGCCACGAATTTATAAGGGTGATGTGCAAGTCGTCTGTAGCGACTGTCTTCGATGATGTGTAGCGGATGGAGGGTTGACTAAGTAGTCCCCACGGTGTGATGGTTGGTACGGGTGATGTGTAGCGGATGGTTATATAGGTTTGGGTTCGGAATTGCATCATTCCTTATAATTTGCTATATGTACATGTATGATCTAGTATACCTGAATCATTGGGACTTTGTGTTGGTGGTTATACACTGAGTCTGTTTGACTCACCCCGTTGTGGGATATTTTTGGTGACACTCGGTAATGGACCGGTCGGCAGGGAGCTCGATGGTGGTCATGCTCACTTTCGAGTTATTCTATATTCATTGTCTTTTTTAGTATTTGATTTATTCGGGATTTGTTTTTGATGTAATTACGGCCATTATTATTAACTATTTTAAGTAAGTGTTTTAAATTGGTTTATTATGATAAGGTTGTTATTAAATTGAGACTAAATAAATTTTCTCAAAAATGTAAACAAATATTTAAATGTTTTGACACATAAATAACACCGTTTCCAATCTGAACCCAACATAAATCGAATGTTCTTCAAAACCATCCATATTTTTCCAAATCAACAAACAAGATTTGAAAAGTTTTTACTCAAGGAACATACCAGATCCGGTCAAGGCTCGTGGGCTGGGTTTGGGGTGTTTCAATCATTACATAAAATTTTTTTTGACAACCCAGAAATAACTAAAATTCATAATAAGAAATGTTGTGTCATACAAATTGTAGTCTAGAATCTAAAGATAAATAAACTTGAAACAAGCTAGACGAATTCCAGAGGTGAGAGCAAAAGTTACAAATCTCACTTCGAAAAGAAGAAATCTAGGTTTTTCACTGTGTTTTAGATCTGGTAGGCTTTTTAGTTATCACATAACCAAGGAGAACCAATGTTATAGGAAGAATGGCTCCAACATAAAGGCAAATGACTCATGTAAGTATAATGCCAAAAAACTGATTGTAGAGTTCTTATGAACCAAGAATGTGTGAGCAAAGTTGACGATAGTAAGTGATTTTTTCATGAGACCAATATATCATGCGAATAAGACCAAATAAAACGCATTAATGTACTAAAAAACCACACTAGGTTTAATTCCCAAGAAAGATTAGAGGGCTTACAAACGGTTACGCTTAAAACCCAACATCTTAGATAGAATCTACCTACAATGTAATTTAATAACACAATATATCACTATAATTGTACCTTATTAAATATTGATAGATAAAAAAATTATAAAGAACATTAAAAATTTAATGAGGTTCAGCAAATTACACCTACGTCTTCGAACACTACCAAATATATTTCATTGCAAAAGTACAAGTGAAAAATTACAAATAGGGAAAGGGAAATTTTTGTTATGAATAAAATGAAAAATTTTAGGATGATTTAAAGTTGGAGAAATCACTTCTATTTATAGTAGTACAAACACTTCACATCATTGTATTTTTTTAGATGTGGGAGTGTGCTATTTCAACGAATCTCCACCTTAGGAAATTCCTACATCTTCAATCTCCTTACAAAATGAAAATTCCCACATCTTCAATCTCCTTACAAAACAACTTTTGATAGTGTTTCCAAATTTCAACCTTCAAGTTTTAACATTGATCAAGTCCAAACATAGTTAGAACTTGACCGCAGTCACAACCTTATTCATCATATCGGAATGATTCACAATTGTTGAAATTTTCTAGATCTTTACTCCACCTTTTTCCAAAATCTCTCATACAAATGATACTAGGCATTAATGTGCTTTGTCCTTGCATGATAAACTTGATTCTTTGCTAATTGAATAGCTGTAACATCTTGATTTAGGGCCTAGTCAAAATAGTGGCACGAGACCACAAATCTAAGGTATATGTATGAGCTTTTGATGTTTATTCCATGTTTGCATGTTAGTGTGAAAGTTTCATGAAGCAATTTTATGAAATTTCGGTTGAATTGTCCAAAAGGACTAAATTGCAAAAGTTGCAAAATGTGAGATTCTAGAAGTTATTTGTATGAAATAGCTTTGGATTATCAATTGGAGGTCCTTAAATAGCAATTTTTCCAAATTTTAATTTTTGGAAAAAATTGGGCATGAATGGGTTAAAATTTGAAAGTTCGAAAAAAAGGGCATTTTGGCCATTTGTCAAATAAATGATTAAAATGGGAAACAATGATAAAATTTCATTCATCTTCTTCTATAAGCTGCAGAAAATTGAGAGAAACCATTGTTAGGGCTCTTCAACTTTTCAAGCTTGCTAGGAAGTGCATCCAAGCCCCGTTTTTGATATTTTTCGTATTTTTGAAGTCCCAGTAACATGAGAAAGCTATTTTTAGCTATATGTTGAGCTAAGATGAATGCTCAAAAATATACCCATGTATGAAATGCATGTATTTTGATATTATACGGAAGAATATGAAAGCTTGATGTAGTAGAAACATCTTTTGCTAAGTGATTTCCATGAAAAATGCATGTAGGGACTTGTTTGTGAAAGTCTTGAGTTTGGTCATACATATGTGATTTAGTTTGAATTGATGATTGCTTTAGTTGAGTAAATGGTTCGGCTAAGCATGAAAGGCTAGAAAGTTGAATGAAAATCGCTTCACGAGCCTTGGGGTAAAAGTGTAAATATGAGAAAGATTAGGGGAAAAATATTAATTTTACTAAAGTATGACATAAGGGTGAATTTAGTCAATGTGTGTATTGAATGAGTTGATTTATCATTATAGATTAAGAAAGAAAAAGCTCAGATCGAAACTGAGGCAAGAGCAATGTGGTGGACTAATTGCACGTCTTTATACTTTTGAGTGCCGAGGTAAGTTTATGCGTAATCAATGCATTTATACTATACATTATTAATGCTAGCTAGTGTGCAGCATGAATGAAAATGATTGAGATTGATTGAGAACCTATGTGGTTCAAGTGGAATGAATGTGGAAGATATCATGAAAGAATGATTGAGAATGATTGAGAACCTATGTGGTTCAAGTGGAATGAATGTGGTAGATATCATGAATGAATGATTGAGTAAATAGGTATGTGGATGTGTAGTGATAATATTTGACGGTGGGCTAAGTGCGATACCACCTTAATACTTAACAATGATGGGCTGTGTGCGATACCACAGTTAAGTATATTATTTAATTGGCTATGTGCGAAACCACTATGATTTCCTCATGGTAGGCTATGTGCGATACTACCTTATTATTTGATTGTGGTGGGCTGAATGCGAAACCACCGAATAATTTAGCTATGTGGATGTATTAGTGTGATAAAATGATGTGTTGTACTTTTGAGTAAATATGGTATTGAATGCAGGGGTGCATGTCGATGATTATGAGTATGTGACTCATGATGTGTTGGACATGTGGTAAGGAATAGAAAGAGTAAGCATAGTTGTGGATGTCAATTTATTTGGTAGTATAATGCTAATTTTTGTTTAGCTTATACTAGAATGCTTAAATTGTTTATGTATAAACTTACTAAGCTCAAAGCTTACTCCTTTTCCTTTCCCTTGTCTTATAGAGCAAAAGAGTTGAATTGAGATACATGAATCAATTGGAGGATCACCCACACTATCACACACTCTGGTATATGAGACTCAATGTTTTGTATATGGCATGTATAGAGGCTAGACAAGTTAGTGAATTTTTTTGTAAATGGCTAAGATGTGTTGGCCTATAGATGGATAATCTATTTTGTATAATGCCATAATTGTTGGCTATTTTATTATATGAAAAGATGTAGTTATCCATGTGAGATTGTACTTCAATATGAGTTGATTATAGATGGATTGGATGAGTGCATGTTGTGTATGATTGATGAGTGAAAAGAACTTGGCAAATAGCTTAGTTCTTATTCATATGGATAGACACACGGGCATATGTCTAGGCCATGTGTGTGACAAACAACCAGCCCACGGGCGTGTGCCTTGGTCGTGTCACTTTGGCAGAATTGAGTAGTGTAGGCCACGAGCTAGCCACACGGGTGTGTGCGTAGACTCAAGGCCGTGTGAAGTGGTAAGTGTTCACCATGGGTGGTGGGCATGGGCGTGTGCTGTACCCATGGGGCATTGGCAGAATGCTTGAGTTTTCATGCACGGTTGGTGGACATGGGCGTGTGTGTCTACACACGGGCGTGTCTCACCTTACACGGACGTGTAGTCCTTATTTAGGTGGAGAAATTTTAAAATTGTAGAAGTTTTCGATAAGGTCTCAAGAGCCCTCGTGTGTATAAGTGAGGCCTCGTAAGTCGAGAAGGAGGTTGATGAGGTGACTTAAGAGAGAGTAGTCACGATGAGCCTAAGTGGCGATCATGTGGTTTTAATACGGTAATGCCTCGGGCCTGGTTCTGGCAGGGATTACGGGTAAAGGGGTGTTACGATAGCACTCTAACTATTGCAATTTATTTTGACATACTTCTGTTTAATTTCCTATTCACCAAGCAACCCTTGAAGCGAAATTGCCTCTTTTACAACCTTTGTGATTGCCATACACTCCACTTCTTTAGAAGATAAAATAACTATTGTCTTAAAGTAGACTTCTGACTAACTGACACTTTTGCAAGAGTAAACCCATAACCAACAGTTGATCATAGATTGTCCAGATCATGAGCATAGTCCGAATCACAATATCCAACCACATCTTGATTATCTTCTTGCTCCAAAATCAATCCAATATCAGTTTTACTTAGATATATCACAAATTCATTTCATAGCTTTCCAATGCTCCTTTCTTGGATCATGTATATTGTTACACCCCAAAAATGGTGGATACAAAAAGGTAAGTATGTATGTAAACTATTTTGGCATTGTGGTAGTATAATCTGCCACCCTACTGACTTGCAGATGAGTTAGAGTATTGACACATTCTAGTGTTAAAGTATCTATCCATTAACAGTATTTACGACTAAGAAAAAAGTACACCCTAGAGTTTTGGCTGAGCATTAAGATCCTATCAAGTGTGTAAGAAAGCTATAAAAGACTTTATTGTCTTGAAGACCACACCATATGCGAGTCACCACCAAGTTATAGTACGCTCGGTTTACACGAGTACTATTTTAGTTGGTTTTCATAACAGGATTAGTTGAGAGTCAATTGGATTTATCAGACCCTTTCTATGGTTGGAAAAAAAGTAACGGAGATCTTTGTTAGATTCTCTTTACCTTTCCTCCATTTTTTGTGGGAAAATCAGGAGATTTGGGTTAGGTAAGCATCGTTAGTTGTCAAAGTCCACAGTAGGGGTAGAGGGAGTTTATATCTAGTGAAGAGGGAAGACTTTCTAGATGGTTCTCTTTCTACTCTACGTTCTGGTCCTTCTTTCTAGCATAAATGTTCTTTTCTTCTTTGTTAAGGTAGAGCTAAGACCTTGTTTAATCAATGAATGATTCAACCTTTTGGTAAGTCTTATAGGCTTGTATGTTATGATTGTTGTTGAGTAAGGATGTTAAAAGGGTAAGAACAATAGGGTGTGAGTGAAAGGCCTTAAATGACGGTTACACATAGTTGAAATATTAGTAAAATATTTGTATGGGGATTCTAATGGAAATCCCATGATCACGTAAGCAGTTGCTACTATTGGATTGGGAAGGACAATCAAAATAGAAACTCTAGGTCGAGGTAAAAATAGGTCTCTGGTGAGTCTCTAGACCCAACTTCTGCACGATATATTATGATGATTTCTTGGAGGGTCAATGTTCATATAGATATGCATATCTTCTTAGGGAATTTCTGTATGTATGTATGGTTGTGTGTTTTCTCTGTAAAACATTTGTATGTATGTATTGAAGTGTACGATGTGCTACATGAAAATGACGATGTGTAGTAAGCATGGATAGAAAATTTTGTGTTGATAAATATGATTCTGTTAAGGGTGTGACCGAAGTCTATGTAAATATATGTTATTAGAGTGGTACATGCCAAATTTTGGTTGGTGACAAGGGGGTTTGGGCGGATAGTTGGGAAAACATGTGATATGATAATGAACCCTACAGTGGTGCTTGATGACGTCTGCTAGGACAATAAACTTGAAATAAGGCTAGCATGGGTGATATGTGTAAAGACCATGGCCACAACAAGTTCTAAGAATAGGAGATGAGCCGTATTTGTCTACTAGGGTTTTTACGTGCCCCGGGGGTGATGATGGGCAAACCTCAGGTGATGTTGAGTTTAGGGAAATTTATTTTGTCAAACATGGTAGTTTAGGTGATGCATTGGTGGCAAACCAAGCCAAGTCTTTGTGGCATGTCACTTGTAAATCCTTTGTGGTGAATTATTTGGGAAGCCTTTGTGGCGAGTTACTTGTAAAACCTTTATGGTGATTTATTTGGGAAGCCTTTGTGGCAGGTTACTTGGAAAGCCTATGTGGCGTAATGTCTAGAAAGCCCGTCAGGAAATTTTAGTAATGCCTAAGTGGCGAGTGGTTAGTCTGCCTTTATGGTGAGATCTGGGTATGCCTTTGAGGCATTTTCTAAAAGAGTCCTCGATAGTGTACTTGAGTGATGAATCTACCACTCGCTAGGTTAGAAAGAGAGCTTGACATATATGTAATTATGGGTGGTGTAAGTGTTCGCCACATCTTGAAGTTTTCCCATTTTGTATTGAAGTTACTTGAATTTCTATTTGGTGAACTAAAATATTACTTTCATCGAACCAAGTTCATTGTCTAGATCAACATAAAGTGTAACAACCCGATTTTGGTCTAGTCAGAACAGTGATTTCGGGACAACAAATTTGATTCAATAAATTTGTTTTTATTATATTTTTATGGTCTATAGTTTTATGGAATGATTTCGTGAAAATTTCGTTTGAAAATTTTGATGTTTGGGCACTCAATTTAGTTAAAGGGACTAAATTGCAAAAAGTACAAAATTTGAGTTCTATGTGTTAAAGGTGTCCAATTCTTATGAGATTTTAAATTAGAGGTCCTTAGATGGTAATTAGACCACTGTGTCTTAGTATGGACAAAAATGGACGTGGTTAGGTGAAATTTTGAATTAGGCATTAAGGGTATTTTGGTTATTTGGTAAATAAAGCAAAAATAACTAAAATAAAAGATGTCATCTTCTCCAATTTAGTCCCCCTAGTCAAAAATTTGAAGAGAAACCATAACTAGGGTTTGGCCAAGCATTCAAGCTTGATTGTAAGTCCGTCTTTGTCCCGTTTTTAATGATTTTTACGTTTTTGTGAATGTTGTAACTTGATTTAGCTATTTCAAGGACTAATTTGAAAGGAAACCAAAGTATAAAATTTTACCCATATTAGATATTTGAGTATTTTGATGTTTAATGGTAGAAAATGTATGTTTGGTGTTAGATAAACAACATTTACAAAGCGATTTTTGATGGAAATGTCAAAAAGGCACCTATATGTAAAAGTTGTAAAATGTTTGTAAAAATGTGAATAAATGAAAAATGTGGGCTGTTATGAGCAAGGAATAGGTTCGGCTAGGCTTGGGTGTAATAAAATATAATGAAACTCATTTTATGAGCCTAGGGACTTGTAACACCCTAGACCCGGCCTAGAAGTTAGGCCCGGATCCGGAATGTCACATTGAAAGCACAATTTCAAATCGATTTTGCTAAGTTAAATTTAAGGCCTAAAAGCCCAAAATCTTTGAAACTTGTTAAGTAATGATAAAAGCCCATGTTTTAAATAAAAGCCCATAGGTTGTAGTTATTTTGAAAACCTTGCTAAACTTTAGAAATTTATTTAAGTTAAAATAAAAATTAAGTAGTGGAAATAATAATAAATCACATAAGTAACGTCAAATTGGAGATACAAGGCCTTATTACATTCAACTAAAAAAAAACCAATTAAAACCATGTCTTTTAAAACAAATAAATAAAAATTTTAACATCTCGTAGTGTGGCCAACTCCGAGTCCTCTCCCACGTCGAGCCGTCTACTGAGGATCACCTGAAACATTAAATAAAGGGTGTGAGTTTCAAAACTCAGTGTATACAACCCTTGGCAATCAAATCAATATACAAATATTCATATTGTGCCTAAGCCCTATCAAAATCGGTGGTCTTGGCCTTAGCCCACAATGACCTCATATCATATCATATCATATCATATCATATCATATCATATCATATCATATCACATCACATCACATCATATCATATCACATCATATCACATCACATCACATCACATCACATCACATCATATCATATCATATCATATCACATCATATCATATCATATCATATCATATCATATCATATCATATCATATCATATCATATCATATCATATCATATCATATCATCTGTGGGGAATTCTAGCTCGACCCACCCCTCCGCAAATATCCATCCGCTACGCACACCATTTCCCTTCCAACCTTATACACCTGTGGGGAATTCTAGCTCGACCCACCCCTCCACTACACTCCAATGGTAGTACTCATAACGACACTACTCAACGTTACAGCAAAGCTGCTAATCACATAATGGGCTTAAAGCCACCGGTGGATCCACGGTCGTCAAGCGACTATGCGATCCTCAAATTCTTCCTCCATACCATAATTCCCACCCATATTCATCCTAAACAGAATATCATATGAATGCAGCAACCACATAAGTAACATCCATAAAAACTCATACTCATCACATAGGGGTATTTTAGTCATTTCACAATCAATGGTATTTTTATAATTCTACCCTACAGGGGTATTATCATAATTTTACCTTATAGGGGTATTATTGTAAATTTCCAAATCGAGGGTATTTTGGTAATTTTATAAATTAAGGGTATTTTGGTAATTCATAAATCGAGGGTATTATGGTAATTTACAAATTGGGGGTATTTTGGTAATTTTCCAAACTAAGGGTATTTTGGTAATTTGTAGAATAGGGGTATTTTAGGTAATTTTACAAATATAAGGATATTTTGGTAATTTTTCAAATTAGGGTATTCGGTCCCTCTCGGGTTTTAGTTATAGACTTTGGCCCATAAACAAGTCCTTGCGGCTAAAGCGAACAGACACTATGCACCAGGTAGGATTCCAGAGAAGAGGAGGTGGCCCACTAGGACCGCTTAAGCACCAGGCTCTCCCTAGATCCAATCCTAGATATGTATATGTCCGTTGCCACACTCTAACCCAGCAACTTGTTCACGAACATGTTTAATTATTAGATTAAGTCTTATGCGATTTAAGAGTTGTTCAGAACTAGACCTAAAGTCCATTAAACCCTAACATATATTTCTAGAATCTCATAAAGCCCATTAAGCTCATTTCATGTCATATAGCCCATCAAACCAATTTCATGCTCATATAGCCCATCAAACCAATTTCATGCTCATATAGCCCACTGGGCTCAACTATGATCCAATCATGCCATTTATTATTCATGCTCACATATCAACCATTTTCGTTTTGGGCCCACAAGTTCGGCAGGCTCATTTAGCCACTTTCGGCTTTTCGGCTTTTGCAGCATTGTTGATATTGCGTGTGTAGTGTTTGTACACACCTGGTTATGACGTGCTATTCTAACCTTGGTTTAAAATTACAACCAACCAACCTTCAATCAACCACCCATACTTAATCAAAATATTTACCAAAAGTTGAAGCCTTACCGTAACCTCACCGTGTGCCACCGGGTTCTAATAGCCCTTTCTTAGCTAGTATTTGTGAATATCCCCTAGATGTGCACTCAAACATATATCATCAAAACAAGTGACTCATATTCCACATAAGTCACCCCTATAGGCCATACTTACATTCGGCCATCCACTAAACCATAACTAAGTCGAGAACACTTACCACTTTGCTAACGATCCTTACCCACCACACTTGCGATATTTGAACCTTATCTTTGTTATCATAGAGTTAACGATAGGACAGTTAGATAGCCTTTCATCTTTTAGGAAAATGTACAAGAGAGGTTAACCGAATACTTACCAAATCAATTTTCGATCCTGTGGCCTAAATTCGGGTTTTGAGATTAGCATGGTGACAGAGACAATTTGGCACCAATAGGGAGAAGAAAAGGAGAAGTGATCGACTAGAACTAAAGGTGAACAAGAGAAAGACTTTTAAGAAAAGAAGGTATGGGGAATTCAGCTAGAGAGAAAATAAAAGTTTCGGCAAAGGAATGATGGGTTTTTTTTTGGCAAATGGAAGAATTCGGCTGAGGGGGAGAAAAGAAAAGTAATGGAGCCTTTCAAAAGAATTGACACCCTTTTATAGCCAATAGCTGAATCCTACCTTCCCCCACAGTCCAATTTGGCACCAACTCTTCCCACCTCTCATCTCCTAATTTTTCTCCATGATATCTCCCTTATTTCATCCAAAATTCCCTCCTTTATCAGTTCACAAGACCAATTCAAACACTTCAACAAAAGAGTCCAAATTCCACACAACCATGGCCGTCCACTGTGCAAAATAAACATTCCTAAAACACCTTACCACAACTTGAACCTTGGACCTCTTCACGCCACCTTGTAGCTTCGCAAGTGACGCCACCTTGCCACTGGACCACAGGCCCATTTTGTCCTATTTTCCCCTTAATCTGCTTAAGAGGCCTATTGATTGAAGTCACAGCTCCCTAAACCAAAATTTTTCCTGTACCCTTACTTGATCCCAGAACATCTCCAACACCCTTAGACAATCTAAATTCCTTAACCATTAAAGAAAACATGTAAATTTTCATTTTCTTGCTCATTTAAAAATTTTCTGATATCAAAAGCCAAAAGCCCAATAGGCCCAATACTTCTAGGCCCAAATTCGGTGAGTTACAGGACTAAAGTGTAAAATGTTGAAAAGTTAGAGACAAAAAGGTAAATTTTCCATAAGTGATTTTTGGGATGAAATGAATAATGTGAGTATTAAATGAATTAAATTTGCTATTATAGATAAAGAAAAATGAGATTCAGACCTAGATCGGGGGAAAACCAAGGTGTTTGACGGTTAGGTATATTTCTACTATTTTTGTATCGAGGTAAGTTCATATGTTAATAATGCAACGTTACAATTGTATTTATAATGTTTTCATATTGCATGAATTGTATGATTGACTCTATGGATGTAATTGATGAAGCTTCGACAAGCGAGAAAATCCTGGTTGAACCTTAGGAATAGATTAGGATACAAGTGACATGTCACTAGGAACTTATGTGAATATGTAATTATGTGATTTATGTGTCCCGGGTGTTGGTCCTGTACATCTTACCGGTGGCTGGGTATACCGGCATATGTTGCGGATACCTGACAACTTGTGTGAGCAGCACTGAGTAGCTGTTTCTTGACTGACAGCTTGTATGAGTAGGGCCGTGGATAGCTCGATAGTGAGCCTATATGTGTTTTGAGATTTGTGATAGCATTGGCTACATATGTAGCAGTTATGTGAAAAGTTTTCCATGTATCCGATAGTATTCCAAGTGGTTCAACGGTATGTCAAGGATGAAAAAGTATGTGATTATGTTACGAGTTGGTACAGGTATGTGCGAAAATCTCAATGGAAATGGATTCAATGTGACAACCCAATTTTGGGGCTAGTCGAATAGTTGTTTTAGAACCATTAATCTTAGACCAAAGAAATTATTTTTAATGTTAGTATATGTGTTATATCATGATTGTATGAGTGCATGAAAATTTTGGTGAATAAATTTTGGTGATTGCATGCTTGATTGCGAATAAGTACTAAATCACATAAAGTGCGAAAGTTTCATTTTACAAGCTAGAGGTGCCTAATAGCTATAAAATATTAAATTGGAGGTCCTTAATGTGAAATTAGCCCTTCCTAAGGGTGATGGCCGGCCAAGGGGACAAGAGATCTAAATTTGGTCAATTTTTGGTGACATTAGGTGACTAAATGAATAAAATATGATAAAATAAAGAAAAGGCTATCATATTTTTCATTTCTCTTCTTCTTCCACCCATTTTTCACTCAAGAATAAGGGTTGGGAGCTTGAAATTTCAGCAACTTATCCTCCTTTCAAGTAAGTGATTTTAGTGGTCTTTCTTGATAATATTTGTACTTTTTTATCCCCTCAAGCTTAAGCTAGCTAATGAGGGGACTGTTTTGTAAAATGGTTGAAAGTTTAGGGATATTTCATGAGAGTGCTTATGTTGTTTGCTAAGTTTTTATGGAAGAAAATGAACCTTAGTGGGTTAAAGAACAACTTTTGTGAAAGGACTTTGCATGAAAACTCCTAATTGGACTATTTTGTAAAAGTTATAAAATAGATGATAAAGGTGTGAGATAATTGAAATTGTGAGTTTCTATAAGAGAGAAAATGAATTAGCTAGGCTTGGATATGTGAAAAATGAACACATTTCATTTTACGAGCCTAGGGGTAAAAGTGTAATTTTGTGAAAGTATAGGGGCAAAATGGTAATTTTGCCAAAATAGAAATTTTGAAATGTTTTGAATAATGTGGTGATTTAATAAGTTAAATATGTTATTATAGATCAAGAAGAACGTGGAATCAACCTTGATTGAGGAAACGACAAGGTTACAGACTAAATTTCACACTGACATATTTTGCATCGAGGTAAGTTTATGTGTAAATGATACATTCTTATTACGTATGTTTCACCTATTAATGCATGATGTGAAATGGGAATGAATATTATGGTTATCCAATAAATGATAAAAGTGAGGAAATTCCCGAATGAACCTTTTGAATAGAAAAATGATACGGTTAACATACATGAATAAGTAAATATTGGTGGGTTGTGTGCGATACCACCTTGTTATCTACTAATGATGGGCTGTGTGCGATACCATCATAATTATTATCATTGGTGGGCTATGTGTGATACCACCGTAAACTTGTAAATATTGGTAGGTTGTGTGTGATACCACCTTGTTAATTATAAATGATGGGCTGTGTGCGAAACCACCGAGTATCTAACATTATTCCAATGTGTACATTGAGAAACTTGTCTAAGTGAAATTACATGTGGCTTTATGGTGATAAGTGCAGGATATAAGTGCAAGTAAATGTAAGCCATGTTTATGATATGTGTTTGGGATGTGGTAAGGTTTGAAATGAGTAAGCATGATTATGCGGATATGAATTGCTTTTACATAGTATGTAAAGTTTTTGATTGATTAGTATTTGGTATGATGCTTATTGTTTACATATAGACTTACTAAGCTTAAAGCTTACTCCTTTTTCTTTTCTTTATAGTGTTGAAGAGCCAGCTCGGGATACGGAGATAATCAGACTATCACCCACACTATCAGCACATCTTGGTATAGTTAGATTTAGCATTTTGAGTATGGCATGTATAGGGACTTAGTTTTAGCTCAATGTCATATTGTTTTGGCCAAATGTGTTGGCTCATTTGAGGATGAATTCATTTTATAAGTCCATAGTTAATGGCTCTTTCTTATTAATCTATGAAATGATGAGGTTATTCATGAATGTGCAAGTTGCATGGTTGTTTAGTTGGTTTATTTTTGGATGAATGAATTGGTTACTTAATATGGTTTACAATGGTTCAAGTAGGGGTGGCAATAAGGGCTTGGTAAATAGCCTTATTCTTGTCCACACGGGTAGGCACACGGGCATGTGTCTAGGCCGTGTGTGACACACGGTTAGTCCCATGGGCATGTTGATAGGTCGTGTGTCCCCCTGCATGCTAGGTTGGCAAGTCAGAATGCTTTGTAGTAACCACACGGACAGAGACACAACTGTGTGTCTCAACCGTGTGGAGGACACGGCTTTAGGCATGGGCATGTGCCCAGGCCGTGTGAAGTCTGCACCTGGATTAGGAATTTAATTCGCCACACGGTTGAAGGACACGAGTGTGTGCCTTGGACGTGTGACATTTATGGGGTGATGATGTCAGAAATAGAATGCCAAGGTTTTTGCACACGAGCTAAGACATGGGTGTGTGTCCGGCCTTGTGAAAACCCTGGTAGGATCGAAGTGAGAAATAAATCCACACAGGTGTGGAACACGGGCATGTGAAGTTCCACACGGGCGTGTCATTTTCTCCACACGGACGTGTGGACTATTTGATGAAAATTTTTCTAAGTCTTCTAGAGATCTTTTAAAGGGTTCTATTTGATCCTGAACCGTTCCTAAAGTGTGATTTAGGCCTTGTAGGCTTGTTTAAGAGGTAATATGAAAAGTTTTAATTTTGAGTGGAAGGTTATTTCTCGATTTTGAATAATTGCTTGCATATAAGTTCAGTAATGCCTCGTACCCTGTTTCGACATTGAATACGAGTAAGGGATGTTACATTCGATATATGATGAACTAATGGTTGGAATGTGATTGAGTAAGTTATGCTTATGAAATTTTAATGACATATATGTTAGTATATGTTAAGTTATTTATATGACAAATGTTTAGTTAATGTTGTTTATTATTTGCATATGAACTTACTAAGCTATATAGCTTACCCCCTTTCTTTCCCTTATCTTATAGTGTCACCAAGCTAGCTCGGGATCAGAGATCATCGAAGATCCATTCACACTATCAGCCATTATTTTGGGTAGCATTAAAATGTTAATATTTTGAGTTATGGCATGTATAGGGACTTGGTCATTTTGTTATATGTGTCATTGGTAAAGTGGCCAAATATATATGCTTATAATGGTTAATGATTTCATTTTGTATATGGCCATGTAAGTTGGCTAATGTTGGTTATGAGTTTATTTATATGTTGATACCATTCATGGATTTGGAAACTTGCATGATTTGTGTTGATAAATTATGGTGTTAAAACATGTGAGAAGTTAGCATGTGGATGTGATGTTAATGCCTTGGTTGTGGATGTTTTGGTTGCCTAAGTATTCTATAAATTGTGCCATTGAATTGGTGTAAGTGTAGGTGTAAATGAGGGTGGAAAATGGCTTTGTAAATAGCTTTATTTTTTTCCACACAGGTAGACACACAGCTTGCCCCACGGGCATGTGTTCCGGCTGTGTGTCCCATGCACCTTAATTTTGAAAAGCAGAATGTCTAGAATATAGCACACGAGTCGAGACATGGGCGTGTGTCTTAGTCATGTGTGCTACACGGCATAGAACACGGGCATGTGTTGTGGCAGTGTGAAACCTACACCTAATTCAAATTAAATTAAATAAGTACACGGCCTAGTACATGAGCGTGTGGCACGACCATGTGGCACAAGTCATAAAGCACCCTAAATTGAACATGGTCTGAAGCACGGACGTATCCCAAAGTCATACGGGCGTGTTCCTTGGACCACACGGGCGTGTTCCTTGGACCACACGGGCGTGTGAGCCCTATAGTTGGCAAAATTTTTCTAAGTTTTGTAAAAATTTCCTAAGTTCTCGGTTGAGTTTCGAACCACTTCTAAAGTATGTTTTGGGCTTCGATAGCTCGTATTAGGGACTTTATGAATGAATATGAATGGTTTTAAATTGGACACAAATTTATGACTCAAAATTGTGTGAATGCTTGTGTTGTAAGTCCGATAATGCCTCGTACCCTATTTGGCATTGAATACGGGTAAGGGGTGTTACATGAAGTTACGGTGTGACTGGCATTTTAACAGCCACCAGAGCCAGTAAATGAATCCATCAAGATTAGTGTTTGTAGGTATATCAATATGATAATTGTATCTCATTTCTATATTCAAGTGATTGCAAAATGGGATCCACTATAAGATGGGAAGTTTGTAATCTGCCAATCAAGTGGAATGTGTACAAGGTGGTCGAGTTAGAGGTTGGTGTATAGTTATTTATTTTATGTTGAAAATACATCTAGGGGGTTATATTAATACATTGAAAATGTTGGTTATTTATTTACAAAATGGATCTAATTTTGAAATAGAAAATCAAAGACTTTGTAAAAACTCATCATGACTTATTGGTAGGATAAATTTGACCTACATAAAATGTTTATGTGAAATCTTAAATCGTTTGCTTATGATATTTGATCTTTTTTACAAAACCATCTTGAAATTGAGTTTAGTTACTTGCTTGCAAAATGCATAATCTTATTTAAAACATTGCAACAAAAACTTTTAGGTTTACTCATTTTTTAAATTGCTTGTTTAGTGCAAGTTATCAGAAAACCATGCCAAATTTTAAAATAACTAAATAGAAATATTTAGCAAAACCCAAATACCAAAGTTAAAGTTCGAAAATATTTCAACAATCCATAAAATACAAAACAAAAGTTTTTGAAAAAAAAACTGTGAACCAAACCAAACTCCTAAGCACTACCAAACCTAAGTCTAAGGATCACCTAAAAATGATAAATAGAGTGCGCTAAAAAGCCCAGTGTGTTCCTTGGCGCACAAGCATAAATCACATCAAAACATGCTTATATACAAATATCAGAACAGACAAATCAGATATTTCACATGCGTAGATACATATATCATAAAAAAAAATCCTACCCCAATCCGCTACACACCACTCCATCCAACCAATCACACCAAATAGGGCTACAAGAACCCATGCAACCATTACACTAGAATGTGGTTATATGCCACTCAGAAAGTTCACAACTGAGCTGCCAGAATACACATATATTGTAAATATACCACCAAAATTGTAGTAAAATTACCAGGATATATATTGTGGGTATACCGATAGATTTTTAGTAAAACTGCCAGAAACACACTTCCTCCATCACATATCATATCCTACCCCAATGCATATGCAAAAATATACTAACATTTCATGCTACATATAATCATAGTAAAAATAGATTTATGACATGCTTACATAAGTGTCACCAAAACAGATCATGTCAAATAGCCTACACAAAGTTTAACTAACCAGAGTCATGCTTTACTAACATACATACGCTTAAATTTTATAGATTTCATGCTTACAGAGTAACAAAAAAATTGATTTTAGAATGTTATTTTTGACCCAAACTGGCCTAACAAATTGACCAAAATAGGCCCATACGCCCGTCTTGTCTAGATTGTGTAGCCCACATGGTCTGTCACATGGCCAACCACACGACCGTGTGACGTAGTCTGCCAACTAGGAAATTTTTACAAAATTCCAAATTTTCATGACCGTTTTTAGTTTTTTCGAGTTAGAAACACACACCTTAATTCTGAGATATTGATACTAAAACAATAACAAAGTTCTATACATAACATCCACGCCAAACTCGATTAATAACCAATTATCAAAATCGAAACTCAAATTTAGTATTTAACACTTAACAAGAACAACCCCCCAAATCAGCATCGAATACTTTCCCCTTAAAGGCAGAGATTTTCTAGCACACTTAATTCACCGGAGGATGATTATGCATCGTAGAAACCTCACCTAACAAAATTAACATTGAAACACCCACACTCGGCCCACGAGCCTCGATCGGATCTGGTATGTTCCCCGATGAAAACCATTTCAAATTCTTTTGTATTTAGGAAAAACTTGAGCGTTTTTAAGGAAAGTTTGTTTTGGGTTGGGCTTGAGTTGAAAACGGGTTTATTTCGTTATTAAAAATCTTTTTGATTTAGGTGACAAAATGTTTGAGCTTTGAATTAAATTAATTTTACTTAATCTTTTAATAAATATAAAGATTGTATGCTCAATAATTAAAAGTAAAGTAAACGCTACTACAACCTTATTACATCAAATAATTTCCCAAAATTAAAGCCAAAATAAACTCTAAATTACTTCAAATAAAATAAAAGTCCAAGTCGTAAATTTCTTGCTGTGCATGGCCATCCCTAAGCTTCTGCCTAGCCCGGTCCATCACTGATCGTCACCAGAAACATGTTCCCACAAGGAGTGAGTCAAATAGACTCAATGTGTACACAAACACTAAGTCTTAACAAATTCAGGCATAACAAATCATATTCATACGTATCATAATTTCACATTTAATGATTCAAGATAATGATGCAATCCCGAACCCAAACCTATATGCCATCCGCTACACTCCACCCATACCATCCTGCACACCGTGGGGACTACTAAGTCAACCCTCCATCCGCTACACACCATCGAAGGCAATCACTGCAGTCGACGTGCTCATTGCCCATATAAAATTTGTGGCATAGCCATGAGATAATTGTGTCATGAGACACCACATTCGAGATAATGTAACCGGTTACCACATTCGGATAATGTGATCAAAGTCACCACATTCGGATAATGTGACCAAGTCACCACATTTAGATAGTGAGACCAAGTCATCACATTCACTTCCCTTTCTCAAATAACCCGAATGCCCCATATTATTCATATCATGCATATCATACTTAAATTCACATTCATGTCACTTTTCACATGTTAAGTATAACATATTTAAGTAATCCTAGTAGGAGTAGGAAAACGTACCTGAGCACTTTGTACCATAACATGGTACTTTAGCCACATTCTTATACTTTCATATTAACACATATATCAAGTTTAAGCCATAAATCTATTAAGATTAGTGTGGGGTACACACGGTACCTTAACCATGTTTTTCACATTCTTAATAACATATTTAATTTAAAACATAGCCATGAACGTATTAAAACTTAGGGTAGGGTACACACCTGATTCGCTTAACGATTTCACTTGAAATCCCGAATTTTCAATCTTAGATCTTTAACTCCCTACATTCGGCCCATATTAAATTTTTAATGACAAACTCATTCGGCCATAAAACCAAATCCTAGTAGGATTTGTACACTAAAACTTACCTTGGTGCGAAATCCCGAAATCTTCACTATACTCTTTCTTGTATTCGGCAAAGCTTTAAATCACTTTAACAAATTAGTTTCGGCTTTTGAATAAATATGAACTAGATCTAAAACACCAAAAATAGGCCTTGTCTGAATATTCGCATGTCTTACCTTGTGGATTTTAAATCCCTAAACTCACTGAATAACTAGGGAACATGCGGCTTATGGTGCACCTTCGGGAAACAAATTTCACCTTCCTTGTAGTCAACACTAGCAAATCCCGAATGATCTTTCCAAATTTTGGAAAACAAGATATTAATGATATTAGTTCCTATGTTGCGGCTTAAAGAAGAGAATAAATTAATGGCCATAAAATTCTTACCATGAATAGCACCTAAGCTTGAAGCCACTTGATATATTCGGCTATGGCCTTAAAAGGCTTACTTTCGGATTTTGGTGGGATTAGAAGGAAAAGAGAAGGAAGAATAAAGATAGAGGATTCGGCTAGAGCACAAGGTATTTCAGCTTTGGCTAACAAAAAGAAGAATAAAACTGTAGGAAATTGACGAGAGAAGAGAATCTGCTTAAGAAATTCGGCAAAAGAAGAGTGAATGAATGAATGGCCTCTTTTCCTTTTATAGCTGAAATTACTAACTTAGAATCCATTACTTGGCCATCACTCTTCTATTTTGATAGCTTTATCTCTTATTTAGCCGAAATTCTAAAGGAATAAAACTCTTCCCTTAAGAGTCCCTATTGTCAGTCCATTGCTTCCTCTCTAAGTAATTAAATAAAAATCACTTAAAGCCTTAGCTAGATGCCGTACACCCCCTTCCCTTGATGAGCCAAATTTAAACTTGTTCTATTGGACTCTTTGTGGCCATCTGAGGCCCAAATTATCTACCTAAGTGGCGTCACTCACTTTGGGCTTTAAGTGGTATCTTGAGCCACTTTTCAAGCTTTGTTTGTGTGTCAAATTTCACATACTTTTTCACTTAAGGCCACCTTGCCTTAATTTCCTCTTTTAAACTTTAAAACTCGACATTTCTAAGTCATTTCTAAGTTTCCAAAATTTTCGTTTGGCTCTTTAAACTTGACATTTCCTTACATTTCCAAGTTTCCAAATGTTTACTTTCCTCTTTGAATCATTTCCAAATCATTTCCTTATATTTCTTAGTTTCCAAAAATGTTAACTTTCCTCTTTTAACTTAACATTTCCAAGTTTCCAAAATGTTCACTTTCCCTCCTTTAAACTTATCATTTCTAAAGCATTTCCTTACATTTCTAGGACATTTCCCTACATTTCCTTACATTTCCCTACATTTCCTTACATTTCCATACATTTCCTTACATTTCCATACATTTCCATACATTTCCATACATTTCCTTACATTTCCATACATTTCCATTTCATACATTTCCATACATTTCCATACATTTCATTACACTTCCATACATTTCTATACATTTCCTTACATTTCCATACATTTCTAAGGTTCTAAAAATGCACACAATGGGATTCGAACCTCTTCCCTCAAAATACTTCACTTGATGCCATAACCCTTGCACCTTAGGTGGCGTCCCTTGCCACTTTTTCCATCACTTCTTGTGTCCTAAACTCCCCAAAACTTTTCTTAAGGCTACCTTAGCCTAGCTCCCCCTCTTTAACTTAAAAAGCAATAATTGTCCAAAGCTTTCTCTACCATCCTAGGATTTTAGAAAACCTTAATTCACTTCCGAACACTGCCAAATCCTACTACTCATGAATTATGCATGAACGCATAACCCCTAATCTAGGATGTTACAAACATGATCAATCCATTAAATCTTCACCAACAACAATTGAATAAAAGTTCTCAATCGGAATAAAGAACCTTCTAACAAAAACTATAATGAACTGTAAAAACTTATGCTATTAAACACCCTTTAGCACACAACTAGCAACTAAGAATGGAGGATTGGCGTCAATGCTAAATCAATGAACAAGGAACACAAAATCAAGATACAAAATAAAATGAAAAGAAGAAGAACAATAAGTAAAGAGGGAAAAAACAAAGAGAAAGGAAATTCTAGCAATGTAACACCCCAAATTTTGGGCCTAGAAGAAATGGGCTTCCTGTGCCGGAGGAAATGGAATTTAGTTGTGCATATGAATAACCTAAAAGTATGTCTACTTTGGTGGTTAAGGGTCCTGAGAAGTATTGAAGAAGTCTTGGGTTCAAACCTGGGCTTTAGGAAAATTTTGGTTTTCGGTAAAGAAACCCTGGATGTAAGTAAGTAGGCTTTAAGAATATTGTTGGGGAAAACATGGCACAAGGAAGCATGTGGCCTAGTGGTTGTGCCGTCATAAATGGTGCAAGGGAGCTGGGGTTCAAGTCTCGGCCCTTGCAATTTATTTTGGTTTTCTTTTAAATGAACCTAGACAATGACACTTAGGCTTATTAATAATAATGTTTGGTTAATGACACAAAATGAGCTTGTGTCCTAGTGGTGGTGGCGTGACATGGCTACCGAGGGTTTGAATCCCTTTGCACGCAAAGGTTGATTATTTTGCTAAGTTGGGACGGCAGGTGGTTGTGATGGAATTAAACTCTGCTGAAGGTGAAATCCCACAACAGGAAGCTAACATGAGGTTAGGCGAGAAGCTCGCTTTAAATAGAGCGATCTATGAGGAGAGTAAGCATACCTTGGTTGGTGTTTCGGCATAGGAGTGTTCAGAGCGCGGATTAACTCTAGATTCCTATCAGGTGTGTATTTCGCACTACTCTAGCTATAGAGCTGGAAATGCTGAAATGCCGGTCACATGGCAATGGTAGCCACACGAGCGTGCGAGCGTACGTGTGGGAACTTCAACGCGATAGTAGAGGCCATTATGAGTGTTCTTGTGTGTTTAGGCTGTTTGGGCCACGATGCGCCGAAAGGGGCCATATAGGGCCAATGGGCCCGTGAGGCCCAATTGGATAAGTTGTATGATTGTGTAGTAAATATTGGATTAGACTATGTAAATCTCATATCTGTGGCTAGATTTGGACTAAATGGGCCACACGATCGTATGGGCCCATTTGGGCTGAGAATGGGCCGTAGGCCCATTCACATCATTATCTTTGTTTAGAATACCTTGGTTTACAAAATTACTGAAATACCCTTGACTTGTAAAATTACCGAAGTACCTTGGTTTGCAAAATTACCGAAATACGCCAATTTGCAAAATTATTGAAATACCCCGATTTATAAAATTACTAAAATACCCCCAATTTGTAAAATTATCGAAATACCCCTGATTTGTGAAATTATCAAAATACCCCTAGTTTGTAAAATTATCGAAATAACCCTGATTTATGAAATTACCAAATACCCCAAATTGTAAAATTACCGAAATACCCTCATATTGTGAAATTACCAAAATACCCTTAATTTGTGAAATTACCAAAAACTCCTAATTTGTAAAATTATCGAAATACCCCTGGTTTGTAAAATTACCAAAATACCCTAGATTTGCAAAGTTACTGAAATATCCTTAGTTTGTAAAATTACTAAAATACCCTTGGTTTGTAAAATTACTAAAATACCTCTGTAGAGTAGAATTACTGAATTACCTCAGTAGGGTAGGATCACTGAAATACCTTTATAGGGTAAGATGACTATTTTGCCCTTCGGGGTAAATGACTGACTTAGACTATGAGTTGATTAATTGGACTGTGGTTGTATGACTAATATGTTTTTATTACATGTTTAAATGATTATTACTGAGCGTGGCCATTTTGCATACACATGTAATGATTGAGCATGATATACATGACATATTGCATGGGGTTGGGATATTGATACGGAGGAAGTTCTGATAGGGTTAAACGGGTCGCATGATAATTGTGGATCCATTATTGATCTGATAAGGTCGCACGGGTCGCATGACAATTGTGGATCCAATATTGATCTGATAGGGTCGCACGGGTCGCATGATGACTATGGATCCAGTATTGATTTGATAGTGTCACACGGGTTGTATGAGGATTGTGAATCCAGTATTGATCTGATAGGGTCGCACGGGTCGCATGAAGACTGTGGATCCAGTATTGATCTGATAGGGTCGCACGGGTCGCATGACGACTGTGAATCCAATATTGATCTGATAAGGTCGCATGGGTCGCATGACGACTGCGAATCCAGTATTGATCTGATAGGGGTGCACGGGTCGCATGACGACTGTGGATCCAATATTGATCTGATAGGGTCACACGGGTCGCATTTCGATTGTGGATCCAGTATTGATTTGATAGGGTCGCACGGGTCACATTACGACTGTGGATCCAGTATTGATCTGATCGCACAGGTCGTATGACGACTGTGGATCCAGTATTGATCTGATAGGGTCGCACGGGTCGCATGACGATTGTGGATCTAGTATTGATTTGATAGGGTTGCATGAGTCACATGACGACAATGGATCTAGTATTGATTTGATAGGGTCGCATGGGTCGGCATGACAACTGTGGATCTAGTATTGATCTGATAGGGTCGCACGGGTCGTATGACAA
This sequence comes from Gossypium rotundifolium, assembly GCA_025506655.1. Classification (NCBI taxonomy): domain Eukaryota; kingdom Viridiplantae; phylum Streptophyta; class Magnoliopsida; order Malvales; family Malvaceae; genus Gossypium; species Gossypium rotundifolium. The sequence goes on along the minus strand of CP106731.1, from coordinate 42,904,095 downwards.
CTGTGGATCTAGTATTGATCTGTTAAGGTCGCATGGGTCACATGAGACGACTGTGGACCGATGGACGGCTTAAAGCCACGTAATCTGAATATGGCTCTGTGCCATCTTGATTATTGCTTTGTGCTAATCGTATTTACCCGTGGCTATGTGCCTAACATATATATCGATGACTCTGTGCAGATCATATTTACCCAAGGCTGTGTGTCGATTATATTACCGTCGCTGATGGCTATGTGCCAAACATAATACAATTACTAATGGCTTTGTGCCAATTATGATACCACTACTGAAGGCTTAGAGCCGCATATATATATACTACCAGCTTTGCTGCGATTACGGCTAGGGCCGCAACTGGTGCTAGCTTTGGTGTGCTGGCTAGGTGGGTTGATTTTTTCCCCACGTAAGTGTAGGGTTGGTACGGGTGGTGTGTTGGATGGATCGGGTGGGATGCATCCTCATACTATTATATATTTGTTACGAGATTTGTCATGGGCTAGGCCAATTGATTCTATCATGGGCTATGACCCAAATGATATTGTAGTGGGCTGTGGCCCATGTATGCTCGATCCAGATCTTTGTCTTATTCTTGTTAAAGAGCTTTAGCCTGCATCGCTTAGGTTTCATTTCACGTATCTTGTTGTTACTCTAGTAAGGTGACTACACATTAAGTTTTCATACGCTCACCCCGTTTTTAACTGTGCAGGTAATCCCTAGCCTTAGACGGATCAGTGCTGCGAGGGACTTGGAGAAGGCCACACATTGCTTGTGTTTTCCGTTTTGATTATTTACATTCAAGTATTTTAATTTGGGTTGTAATAAGGCCTCTTTAAGTTTCTGGATTTTAACTTTTGTCTTTCTTTACTTTGAATTATACCCGTTAGAAGTAAATCACAGTTTTCCAAAATGTTAACTGTTTTGAAGACAACACTATGTTTCTACAACATTTTCGAAATGGTTTCAGACTTAATCTTTTTAGTAAATCAACTACTTTCAAAATCAGCTTCCGCAACTAAAAAGATGTTTTGGGAATAAAACTAATAAATTTTTTCCAATGTACCATGTTTTAAAAAATAAACTAACGTAACTAGGATTTTACTTAAGACTTTAAACAAGAAGGGTTTTCAATGAAAACTTGGTTTTCGAAAAACACTTCAATGTGACACGTCAGTTTAGGGCCTAACTTCTAGGCCGGGTTTGGAGTGTTACAAGTAAGTTGAGGGGGAAAAATAAAAAAAATTCAAAGAAAAGAAGTGGGAAAAATGGGAAAGAAACGATAAAGAAATGGGAGAAAAATTAGGAGAATATTATTTTTTTATATTTTAAAAAATAAAAATATTATCCTAGTAGGTATCAAGTAATTCAAATTCCACCCAGAGTCCTCCACTTGGATGACACAGTTAGGAGGAATAAAATTAATTCAACTTTGGCAATAACAGGATCCGAACTAGGGACCCAAGGGTAAGCTAAAACTTTATCACTAAACCAGCAGACTTATTCTTGCCAACAAACTGACGGGATTAGATTTTAATCTACACGAAAAGAGTCAAAAGAAGAAATAAAAATAATATAGAATTTTCAAAGGAAAAAGGTTCGAACACAAGACCTCTTGCACACCTCTAAAACCCTTAACCACTTAAACCAATTAAATCACTTGACATATTTTAGCAATTCAAACTTTAAAAAATTAAGGAGTTGCAAATTTAACAAGGTTCAACAAATTGCACCTACAAGTGAAAAATTTCAAATAGGAAAAGGGAAAATTTTCCTTATAAAGAACATTACAAATTTTGGGATGATTTGAAAGTGAAGAAACCACCTCTATTTATAGTAATACAAACACTCCACAATCTTGTATGTTTTATATGTGGGATTGTGTTATTTCAACACCATATTTGTAAGTATAGCTTGCTCCCATCAGTAAAGAGCTCTTGAACCACAAATATCTCTCTCATTGTATGCTAAGCTTTTGATTTCACCTAAAACCACATATAATACCAAAAAGAATGCATAATCTATCACTTTTGATAAATTTATGTTAGTTTCTTCTAAATTGATCAAACACAATTGTCTTCCATTACCTATATAAAGATTGGCTTAACTTCAACTTTAGAACATGGGATAATAATATCTAATACATAAAAAAGCTTAGAAATGTAATTGAATGGATGTAAATACATGCAAGTTCGCAATTTGATTACCACTTAAATCCAATTTTTTCAAATTTGTTAAGTTATACAAGTCTGTTCAAATCCAATTAAACGTTGCTACTCTTAAGTTAGTTTAATTAATTGCTTAAAGAAAGTGAATGAACCTTACCTCAACGATCAATAGTTCCTTCAAAATTATTGAGTGTAAGAATTAAAGTTGTTAAAGATGGAAGGCCACCCAAATGCACTTGTTCATTTTGGTTTCACTTAAATAAGAAAAAATTTAACTACCAAGTGTTGAAAGCCATTTAGATGTGTAAAATAAATATTTGAAGATGACTAATTAATTACATTAGCAATACATATAGGCATGATATTAAACTTTAAATAAATACAATCCACATAGATGATAAATGGCATGACAAAGGAAGTTTTCCTTTTAGCAAAAATTAACATTGGCACAACCAAAACCATTTTGCTATTAAAATTGTAATGGCCTAGTTTTCAGTGGTGTCAAAAAAGGAAATTTAAGGATCCTATTCTCATAAATTGAGCTATAAGATAGATTGAGTACGGGTTACTTCGGCTATATGTCAATGAGTTTTGGATGCATTTTCCTTCGCACGTTCTGATGAGTGCAGGGCACAAGTTTTATTTCGATTATACTGATGAGTGCTAGGTGCAATCTATTCACTTTGGACGTTCCGATGAGGTACTAGGTGTCAAATTGGTGTGTTGTTGAGATTCGTGTATCCATTCAAGTCTGTGTCATGTTAATAGGGAATATAAATTGAAGATTTTTTTATTGATATTTGAAAACAAATTTGACATTATGAAATTGTACTACATATACGTCCTTATAATATATAATTATCGATAGCATGTGAAAGATCATGTGAACTGGCTGAACAAGCATGAGGGCCGAAATGTTATGATAATGGTAGATTTTATTTCAATTCAAGAATGATATACAAACTTGTTTGAATGTAATGGGGTAAAAAGTAATAGGGATGTTAAGTACATTGGTATGACATGTTAATTACTTGTTAATTGAGGTAGTATGTTTAGTAGGTTCTTTTGGCATAAAGAATTTATCTTATAGCATATGTATAGTGTTATATGTATTGGCATGAGGTATATGTGAATTAGTTGGTATTGAATTGGAAATTGATTGTATGCATTTGATTCAAAATTTGTATTAAACCGATTTAAATAATTAAAATACCATTGAGCTTTATTGCTCAACGTGCATTTTTTTGTGTGTAGGTTAGGTTCGTATCGAGGTTTTGAGCATCAAATTCAGCATCTAGATGATGATCCTAGACTCAACCATGTTCGTATAGTTTATTTTGTTAGTTATATGGCATGTACCTAGGTTGAGTCATAATTTGATAGTTCAATTTGGCCAAATGTTATATATATAAGTTTTAAATGTCATAACTTATGGGTTAGGCATATTTTGTGATAAATGAATGGTTTATTTGGTTTAGTGTTAATATGCACATGTATATAAATGCAACTTTGTTCAGTGAAGAACTTGAAGAATTATTGAATTTGGTTAATTGTTTGAATTGGATAAATGGTACATTTAGGAAATATAAACTTATTTGAGATATAGGATTGTTTGATCATATAATTGAAATTGAAATTATAAAGTTTTAGGTGTTTTCAACAAGTACCAAAACTTGACCTTTTGAACTCAGTATGTCATGTTAAGATCAGGTTGCCTTGCCACAGCGCGATGTTGGCTTTGGTCGCTACGACGAAATCTACTCAGTACATTGCGTCATGACAAGTAACCCTCTAACTTCTCGACATTACTCAATATTTTGAATTTCTTACAATCTAGTTCTATTTTGACCCCGGGTTAGTTTTAGAGCTTTCGTAAACTTTGACGAGATCAAAAACTATGGTATTTTGTATGGTATGCATGAATGAGTTCAATTTGATCATTTAATAGTATACTTGAATATAGTTGTTTATAGTTGCTCCGATAATGAATGTGACTTGTTATAACTTGGATCCAACGATCAGGTTGGGTATCCAGGTGTTACATTTAGTGGTATGAGAACTATAGATGTAGATGATTTTCAGACTAAATCGAGCTCAGAGTTTAGTCTAAAGGTACATGTCGAAGTAGAGCTGAGTTTGAGTCGAGATTTAGATGCTAATTATAATTTTTTTTCTATTTTATATCTAAAATGTCAGAGAAATCAAGAAATGATGCTAGTGACAATGTTTATAGCAGTAGTCATTTCGCTAAAAATGAAAGTAGAAGTGAGTTGAGGCACTTAGCATTGACCCAACTGGTGTTCATCAAGTTGGAGTTGCTAGACCTGACCTGGGGGTTGGGGAGATGAAGATTTACTCTGCGTTATAGCAGAAGCTTTCCAATGAGTGGCGAGAGCTACTCCACAAGTTACACCAGTGCCCTTTACTCGATGAGCTCTGATAAAAATAATTGCGGAAGTATGATACCACTAAGTTTAACGGATTGAAAAGGGTTGACCCTCGTTAGCTGAGGGTTGGTTAGAATTGATGAATCAGGTATTGTAACAACTCAAGTGTTCTCTGCATGTATGTTTCACTTGTGTTGTTTCCCTCCTGAAAGAGGAGGCATATAAGTGATGGTTGATAGTTATTCAACACGTATCAACTGATGAAATTAATTGGGATTTCTTTCGGCCAAAATTTTAGAAAAAGTAAATCGACAAGTTATACTTGGAAGATCGAAAGCACGAATTTATGATGTTGAGATAAGGAAAAATGATAGTAGTTAATTATGAATGGAAATTCCTACGGTTAATCAAATACATCTTGGAACTTGTGTGATAGAAGAGAAAATTTATAAGCAAATCCTTCGAGGATCGCTTGATGAGCTCAAAGTTCAGTTGGTCTCCCACAAAATAAAAGAGTTTGCTTCCATGACTAAATGAGCTAAAATGGTGTAGCAAGTCATGTGCCTTGACAAGAAATCTGAACCCTCCCGAGCTTTTGGGAAGTGAGCATAGACTTCTAGTTCTTATTTAAAAGTATAGTATACTTATTTACCATTACACCCAACATTCCAACATTTGTTGGTTAACTATTGTTTCCTTATGATGTAACATCACTATTTTTTTTAATAAAAATCCTTAAAGCTACCTATAATCCTTCATCAACCCTTAAATAGGAGGTTAAACAAGTTTTAGTTCATTCGAACCCACATCTTACACTAACAACAATATCGATAACAACCAAACTAAGATTCAATTGGCGACACAACTATTTTAATATTTTGTTAAATAAGCTTTTAAATAGTATAATAAATATTGAGTTGATTTTCAAAACCAATAATTACTAAAACTTATTGCAATATAAATACATCTATGAAATTAAAGGTTAATAATTTATTTTTTAAAAAATCTACATTAGTAAAAATACATATAAAATTTTAAGCCCCAAGCCCTAAACCTATTACAAAACACAACATTCCATACAAGCTACATTTTTCTTAAAAAGAAAATCAAACAACATTTTATAAGATAATAATTATCAAACCTTTGATTAAAGAAAAAATTATATTTTATTTAAGCTAACCCAAAACAAAAATCAAAAGAAAAAATTATTCAAAACCGAATGCATTGAGAAATAAACTAAGACAACAAATGAACAAGAAATTGATTATAACATTGTTAAATAATATATCCAACACATCATTTTATGACATCATTGAAAAATTGAAAAATAAAACATGGTACAAACGATAAATAACATACTACAAATTGATGTGCAAATGTTATACACACAAAATAATCCCAAAAGTTGAGAAAATCAAACTTACAATGAAATACAACATTGGAAGAATTAAAAAAAAAAAAAAAACTAGAAATGCATCACCTTGATTAAACCACAACACTATAAAACATGCCCATTTTTATGTAAAAAAAGTTATTTAGAGATATGTAATATCATTTATAGATATTTAACATGTTTAAGATACTTTACCATTCAACCTTGGATTTGTTTTCATGTCGACTCGCTTTGCTAAATGTTTACAAATACTAACTAAACAACTATTTGTCTTTAAAATTGTTTGAATCATAGCTTGAACTGACCCGACTTGACCTATGAACATCTTTACAGCAAATTTGATTAGTATTTATCTTTTTAGATAAGATCAACATGAAAAAAAAATGGATAATGTAATAGCCCAATTATGGGCTTAGTCGAAACAGTGGTTTCGGGACCACAAATTCGATGTTGAGAAATTTATTTTATTTATATTTTTATGGTCTACAATTTCACGGAATGATATCGTGAAAATCTCATTCGAAAATTTTGACGTTTGGGCACTCAATTGTAAAAAGTGCAAAAGTTGAGTTCTACATGTTAGAGGTGTCCAATATTGGAGGTCCTTAAATGGTAATTAGACCATTGGTTAAGTTGGTGGACAAAAATGGACATGGATGAGTATGTTTCAAAAGATTTTTTTAAGGGGCATTTTGGTAATTTAGTCAATTAAAAATAAAATTTAAATGCCAAATTTGTCCATCTTCAAGCTTAGGCCGAATTTAAAATGTGGGAAGCCATGGATACAGTTTTCAAGCTTTCCAAGCTTCATGGTAAGTCCATTCTAGCCCCGTTTTTAATGTTCTTTACGTTTTTGGAGTCTAGTAACTTGATTTATCTTATTCTAGCAATAATTTAACCTAGGGTTCATATTTGGAAAAATACCCATAGGTGAAATGTGTTTATTTTGATGTTTTATGGCAACATATGAAGCTCAGAATTATGTTAAACAACTTTTACTAAGTGATTTTAAGTGAAAACGAGTAAAACGACATAATTGGCAAAAATACCTAATGTACATAAGTGCATGTTAGAGCAAGAATTTGATGTTTTCGTAGAAGGGAAAAATGATAAGCATGTTATAAAACATAAGAATAAGGGATGAAGTTTAATTTTCGAGCCTAGGGGCAAAATCATAATTATGCAAAAGTTTAGGGGCAAAATTATAATTTTGCCAAAGTTTGAGTTAGGGACTGTTTTGAGTAGTTCATAAATTAAATAAGTGAAATGTGATGTTTTAGACCCTGAAAAATGAGATTTGGACCTAGAACGGGAGGAAAATCGAAAATCGTGAAAGTTGGTAAATTATCGTTTTTAGATCCGAGGTAAGTTGGTGTGTTAATAATAATGCAATAATGTCGTAATGTATGTTTGAAACCTAAATTGTGGTATTAAATTGATTTTGATGAATTACATGTTTAGTATATTATGTTTGTGAATTGATTTAATAATATATTTATGCTAAAAGGTGACATAGGTGACATGGAAAATGGATTGAAATGTTGTGCTTAAAGGTGTTTTCTATGACTATGGTTATTATGTGAAATGGAAAGTTTATATGTAAATAATACATTTATTTTACTTGTTCAATAATTATTTTGCTAGATATTATGGAAATCATTTGGTGATAACTATAATATGAAAATGTATGGAATGTGAAATTCTCGATTGAACCTTCGGAAAACTGAAAGATACAGACAATATGTAGCTAGGTCACACGAGTGATAAGGGACCTTCACTGTGTGCACAAGAAAGCTACAAGATGGAAAAATTTGATATGTAGCTAGGCCACATGGATGATAAGGGACTTTCACCATGTGTGCAAGAAAGCTACAGGATAATAATTTCATATGTAACTAAGTCACATGTGTAATACTGTGTGTATACCATGTGTACAAGAAAGCTACAAGTTATGAGTAGCTAGGTCACATGAGTGGTTCCTAGTGTTGGACACCATGTAGACAAGAAAGCTATGAGATGGAATGGTTAGGTCACATGGGTGATAAGGGACCTTCACCATGTGTAAAAGAAAGTCGAATTATGTGTAGGTGGAGCTATGTGCTGAGACCACCGAGTATCGGGCATTTTTCGGAGTGGTTCAACAAGATAACTTACTAATGATGATTGGTACGATCATGTTATGAATAAGTACAGGTGTGAATGTGACCAATTTAGAAATGTGGCAAATGTACGTGTGAGCAAGGGTTTGTGTGAACAAGGGTGCATGTGACCATGTGACCATGTGTGTATGTGCATAATGTGTTTGTTATGTGATATGTGATTGAAATTGTGGTAAGGCTGATATGGTGTAAGTGCCATTATGAGTACTCATAAATATTGGTGATGATTATTCATTTGTATGGCTAGTATTGAACATGCTTGGTGTTATGTGTGCATATATGAATGTAATATAAAAAAAAAATGGGAGAGTAAAATTTTCAGTAAAATAGATTGAAACAGCAGCAGTTACGTGGTTTTGAAAAATCACCATAAATAGTATAAATTTAACTATATGCTGAATTAGAGATGAAATTAAATATTATTGAGTCTATTTTCACATAAAATAAATGATGTGAGTAAATAAATTTTATATTATGAGATATTTAAATTTTGGTGAGACAGAGTCTGAATGGTTTTGGAAATCCCCTGTTCCGAATTTGGAAAATCACTAAAAATTTTATAAAAATGGTTATGGTGTGTAATTTATATTCTCAGAATCCTTGGTGAGTTTACTTTCAAGAGAGACAAATGGGAAGGTTATCCAAACTCTGTATAATGAGGAATTTTAATTTTAGTGAAGAGGTGTTAGAGCTATCAAATAGCCAAACAGGAGAATCTTTAATGAATAAACTGTATTGATTGGCTAAACCAAAAATTTTGGAAATTTTATGGTAAGAACATATGTGATTTAGTTTCATGGAAAATTAACAAATCTTAATTTGATGTTCCGTAGCTTCAGATATAAATAATTTAATGACTATGACTTGAGGAAACAACTTAACTGGAATTTGAATAAATAGAAAGAATATGAAAATAATATGTTATCGCATTGCTTATTATTTTCATGCGAGCTTACTAAGTGTAAAGCTTACTCCCTCCTTTCCATTTCTTTTAGTTTTGTCAGGTCAGCTCAGGGTTGGAGATTGTCGGAGGCAGCATCACACTATCGAGCCATTATCCTTGGAGTATTGGCATGTGTATGTTAAATGTTTTCAAGTGAGTGGCATGTATAGGGACTTAATTTTTCTATGATGGATGTTGTTGTGATTAGCCAAATGCATTGGCTTATATTGATTTGTTGATTATAGCCATGAGATGTGGCTTATAATGTAACACCCCAAACCCGCTCTATGCGTTAAGACTAGATTTGGTTTGTTACATGGATCGAACTATCTTAAAAATTTCAGTGAATTTGAAATCTTCACAATGATTTTTATTACAAGATTTAATAAAAACCAAAAAATATTTTATATCGATGTATATTAGAAAATATTAGTAGAAAACATCATTTATATTGTATTATCAAAATCCTTAAGTAAAATTTATTTTTATAAAAGAGTTCAAAATATTAAAAAATATTTAAAGGAATTTCATATATTTGAAACCCAAATTATTTTAAGAAAAACATCATATAATCATTAGCCCATATTGAAATGTCCAAAATATAGTTTTTAACCAACCACATAAAAGTCTATGAAATATTAATAGAGGCCCTTATTTCATCAACCCAAAATAGTAATTTATAAAAAGTACTTATTAAAAAGTTCGGAGTTTAATAAACCCATGTTTTGCAGTATGGCCTCCACGAAGTCATCCTCGGCCCAAGTCCACGTCAACTTCCATTACCTGAGATGAAGAAAAATTTGAGGGAGTGAGTTACTTAGAACTCAGTGTATAACTCACTTTCTTTATCCACTGGGCCAGATTATCAAGTTATAGATTTGGGCTTGAGCCCATTAGTAGAATTAACAATAATGATATGCATGCAAAATGAATTTTCCCTCCCAAACCTAATTTCCATCCGCTACACACCCCCGTACCAACCATCACACCTGTGGGGATCAAGTCAACCCACCCCGCCATCACACCAATCGTAGGCATTAAGCCTTTTATATTTTTGGCAGAGCCACCGAACTAGATTGTGACAAAGTCACCGAACTAGAGGCATTGAGCCAATTATTATTTGTGGCAGAACCACCGAACTAGAGGCAAATAGCCATTTAATAATTTTGTGGCGAGCCCACCGAACTAGAGGCAAATAGCCATTTAATAATTTTGTGGCAGAGCCACCAAACTAGATTTTGGCAACAGGCCTTTCTTCTCTTCATCATTTTCCCAACCCATGCAACATGTATGCAAAGTAGTCTATGATCATATAATGATTTTATTAAAAGGCCCATTAACATAGGAGTCAATATTTCCACTTTTATTAAGGCCCAAAATTACAAAATAACATTTGGCCCATTTAACAATTTAACATCTTAGGCCCAAATTTACGATCTAGCAAAGAGTTTGGCCCATTTATCGAACTAGCGAAGATTTCATTCGTTTAACAATTTAATGAGATTACGCCCATTTACGATCTAGCGAGATTTCGCCCAATTTTGATCTAACAGAGATTTCGCCCAATTATCGATCTAGCGTAGATTTTGGCCCACTTATTATTATCGTGATTTCGCCCATTTTACTAACAAACAATATTTTTTCTACCGTCTACCGATTATTAAACTTATCGGCCCATTTTACGAGGACATAAAAATTCATATTTTACCTTCTAACTCATCGAGGGCTTTTTCGTAATTTTCACCATATTAACCGTTTTCATGTAATTTCACCAAATACCAGTTATTACGATTATATCGATCTAGTCATTTTTATGATTTTACCC